>JAJJMB010002020.1:3989493-4352521 GCA_023531105.1 Papaver atlanticum
AAGTAGGATTTCAATTTCAATGTACTTTTTTATGTTTTAAGTTATTTTAATTTTAATGTATTTTTTTAATTTCTTCAAAAAGCATTGTAACCTTGTTTTGCAATGTAATGGAAGATTTCCCTTACTTTGGTAAATTCTTAAATTTTGAAACAAACATAGCCGTTGGAACAAATTGCCAAACATTTAGAACATCACATTTTGAAAAAAAAAATAGCCGTTGGTAGTGTGGAGGAGGTGTAGGAAAAAAAAGAAGGTCAAGCGCTGAATTGTGCAACGCCACCCTTGAGCGCTGAATAGAACATCGCCCGTCCAAGCGCTGAATAGTTCAGCGCTTATTCCCTGGAATATTTTCCTAGCGCTGAATCGTTCAGCGTTAAAATCACTTTTTCAGCGCTGAATCATTCAGCGTTTCAATCTCGTTGCTAGTAGAACTGCGAGCACTTACTAGGAGAGAGAAATAGTGTTAACTTTTAGACCACACTTTTTTTTTGATTTGCAACACTTTTTGGCCAATCTAGCAGCTCAATTTAGCCCATAGGGGTTAGCCTTAGGTTTTCAAGTAAGCATGTGAGAAACTTGTCTTGAAATCACATAGAAGAATATACACTGTGATTCGGGTTTCGGAACCGTGTATAATGGTAGTTCTTAGCAAATATGCCTTTTGAACTTGAAAGAAATATTGTGTTTGTCTAAACACTTACGTCTTGAATCATGATGCACATACACAAGGTGTTTTAGTGATCAACGATGTCTTAGAGGTGTTTATGAGAGTCATATAAATGCTAAGAATATTGATAAAAATAGTCTTTGAGCATCCGCTAATACGTACTAGGGCAGTTTGTGAAATGGTTCGTGAACTGTTATCCAGTTCGTGAATTCAGGGTGCTATGGTTCGTGAACTGTTCAACAATTCCCGAATTCATATGTCTACGGTTCGTGAGCAGCTGGATATTTCACAAATTCAGATCACCACAGTTCGTGAACTGTCCCATTCAGAACTCTACGGTTTGTGAACCTACCTATATTATGAACTTCAAATATCTATGGTTTGCAAGATGGTTCACCAACCTACCTTGAGTACAGATTCCAGTAGTTCCAAAATACTCACTTTTGATGTTGAAACATTCCAATTTGCCATAGATATAAATATCGCCGCTTGGGAAATTTTCAAATGATCCATATGATACAAAAACAGTTCTTGAACAATAAATTGTTTCGAACTAAGATTGCTAAGGACCAATAAACATTCATTGTTTAAATCATATTTCGAAATGTATAGCTTGACAAGCTTGACTCGAAATTTCTTATTTGCAATATTAAATCTACTAGAAGTCATACGACATAGTCTCATATAGATAGAATGGTAATGCATGTGAGTAAAAAGAATAGTTCAGTCTTCATATACCTCTTTTGTTGATGAAGTTCTCCAAACGTCTTCGTCGATCTTCAGTCGTTGAGGGTTATTCAATGATGTATGATACTCAACTATCAACTTCTATACCTAGTCTGAGACTTGACTTTAGTAGACTAGAAATCAAGATGATGTCTGATACTCAACTACCAACCTCTATACCTAGTCCGAGACTTGACTTTAGTAAACTAGAAATCAAGATATAGTTTTGTGCATCTAACATTGATAAGAAGCTTGAGATATCAAAACTTGCGAGTTCGATCGAGCAGTGCTCTAATAACTAGCCAAAGAAAATCTAAACACATAAAAGGAATAAAAATTGCTAGACATAGTCAACCAGTCATTTTTTTTTTTTTTGCAGATGAATGTTTGATTTTCACAAAACCAAATCTGATTTACTGCAAAAACCTTCTAAACATCATAAACCAATTTAGTTCAGCCTCTAGGCAGTTAATAAATTTCAATAAATCAGGTTTATTTTTCAGCGAAAAATTCACTCGAGACATCAGAGAATAATGATAAGACTCTTAAAGATCAGAAAGATAAACATAATTAAGGATGCACATCTTGGAGCCCCTTTTTCATAGGTAGGTCCAAACTGAAAAACATTTGATACTATGGTTCAAAAAATGGAAGAAAAAAAAAGCCAAATGTTAGCACGGTAAAACAATATCTCAAGCTAGTAATCTTTTACTTAATAAATCCATTTTGTCCAGTCTCCCAATTTACCAAATGTGATGTTTTCTACTGCCAAAGAAGATAACTCTCAGAATAAATGCAATTCAGTGAGACTTTTGGTGGGGAAAAGAAAATAATCCTAAATGAGGTTACATGAAAGCCTGGGATGTCCTATGTAAACCAATTGCAATAGGTGGTTTAAGTTTCAAAGAAGCTCCCAAATGAACAAAGCAATGATAGCAAAGTTGGCTTGGAGACTAGCCACCCAGCCAAACTCTCTATCATCTTCCCTATTAAAATATACATATTTCTGAAAAACATCTTTTTTTCATACTAAAAAACACTACAATAAACCCTTGATTTAGAAGCGTATATTTCAGGGCATCTCATATATATTCACAAATACAGTTGTTGGGAGGTATGTGATGGTAAAATGATAAATGTATGGTATGATATTTGGATTCCAGATACACTTGTCTTTGAGCTTGTCAACTCAGATACACAGAAGTGGAGTGTGGATAAAGCTAGAAATAACTTTCTTTAACACTTGTCTTTGAGCTTGTCAACTCAGATACACAGAAGTGGAGTGTGGATAAAGCTAGAAATAACTTTCCTATTAATATGGCTGAGCAAATACTAGGGATTAGAGACTATTCAAGAATAAGCAAGGAAAATTAAAAGAGGACAACTTTCGAATAACAATAGGAAATTCTCTGATAAATCCTTATATGATAAATTACAATGTGTTGATACATCTGTCTATGCTGCAAACTCTGCTAAATTCTGGAAATCTTTATGGAAATTAAATGAATTAAGAGGATAAAGATCTTTTTATGGAAATGCATTCGTAATGCATTACCAGTTAGAAAGTAATTACGTCAATACAGACAAAATTTTGATATGCAGTGTATTTTTTGTAGTAATCCTTGTGAATCTATTTAGAATGCGTACTTTGAATGTTCTTATGCAAGGTCAGTTTGAAGTTTACCTCCATTAGCATGTTTAAGTCTAAACATGACAACCAATTGTCCTTTCATAGATTTGTATATTAAATGGATTGTAGGTGAGTATACTGAAAATGATATAGAAATTGTAGCTACTAAATATTGGATAATATGGAAGGAAAGATGTATGAGGATCTTTCAAGATAAAGCTAACACTAATTTATAATTTTTTTTTTAACAATATAGAGATACATAAATTTCTGGCAACTATCCCCCTTATAAAAGTCTGGTACTAATGTGGTACAAGATACTTCAATTAGAACACAAAATACCTTGATAGATACAATTGCTTAACATAAATGGGAAACTCATACTTTACACCAGTATAAATTGAATATTGATGTTTCCTGGCTACAAGTATCTTCCATTGCAGAGTATGGGATAATTCTGAGATCAGATACATGAAAAACTATATCTGTTAAAGCCGGGACATTCAACGCTTCCTCCCGTGAAGAAAGTAGAGGCTCTGACCTTGCTAAAAGCAGCTTCCTGGGCAAAAGACATGGAACTTCATCAATTCTGGATTGAAGGAGATTATCAAAGGATCATGGATTTTGCCAATAACAAGTCAAATGCAATACATTGGAGAATGTTACAGAAATGTGGAAGCAGTTTTTTGGGTTTCAAGTATTTTCATGGAGAAGGAAATAAAGTAGCAGATGCACTGGCAAAGGAAGCAAGGAAAAAAGGAATCCACAAACAACAATGGAATCAAATGCCAGATTTCTTACTGCCTTCTATTTCTTTGGATAGACATTTTTTAAGTTTTTCGGATAATTCAGTTTATGTTATTGAGAATCATGATTTGTTGGGCGACTCCCATATCTTGGGTCATATCCCTGAGATAAGGGTAACCAATAGAGTTTGATTTCCTCCTTACTGTTTTTATTTTCTTTTTTCGTCTCTTTTTAGTTTGTACTGTATAAGTCTCTTTTCCTTTGTTTCTTAATACAACGTATAACATTTAAAAATAATCACAAGTAGCAGTTTCGTCGTACCCCTAGGTATATGGACTTGATGCTTGGATTGTTGAGTTTCCTGCCAGAGTAGCAGAATACACCAAAGTAAATATCACTCTCATGAAGAGTTTGTTAGGAAAGTATGATGCAACTGCTTGCCACTTGTGAAGAGTTGCACCTTTTGTTCTGGTCTAGTAATGATAAACAAAGGTGATGTATTTTCTTCTACGAATGAAGTTGCTTGTTTTTAACAAAATCACTGTATATATAGGGTCCTCCCTCCCTTCGGTCAGTCGGCCCAATAACCATTGAGAACTCACGTGTGTGCTGCAACTTTTTTGATGCACAAAAGGTTTGTTACATTACATGAAAGGGTTTAGAGTAGTTATGTTGCCTACATAAAAACTACCCACTATGAGGTAGAGAGCGACGGATGAGGTCATGAGATTGACATTGTCGGATTCTATGCCCGATGATACACAAGATTTCTTTAGCTTAAGCATTTACCACTCCACTGCTCATTTTATAAAATGAAATATTGCGGGAATTGAAGCGACGTAAAAAAACCCAGGAAAACCCTAGCAAGTAAATAGAAGTATAGAACCAGATAGATTCCAATTCTCTTCATCAGAATGGAAATCTCAGATATCCCGTCTTTTCAAAATCTGTATCACCATAGAGCACACCATTTCAATCTCACAAAAACAAAATTGCTTCATAATAACCCCAATTTCTTCTTCTCATCAAAAAATCATTCTCACAACAAGCAACCAAGAAAAACTACTACCTATTCAATTGTTTGTCAAACCAAAAACAATGAAGAAGAAGGGGAGAAACTAAAACCAGTTGGGAGTGGAAATTCTAGGTTCAGGTCAAAATCACAAGATTTTGTTATAAAGAAGTCAAAGGGGAAGAGTAGAATGATATGGGTTTGTTCCAGTTGTGGAAATTCATCTTCACAATGGTGGGGAAGTTGTAAATCTTGTGAAGCTATGGGTACAATGACTCAGATGTCAGTGTCACAGACTGAATTTGTTGAGGACAAATCAAGGAAATCATGGATAGTACCGCGTAAAACAGACGAGTTAGGACCGCAGAGGTTGACTGATGTGAATAAGGGGGTGAATCAGTTAACTTGGAGAATCCCATTATCTGGAGTTTTTGGTGCTGAAGTATCTAGGGTGCTTGGAGGTGGTCTTGTCCCAGGTTGTTTGGTTTTAGTTGGTGGTGATCCTGGTGTGGGAAAAAGTACATTGTTGTTGCAAATTGCTGCAATGGTGGCTCAAGGGGGTGATTCTGGTGGCCCGTCTCCAGTTTTGTATATCTCTGGTGAGGAGAATGTTGAGCAAATTGGTAATAGAGCGGATCGTATGGGAATGGGAATTGGAGCGGAAGATTTGTTCTTGTACTCGAGTACAGATATTGAGGATATACTGGAGAAAGCTCAATTGCTTTCTCCTCGGGCACTTATTATTGATTCTATTCAGACAATGTATTTGAAGGGAGTGTGTGGAAGTGCAGGAGGTATCATGCAGGTAAATGAATGCACTTCTACTCTGTTGAGGTACGCAAAAAGCACTGATGTCCCTGTATTTCTGATTGGGCATGTGACCAAAACTGGTGAGATAGCAGGACCTCGTGTCTTAGAGCACATGGTGGATGTTGTTTTGTATATGGAGGGGGAGAGGTACTCGTCTCATCGGTTCCTTCGGTCAGTCAAGAATCGGTTTGGGTCCACAGATGAGCTTGGAGTGTTTGAAATGTCACAGTCTGGTCTGCAAGCTGTCTCAAACCCTAGTGAGATATTCTTAAGTGAGCAGCAGTTGGATTTCGATGTTTTAGCTGGACTTGCTATTGCTGTAATTGTTGATGGATCTCGAACTTTTCTGATTGAGATTCAGGCGTTATGCACTCCTGGCATGCCAGTTTCAGGGAGTGTTACTGGGATCCCACAGAGCAGATTTAACATGATTACTCGTGTTCTGATGAAGCAAGCAGGTCTAAAGCTTCAAGACAATGTCATTTTTGTAAATGTCGTTAGTGGTGTTAAATTGACCGACACTGCTGGTGATCTTGCAATAGCAGCAGCAATATGCAGCAGTTTCTTGGAGTCCCCTATTCCGAATGATGTTGCATTCATTGGAGAGATTGGCCTTGGTGGTGAACTTCGTGGGGTCTCAAGAATGGAGAAGAGGGTGAATGCTGTTTCCAAATTGGGATATAGGAAATGCATTGTTCCAAAATCAGCTGAGAAATCTCTTGCATCTCTTGATCTTGGAGGAATGAAGGTTTTGGGCTGCAAGAATTTGAAGGAAGTAATAAACACCGTCTTTGGGAGCAATTGACCTGGAATTATCTTTGGATCATCTCCTCTTGCCCATTTTTCCTAAATTCTGTGTTGAGTTGGGTGACTATGTTAGATGGTTGACATGGCAGTGTTGATTTTGAAAGCTTGTATAGTTGGATAGAGTTCAGCTCTTGCCTCACCCAGCAATGAAGCAATGCTAATGTATTATCTTGAAGATCGGAATTCTGTCTTTCACTTGGATTGTGTATATATAATGAGTATTGTCAGGTCGAAATCACTAAATGCTTTTGAGTTTAGGCAAGATCCTTATCCTTTCCAAACCCCATGGATAGAATTTCTAACGGATGTTAAGATTGTCTTGCGCGTTTATATGACCCTCACCATTAGGCTCAACTAGCCTATTCTCTGGTAGCCTTGCCTTCATGAAAATATGGTCGCAACGGTTCAGTGACTTGCCACAGGTTAGCTTGTTCTCAAGAACAGTTTCCTGGTAGGACACCGTCACACCGCAAATAGGTGGTTAGCTAGCCATCTCTATTTGTTTCTGGAAAGAGCTCCTACAACACTCAGAGCCAAAGTGCATCTCTATTCTTCTTTCGGAGCAAATTTTCTACTTGAGAAGCAAAGAAAGGTGTCATACCGAATATTCTCCCTTACAAATTGGTTCCTACTCAACCCGAGCAAACCTGAGGTCAGTCCCCTACAGTCGAGCAATGGAAAGCCTCCACTGATAAAAGCACAACGAAAATCAGATCAAAATGAAGTTGCTTCACCATCTATGTTGTATTAATGTGTGTGCTAGAAACCAGCTTCACAAATCTTCTTCCAAACATGTCATCCAGTTTTGCATTCATGTGTTGTTGTTCTGTGAAGCAATGATTTTGTGTAGTTACAAAAAAGCAAGGTAAATATCTGTAAGCCCAGAGTTATTTATCAAACAAGATTTTAATTATATACGGCACAAGTGAAAATCAACACCTATGCAGTCAAAGATTTCTCAAGAAACATTGCAATTAAAGCTATTGCTTTTGCTTGACATACACAAACAAAAAAAATAAAAGAAACTGTCACAGAATGATTTTTAAATGTACTGGTAAAAAAGTTTAAGTAATGTTTTATATCACCAATCATTCATCTCTTTCTTCTTCTTCTCCTCTGATGTCTCCCAACTCAGCATATGCTGCTCACGTCACTCCAGGACATGCATTTGATCCTCTTGTGATGAGGAATATGAAATTTTGGTTCTTTTGGAACTGTAGGATGCTTAACTGACCTGAAAAACAGGAAAAATGCAAGACAGATTACAGATACAAGTGGAAAAGTGAGGGTTCCTCCAAACTCAACAACAAAAGAAATTATATAAAGATGGATATCATAAGACTACCTTTTAGGAATAAATGGGCGGTCAAAATACGGCATTGGTTGAGCTCTTGGAACTAGCTCCTTCCTCAACCTCTTGACTTCTTCCTCTTCTTCCAACTAAAAAGCAGAAACCAAGAAGATTGAAAGTATTACTACACGGCATTCAAGACATAAAGATATATAGTTCAAAGTTTCTGACATTTACCTTCTGCAGCCTATCTTTTTCCATTCTATACTGTTCAAGTAAGCTTAACTTCTCCGCAACCTGAAAATGTCACATGAAAATCAGTACTTATAATCACAAGGCTTTATTAAAAGCACGGAACTGGAGCACGGAACCGTTGTTGAGTAAAGTTAACCAAAATCATATAGCTTAAGATAAGAAATTGGCAGCTTACCTGAGTATCAAAATCAGCACGCTCAACTGCTCGAACATCACTGTGAAGTTTCAAGTCAATGGGCCTCGTGATGTCTTTCACTGGTGGCTTTATCAAATGCTGAAAACACAAACTACATTCAGTATTCACAAAAATATATGCTTAGCTTCCAATTTGAATTTAGAATGTACCAAAATGGTTCTTCCTGAGCCAAATACAGTAGCAAATTGAAAGTCCTAGTTTATAGTATACACCTAAGCAAATTGCGCCATTTACTAGTGTAAATTCCATATGTCCATCTTTATCATTCATATTTCTACCTGAGCCAAATACTGTAGTCATTGAATCTATATAGAGTTCCAGATTACAATGTAAATCCCAGGAAAGTAAGCGCATTTACTAGGTGCGAGTTTAATATGTCCATCTCCTGAGCCAAATAACAATAACAATCGGATAATCAAAGTTCCAGACTACAGTAAGCGCTCACCAAAATACCCGTTTACTGATGCAAATTTTTAGGTGTCCATCTCTAATTGAACAAGTCCATTTACTAGAATGAGTGTTATGTATCCTTCTTCCGAGACAAATAACAATAACAATCGGATAAATGAGGTCCTAATTGCGAAGTTTCACATTTACTATTGCAAATTTCCCATTCCCATCTCTAACATTCATGCCATACCCAACTGAGCAAACTAAAGATATTATGTAGTGGACGATTTTCCATACAAAATCTACTTCTATATCATTGTATTTAAGATATTAAGAAGCCTAAGAACTCGCTTAATATGTAAGCCCATTTACTAGTGCAATATGTCCATCTCCTGAGCCAAATAGCAATAACAATTGGATAATCGAAATTCCAAGCTAAAGTACGCGCTCACAAAAATACCCGTTTACTAATGCAAACTTTAGATGTCCATCTCTAATTGAACATAGTAAGTCCATTTACTAGAGTGACTTTTATGTATCCATCTCCTGAGCCAAATATCATCCATTGGATAACCGAAGTTCCAGACCACAGTACCCCGCTCACCAAAATACCCGTTTACTAATGCAAACTTTAGATGTCCATCTCTAATTGAACATGGTAAGTCCATTTACTAGAGTGAGTTTTATGTATCAATCTTCTCAGACAAATAACAATAACAATAGGATAAATGAGGTACTAGGCTATTGCGAATTTTCTATTCCCATCTCTGACATTCATACCATACCCAACTGAGCAAACTAAAGATACTATGTAGTGAACTATTTTCCATACAAAATCTACTTCTATATCATTGTATTTAAGATCATTAAGAAGCCTAAGAACTCTCTTTGGCATACCTCTGGTTCATCTGTTGTCCATGGAAGGCCTTGCGCAATGGGTATACGCTGCTTCTCCTCTTCCGTAAACATTTCCTGTACTTTCTTTACAAATACCTCTTCTTTATGTTTCCCTCTTTGCTGAAAGGACAATTACCCATTAGTAACCTGTATTCCTTTGAAACAAAGACTGGGCATCAAAATAAAAAAATTAATCCCTACTAGTTAACAATCAAAGATCATTATATTTTATACCTCAGTTCTAAGCTTGAATGGCTTTTGACTAGTGACTTTAAGTTGTTGTTTTTTCTTCCATCTCCTTACACCAGATGCTCCAGAAGAATCAGAACTCTGCAAGTAGGCCAAAACAAATCACAGCTATAGTTAAACATTGAAGTACTAAGATCACATTCAGCATAGAATCACAACTGAAGTACTAATATCATTCAGCATCAAACCAATTATGAAATCACTATTGAAGTACTACTATCAATCAGCATAAAACCTATTATGAATCAAAAGTGAAGTAATTATATCACAATCAACATAAGTCCCAATACAAATCACAATTGACAGTAAGAACACTTACATTTCTCCGACTCCGTCTGCCTCCTCCAGTTGAATTTCTGCTTCCTTGACTACTATCATAAGAAGAAGACACACTTGATCCAATATCAAATTTGCCCAATTTGAAGGAGAACTTATCAGCTGGGCAAAAAGAATCTGTAGAAAATTTCTTCTCTGAAAGTATTTTTGGTTGGTGAATACCAGGTAATGCCCATTTCATTTGCTTCTTAACGTCCTCTTCTTCTTCTTCCTTCTCTTTACCTTCTCCTTCTTCTCCTCCTTCCTTCTGCGTTGATCTCTTGGGGATAAAACGTAGACTCTCAAAAGCCTTCACCAAGTGCTGTACCTTTCCAGACCCCAAATCCGGTACACTACTCCGTGCTTCTTCCAGTACTTTGGCTCTTCTTCTCTTTATTTTTGAACTTCCCATTTCATTTTCTCCTTCAAAATCTTCAGATTGTTGAATAATTGGTGAATTTAATGAATCTCCATTACTTTCTAGGGTTTCTAGGGTTTTAACTTCTTCTTCAATTTCGTCTTCTCCGCTAAGAAACTCATTCAATTTCTTCTCCTCCTCTTCTTCGATCTCAGCAACTCTCTTTGATTCTTCGGATTCATGTACATCAACCGATTCCTGTACCGAAAGACTCCGATTCCTGAAAAAATCCTCTTGAGAAGCCCTAAGTGTTTGATAAGCAATACAAGGACATTTCTTGAGATTATCATCCATCTTCTTCTTATCTTTGCATTTACAGGTAACTTCTGAGGTTGATGTTGATATCTTTTTAGGGTTTTTCTTTGCAACTACAAATTTTCTTTCCTGGATCTTGTTTCGTGGAGAAACATTCAATAAACTCTTCAAACCAAATTTCTTCGGTTTCTCAGACTTATTACAGATCGATGGAGATTTCTTCTGCAGCGGACTAGTTAGAGCACACTGATTCGGGTTTGAATTTTCAGATCGTGATGGTTTTGGGGATTTCACAGGAGTCGACATCTTTTTCCAGATTTTTTGATCCCGGAAATTGATTCAAAACGGGGATTAATTGAAGTATTAAAAATCAAATTTAGGGTTTTCTGAGTGAGACAGAGGATATTTGGGGGGATTTTGAGTTCTCTACAGAATAGTGATGGAGAGAATGAAAGGACGCAATGAACGGGAAGAAGGCGAACGTTATGGCTTATTGACGCTCTAACGGCTCTTCTTGTAACGGCTAGTTTTCTTAGAATTTTTGCTTACGTGGAAACAGATTTTGAAATGATAAAGATGATTATGTGCATTGTCATGCTAATCCTTACTTTATGGAGTTTAATTACGGAATCAAAAGGGAAACAAACATTTCCAAAACAAAAAAATCACTAGTTTCGATCCATCTTTTTATGTGTTGACAATCTATAATTACTTGAAATATTTAAGTAAAATCACGAATAACGCCCGAGTCAAAAACATTAAAAGTTATTCCAAAAACATCAAATTGAGTAAAAATTCAAAAAACTTCGATGAATTAATGTCGGAGGATTGCTAACATGGTTATTCATCCAATGAATTTGAAGCTAATTTTTTCGGTGATGTGTTCGTTCTACAAAGCTATACATTGCTATAAAAAATTAGTGCATTTTGAGATACCAAATCTCACCGACGTTAATTTTCAACGGCTGATTTTCAGAGATATGAACGGTGGAGGATTATGTTCATTTTTAGTAGGAATGTAGAGCTTTGTAAGAGAAACACATCATCAAAAGGTTAGTCTCAAAGTCATTTTGTCATTGGTGCCAAAATTGCGAGAATGTACGTAAGAATAATAATGTTTACGGATCTTTCCCCTAAATTAATAATGTTAGAGTCAATGCTCGATTGAACTCACAAGTATTGGTATGTCAAGTTTGATGTCATATTTTGGTTGCCAAAACTATTTCTTGATTTGTAGTCTACTAACGCCAACTTCTAATTAGATTAAGTTAGGTAGTAGAGTTTTAGAATTTATAAAGTTACCCTTGAAAATTGAAGATCATACATAGACATCATTTGACAAACTTCATTAAAAGTTAGTAACAGAGATTAATTGCTTTTAGACTATTTTCCCTTCTATCTACCTATTTATCTATCGTAGTAAAGTCAATAACTTTAATAATGAATGATTTGCAGAGAAGGAACTCGTCACAGACAAGCAATCATTGGCTAAGTTGAGTGAAATTTTGATTTGAAGCTCTTACTTGTCATAATGCGAAACTACAAACCTCCTCCTCTCAGGTGCCCTTGCACTCAGCTCCACGTTCTTCATCTACAGCAGAAACTACACTTGACAATGGTTTTTGTCACTGCCCGTTCAAGAACCTTGATGGATGTCAGGATGGGATTAATGGCAGGGGTTATGCCAAAGGATCGTTCTAAAAACACCTAGATACATGACAGACACCTCTATTCCGATGATAATAAGTCCATCTGCAGAGAGTTGATCGCCAACAATTTGTATATTTACCTTGCTTGGGAGAAGGTGCTCCACTGCTTAAGGATGTGGTTATGTTGTAGATGTATGCATCTACACGCTTGGAAGAAGCCGTGCAAAGGTCGTGAAGGAGTTATTCATGGGGATGTAGTTGCAGGTCCATTGGATGGTGCAGTTCCAGACTTTCTTCTCCACGGTATAGCTAAGCCTGTTGAGGTAGGTGCCGTATGTTTGAGTAATACTAGTGTTGCATAATGTGGTGATTCCATGGGGGATGCTAGTGGTGATGCTGTAGAAGGTCTTTGTTCACTTTCTACTGAGTTACTCAATGATGTGTTTCAAAGACAGTTCACCACAGTGACATGTATTCCTCATAAGTGCCGACTTTCTTTTTCAAGGTCTTTGAAGGCCTGCTTGGACAGGGTCATTGCGAATCCAGTCAATTTGTCTGCTTGGCTTCAGCTCATACTCCTTTCCATATGTACTTTATCTTTATACAGGCCGATAAACTCTGCTGAAGCTAAATCCGGGAATCGAAAACGTTTATAGGTTGCAGCCATACTTCAAAATCTTGCGGTTTGGAAGGAACCTAATGGGTGTTTCATACTGGTAAATAAACTGTTGCAACTGCCTGTTCGCAATGGGGCTAACTAAGCAGACTCGAAGAAACAGGGGACAACTAACTTGTCAGCTTGCAGTAAGAAAATGGGTTGTGGATACTTTGCTGCCGCGATCAGAGTGTTGTCTTCTAATGGAGTGGCTCCCTGTAATGAAAACACTTATTCTAAGTTAAAAAGTAAGCATCCAGCCGCGCCTCCTCCTTATGTTCCTTATGAAGATGTTACGGTGGACCCAATAACAGTAGAGTGTCGGGAAGTTTTGGGAGCAATTAAGAGCTTCCCTAAAGGAACTTCGTGTGGCCGTGATGGCTTACGAGCACAATACTTAGTTGATGTTATGAGTGAGGCTGCAGCAGCTATTGCAGAAGATTTATTAGTTTCAATTACAGGGGTCGTCAACCTTTGGTTGGCTGGAAAATTTCCAGAGGATTTAGGTGAATTCGTCGCCAGTGCGCCCTTGACACCGTTACTTAAACCTGGGGGCGGGCTTAGGCCAATTACTGTTGGCACGGTCTGGCGCAGGTTGGTCTCTAAAGTGGCTGCTTTTTCCGTCGGAAAGGACATGACTTCATATTTAGGTGATTACCAATTCGGTGTTGGCGTGCCTGCTGGGGGGGAAAGTATTTTGCATGCTGTCAATGGCTTACTGGAGTTGAAAGGTCACTCGTACAAGATGTCAATGCTTCTCATTGACTTTTCCAATGCGTTCAACATGGTGAGCAGATCTCAGCTCATCAAGGTGGTTCGTCTTCATTGTCCAGGTATTTCTCGCTGGGTAGAATTTTGTTACATGAGACCAGCTAAACTTTACTACGACCAATATATTTTGTCTTCTGCTCTCGGAGTCCAGCAGGGTGACCCTCTCGGTCCCTTGTTGTTTTCTTTGACGCTTCACCCCCTGGTGAAGATTATTGCTTCCAGTTGTAAACTTGATCTGCACTCCTGGTACCTTGATGATGGTACAATTGTTGGTGATACACTTGAGGTGGCTAAAGCCCTGCGCATAATAGAAATTGAAGGTCTAGGTTTGGCCTTCTTTGGATCCAAGAAGTACTGTTGATGGTGTTTTCCCTCCAGATATTGGTAGACCGACTAATGGGGTTAAACTTTTGGGTGGACCTGTGAGTTTGGATTTGAATTTTATTAGTGATATGATGTTGAGCAGGGTGAACAAGAATGTTCAACTAATGTCGGCCATCAAAAAACTCAAGGACCCTCAAAGTGAGATGCTATTACTTCGCAATTGCACTGGTGTGTCGAGATTATATTTTTCAATGCGAACTACCAATCCTGCATCCCTTCAACAAGCCACTGATCTTTTTGATGATCATTTGCTCAAGTATTTTAGACTCCTGATGGGGCGGGTTTTGGCCCTTTACAGCAGAGATTAGCTACCTTGCCCATCAAAGATGGTGGCCTTGACATTTATACTATGGAAGATACCCGTACCTACTGTTATCTCACTTCTCAGAGCCAAACTGCTTCGGTGCAAAAGGTGATCCTTGGTAGCCTATTTCCTACAGACAAAGGACCTGCCTATCAGTTGGCTCTTCAGAACTTTATCCAGGTATGTGGATTACCTTCTTATTATCGCGTCGATGATACTGCCCTCCCTTCCATGCACTCCCTGGCAGTCACTATTTTGATGCTGTTAAGAAGCAAATCCCAGACCAATTTTCTATGTCTGTAAGAGATTCCATATTGTGGCAATGCAACCGTGTGAAGCATGCACATGATTATTTGTTAGATGTACCAATTAGTGGACTTAATCAATGCCTTAGGCCACGACAGTTCAGAGCTGTTCTTTGTTATCGCCTTGGTATCCCACTTTTTGTTGAGAATGGACTATGCTCCAGTTGTAACAGATCTATGGATATCTTTGGAGACCACGCGCTTCATTGTGCTAAGGATGTCGGAAGTAAGTTTCGACATGACCTTGTACGTGATGTAATCACTGATATTTGTTACAAAGCTGGTGTGCCTGCGCGTAAGGAAGTTTCTCTTAGGTTTCTGTCTGATGATGACAAAGATTTACGGCCCGCTGATATCCTTGTTCTTAACTGGGAAAATGGAAAAGATGTTTGTATGGATGTCACAGGTGTCTCGCCCTTCACTGGTGAAGGTACTCGCTCTTTCATCCCAGGTAAAGCTATTTCTAGTGTTGTTTCGCGTAAATGCACTAAATACTTGGACAAGTGTGAATCACATGGTTTCGGTCTGGGTTTTTTAACTTTCTCTACATTAGGGGAACTCGGTGAGGATACTTTGTGTTTTTTCAAGCGCCTGAAGAATTGTTTAGTTAGCAATGACGCTAGTAGTGGTTTTGGTAGTTTTATTTATCACAGATTAGGGATTGCTATTCAAAAAGGAGTTGGAGCCCTGCTTGTTGCTAGGTTACCAACCAAAGTTTTGTACCAATCTTAATTACTTTAAATAAAATTATTATTATATTTCAATTTATTAACAAACTAATGAAAAAAGTTTTAAGTGTTAGAGAAGAACTTGAGTTCGCGAACTTAGTCCAAGAATATTTTTTTCCTGTATTTTTTCACTCACTAGGTTCGCAAACTCATTTGAGTTGGCGACTATTGAAGAAGTTTATTTATCCTGGAAAGCTTTGTTCATTAGGTTCACGAACCGAAAGAGTTGAGTTCATAAGAGCATTTTTTTTCTTATTAAGTTCGTGAATGTAATTCTTTATGTTTGGGAACCTAAGTTTGGTTCACTTTTGCTTTTTTGTTTCAAGGAAAATTTCGCACGCTTAGGGCTTCTATACTTGATATTTTTTCCGTGCAATAAATGTATTAGTTCTTCCCATATTTTAATCAAACTTTTGAACTAAGTTTTGCGATCTTTATATAGCCATTTGTAACTTCGCACATACATATCTAACTTTAGCAGTTTGAAGTTATTTTTAGAAGTAATTTATTTATACTAATTACTTGATTTTTAATTATTTCAACACTTCAAACTATGGAAAGAACCCCAATGAGTCAAGTTCTAACTAAACAAATAAACTCTTTGTATCTGAGAAAATAATTTAAATTTAGGAACGTTGAGCATTACTTAGAGAAAGAAATTCATTGCTTACATCTAAAGCAGCATAACCTTCATCGATTACTAATTTACTATATATTGAAGACGCCATGCAACACGCAATCTTAATCCCCCTAGACGATGCAGTTATAGTTTTTTTTTTTTTTTAATGAAACTGTAACCATATTTCTTCGAATTTTCTTTCTTTTTTCTTTCTCTATGGAAAGAATTAAAGAAGAAAGGAAATCAAACATGAAATGACAAGGGTACCGACCGACTACATCACCAATTCTTTTGCAATAACCTATATCAGACACACCATGTATAATCTTTTTGATCTTATAGTATTAAAGATTATTTCAGCAAGGTGATCTTGTGCAGTTGAGATAGAATAAACTATCCCTAGTTACTCAGTTTATTTAGTATTCCTGTGCCTACTACCAATCTAGCATACACACGTGAATCCCTTAACAGAGTCCACCGTAAAAAGTTTCTTCACCTACATGAAGACTTTTGTAACCCAATTCATTTAGGAAGTCTTATAAACAACGAAGACCAAACAGTTTGCTAATCACTCACCAACGATCATAAATACCAAAAGATATTTATTAAATAATTAATTCAGAGTCAAAGATCTTCTTTTTTACATCTATAATACCAAGATAAACAAGATAGCAATAGATATGAAACTCCTTGATAGATCAATCATGTTATGCGACTACTGTACTAACCTAATCGATTACAAGTCTTACTTTTAAAAAACAAACAACTTCTCGATCTCACAAGTCTTATGTTTATCAAAGATAAATTGCTTGTTTGTCACATACAACAAAGTCAAGCAGATGATCAGGTCAAGATCAGAAATACAAAAGAACTTAGAGTGTTAAAATTCTTTAATCTTTTAAATCTTCAACATTAACAACCTGCACTTGATTCCACTATTCGATTTGACCACTGAACGAAGTCTGTAAACATTGACAAATTAATAGTTCTGTCAACATATTTGGAATCACTTAAATTGTATAGTCAATTCTTCAAAGTCTTGACTGATCTTATCTCAGGAGAATGACCATGGAATAAACAAGAACTCATCTATATGATAATTATGATTAGTTAAACTACAATTAGTTAACATTGAAACTAAAGCGCGACTCTTAGTTTTTCTCCAACGGTACTACGAGCGCTTATTGGTCCCAACGTAGGCTTTAAACTAGTTAATCGTGTTTTTTACCAAAATGAACTAGACTTGAACTGACTAACACTTACTCAGGTGTGTTCTGAGGTAAGTTTGTAAAAATACAAGCTTTATAGTGTTATGACTAAGACTTGTTTGGAAACCAATCTACTAAATCGAAAATTAATATACATTCAATAAATGTCATTTACGATTTTAACAAAGATCTTAATACTATATGATTGTAATAACATGTATAACTCATTGATTATAAATAAATATATTATTTCCAAAATATATAATCAATAATATTTTCCAAACATTAATACATGAGATATCCTACTAGTATGACAACTAAGGGCATCTCCAATGGAGTATATGTTTTAAAAAATATTGATGCCACTTAGGATTTTAGAAACTCTCAATAAAAAAAACCTCTCCAATGATGGTTGGATAATCAAAATTTAGTATGACGTGTAAGTTTGAGTTTGGAGGAGAGTATGGGTTTTTCGAGACTCCCATCCATACTCACGTTATCAATTTTTTATTATTTTAATTAATTTTTTAGATTTTGTGAATTATTTTTTCTATAAATAAGCGACAAGTATATCAAAATAGATATGGATACAACTACCACTGGAGATGCTTATCAAAAAAAAAATTGTATTTGGATTCTATGTTATTAAATACCTTTTTTTTAGGCCTCCACATATGATAAATACTCATACTCCATTGGAGATGCTCTAATAACTAGTTGCAAGTCCGTGTACTTTGCTAAATTAGTCAACTAGTTATGTGCAATATTTAGGGAAATGAAAGCATATCAATATTGATTCCAGATAAATTATCAAAAATGTATCTCAAAGATATTAATAGGATTTAGCCTTGAGTATCATAGGAAAGAATATAAAAATAATATATTTAAGTTAAATACGTTTTCAATATTTCTTGACATAGAACTTTTCATTCAACTTGCACTTATTTCGAAATCCAAAAGCTTAAGAGTGAAACCGGGATTTCGGAATTACGCAAGTTAGAATCGATCCTGGAATTCGTCAAAAATAAGTCCTGGGATCCGTCCTAATCCTATTAGACTCAGAAAGTTAATTAGTCTAAACAAACTTTAAACCATGTCCAAAAAATCTTTTCTAACATGGGTTCAAAGTCTGGATTCACCAGTATTCATATATTTAGTTTCCATAAAGTTCAACATAAACCAACGACAAGAGGCATATTAGTCTTATGTTGAAATCATGAAAGTATACTACGCAACTCAATACAATAAATTGTAAAAATAACTAATGTATATCCTTTCCTTAATAATGATTTAGTCATCTATATACTAAAGCCATGTAAACGAACTTCACATAATGTTATGTTTTCAATGAACAAGACTGTAAGATTTCGATAGAAATAGAACAAGTCAAAGTCAATAGTTAATTAACCTCAATCTGAAGGGTGGTGTCTTCGTTTTTCTTCAATACATCTTCAAGTTTTCGATGAGAAACTAGAGGTTGATTCAACATTTCTATGTCATAATTCTAACCTAACGAAGTTGACTTTAGCAAACAATTCAAGCAACCGATTTTGAGAACCAAACTTGATATACCAATGCTTGGTGGGTTCAACCGAGAAGTGGTCTAACAAAACTATTTTGGAAAAGTTGATCATACACTAAGTAGATACATATCATGTAAAAATAAAGTTGGACAATGATAAAACTGGTACAACCCCTTGAGCAGCTTGATGTCCATTGAGATCAAGTTTTGCTAACAGATTCATGTGTGACTTCAGCATGCTAATTAGAGCATAACATATACAGAGATCTGTACAAAAATAACAAACAAAAACATTTTTACATTTCAAACACTTAACTTATTTCATTTTCTTACCAAATCATAATTTAACATATTTAACCTAATTATTTACTGAAGGAAAAAGTATTTCCTTCTTGAGTAAGCACGGTTGGTAAAGGAGAACTACTCTCCATGTTTTTCCATGAGAAATTTTCTAAATTTTCTAGTGGGATCCTATCTACTTCAGCCATTTCATTAAACAAAGTAATCTTTTGAGTGAGTAATGTTTTGTCCATAGATGCATCTCCCAGTGCCCTTTTTCGGTCAAGAGATCTTGGGCGGCGATCAAGTACAGCTTCTTTAGCCATTGATGATGGTGGCGCCGACGAGTTTTCGATGCAATATTTTTCTAGAAAATCTTATGACATTGGCCATTAGTTAATCAAACCAAGTATCGATCACCTCGTTTGCAAATCCAAACTAACAGGCATACATAAGTATATGTTAATGTATGTACTTATATAAAATGTAAAAATGAATAAGTTAAACCTAATCAAAAGTATTACGATTTAATTTTTACAAAAACAAAGGAAAGTAATCATTTATCTAAAAAAAGGAAATTTTTTATCGATTGTAAAATCTGCTCAGTGATCAGAATATGCTGATAACATGTTGTAAATAAAAAAGAGATAGCAAAATAGAAAAGAAGAAGGAAAATAATTAGTATTCAGGTGTGTTCAGTTACAAAGGCTTAAGCATCCACAATATATATAACTTCTTTAATATACTAGCCGATAATATAATATTCTCGCTAGAATAACAATTTTTTTTGTCCCGACGAGGGTTGTTTAATGCTAAAAGAATAAGTTCGATAATATCATAATATAATACATTTCAAAAGTTCTCCATAATATAATACTATATATTTGAGTTTAATGAAAAGTTATTATCAGACATGCACGATAACTCCTTAAGCCAAAACCCTTTTGATTTTAAAGTGTTACATGATACTAAAAATTCTCATTCTTATTAGGTAAAATTTGTATAAAATTTTCATTCATTTTATCTGATGTATTTTAATATAATAAGATATTAATCATTACATATTTGCAATCACTTTGATATACATGACAATATACTAGAGTGTCTGCAGAGGATGTATGAAGGGGATCGCTCCTATCATGGAGATCTAAATCATCTAATGTGTGTTTGAAATTCAAACATGGTTCCCAAGAAGAAATCCAGACTGTCAAGTTATGTGGAGTAATTGGAAGACGATTCACTTAGCTAGATAGTCGGTGTTGCGGTGATATTTTTCTTTTTTTGCTTACTAGTTATATGATATTACGATATGAAAAATATTATTATATTTTTGTATTATTTTAATGACTATTTGGGTTTGGGGTCGGTTGTCGCTTGTCTTCTCTAAAAAGTTTGATGAAATTTTCAGAGGCTCAAGATTTCATAAAGATATTCAAAACTAAAAGGTATTCTTATATTCTACCATAGACAAGTTATCAGCCGAACCATTCATCTGGTCAGTAGATCTAGATTGTAAAAATTCAATTTTTCGACAAATTCAACTTATAAAAAGGACATTAAACCTCGTTTAGAAGTCTACTTCTGTATTAACAAATCTTAATTATCTATTAGTTCAGCAAATCTCAAAAGCCTAATTTTTTATTCTTTTTCTTTAACAAACCCTAACCTAACTATTTCTCAAAAAAAAAAAAAAAAAATCTTTGAAACTATGACTATATAATCATTAACTACAAATCATTAATATTAGATTCTGACTATTATCGTTAATACTAATGAAGTAAGGGCATTATTGTCATGATAATGATGGATGAGGGGGTTGGGTTCTCTCGACAATTTATGCTAGTCCTAACAAGATTTGTGGGAAGCAAATTTGGGAGGAATTACGTACTGTTGCTGACATTCCAAATAAAGGTCATATGGTCATGGGTGACTTTAACGCCATCAACTTTAGGGATGAGAAAGTGGGAGGCCAAAGTCCTACTGCCAATCAATTATAGGAGTTGGATCAGCTCATGAACCACTGCCGTTTGTTGGATTTAGGAGCTAATTGACCAAGATTCACCTGGAATAATAAAAGAATTGGGGCTGCTAACATCAAAGAGAGATTGGATCATGTTATGGCTAATTCTAAGAGGTGCGGGAGATTCAACAGAGCTCAGGTATATCACCTTCCTTATTTCAATTCAGATCATAGGGTTTTGCTTGTTGATTTTAATCCTAAAAGAGAGTTTAAGCCTAGACCTTTTAGATATGAAGCTATGTGGGATGAGGACCCTAGGTTTTTAGAAGTTGTTAAAGATAGTTGGTGTTCGACAAACTTAAGTGATACTGACTCTTTTTTTGAGAATTTCTCCAGGTTCCATAAAAATGCTAAAGTATGCAATAAGAAAGTGTTTGGGAACCTCAATTCTAGAATTGATTTAGCCTTACACAATCTTACTCAGGTGCAATTAGAATTTGACAGAGACCCATATGAGTTTAATAAAAGGTCTATGTGCATTTGTCTTTATGAGTATCTTAAAATGTTGAATATGGATGAGACTTTTTGGAGACAAAAATCAAGAATTGAGTGGCTTCAAAAAGGTGATCTTAATACTAAGTTTTTTCATGCCTCAACCATTGCTAGGAGGAGACGTAATTCTATTAACATGTTGAAGGATCATAATGGTATGTGGCTTGAAAATTCTGAAGATATAGAGAAACATATTGTGAATCACTTTAATGAGCTTTTCAATTATACTTTTACTGTTTTAGACACTGACGAGATTAATGACTTGTTTCCTGCAGTGATTACTAGTCAGGATAATGTTAGTCTCACACAAAGTGTTTATATCTCTGAGATTAAGCTTGCTATGAAACAGTTAGGTGCTTTCAAAACGCCAGGTCCAGATGGTCTTCTAGGTACTTGTAGTTGCATCTTTTCTGATGGCTACACCCAAATAAATCTAAATGCTATAAACTACTTGAAATGCAAGATTCAAAGATAAACAAGATATAAAGAACATGAAGTAAAGATTGACGCAAGCATATAACGTGGTTCGGCCATGAAGACCTATGTCCACGGGAAAGAAGATGTTTTCTTTATTGATTAAGGTCTTACCCTTGAAAGAGTTACAAATATCACTTAGATTTCTTGCTTCCTCTTTCTCTAAGTATCTCTCAGGAATTCTCTGTAGAAAGACCATCTAATATTACATGTCCATTTCCTTCTACATGGACTGGTATTTATAGGAAAATTAGACTCGTGAAGGCCTAGTCTCGCCGAGCTGGTGGAGCTATCGTACATCTTCTCATTACTTCGGACGAGCTCTATACTATCCCTCGTGATGACCTGCTTGGTTCTCCTTCTGAGTCGTCTCGCTCCGTACGTCATCGTGTCGCTCTTCCTTGGGGAACCTCGTGCTGCATCATCCTTGGGTTAAAGTATAGATCGCCCGAGCCTTCTGATACGATGCATATTCGTCCACACCTCTTCTGATCCTTCATTAAATGCAGTCCTTCTTTTTAGACTTGACCGTTTGAGTTGATTAGACCACTCCTTACACGCGTCATTCATGTAACGTTGTAGCATGTGTCTCGATTTAGACGAAACCACCTTTTTAGAGTATGATTCAATGCTATTATCTCATCACCTTGTCATGAGACCATCCCTTGAGATGTTGACATGTGGCCATCAGGTAATTTACCCTCACATTTTGCTCATTTTCTTTGCAACTTGCCAAGGGCATGATGGTAAGAAAACTTCAAAACTGCACCGTCTTTATCGCCACGTCTAAGATTTTCGCCACGTCTTCACTTTTAGTGTTCTTTTATCTATTAGGATTGAGGCCCCGATTGGTTGTCCACAGGTTTCTTAAGATAGAGAATGTCTTTCTCTTTCTTTTATGGTCGTCTTCCGGGATTTCCACCATTTTATTTATTGCGCCTTGAATTTCTTGGATTTGGAAACGTTGGTTGGTTTTCCGAGGATTTTTATTCCTATAAAAGTCCTCTTAGGGTGGAGAATTGAATTTCATTCTCTTCTTCCCTTCTGTAAAGTTCAGAGCCTTCTTCATACAAGCTTTTTATGCCTGGTGGAAGTTTTCCTCCTCGTCCTCCATGGCGGCGAGGTCTTTTCTCATGTTTTCTTGAGCATGATGGTATGCCCTCTCATTTGTTTGATTCGTCGGTTCTTCTTGATCTAATTTCTAGATCATCACCGATGTTTTATCAGAAAGACCTATCTGTTCGCATATCGTCTTTAGCCCATTGATGGTTTAGGGAAATTGATTTATCTGCTAGTAGATTGGTCTTTTTGCTGGAAGATTTCCATCCGCCGTTGTATCTCTTTACACGGTTTAGTTTGGAAACACTCCATACTGTGTGTTTCTGTATGCTGTTTAGCTTAGAAACACTTTCTGCTACTGCATGGATTGTCATTCAACAGATGACAGAAGTTCTTGTATTTTTAGCTGGTACTAGATGAGCCGTGTCCTTCGAAGATCCATGATCTGTGTAAATTATTATTATCCTTTCTTACAAATGGTGAATGCAGATCGCCCGAGCTGCTGAGGATGCTGAGGTATAAAATATTGTCTTAATATTTTAAGGTATATATACCTTGCCCCTGTTTTATATCCGAGCGTCTGATGGTCATATGTGTCGTGCAGTGAGGGAAGGCTGTTGATGGTTCTAAGCCATTGAATGTGTTCGGATTTGTTATTTCCGCCATGTTTTGGCAACCTGGGGACGGTGGGAACCCCTGTTTTGTGGATGATGAGGTGTTGTGATAGGTGTCTAAAACACCTTGATATTTATCTATTGTTTATGCTTTCTTTGCTAAGTTTTCATGTAAATTATGTATCTTATGTTTAATTTTTGAGTTTTAGGTACTTTGGAGCAAAAGCAGAAGAACTTCGCTTAAAAGAGCTAAAATGTCATTTCATGTGCAACTGCTGTTGGGGACGAATTATTTCTCATTATTTACTTTTATTTCTTCATTTCTATCTGAAACGCATGTCGGCTTTAATGATGCAAGTTATGTCTGAAAAACATGGCAGCTTTAATGATGAAGAACAATTGAAGGAAGGAAGTGGATCTGAGAGGTAAGAGACGGCTGCTGGTGGAAGAATTCGAAAAGTGGTGTTTGAACCTCCGGAGAAAAGTACTAAAGGCACCCGGACTGGATAAGGGGCAGTCATCTTCAACAATTTCAAAATAAAAATTTGGCGGGAAAATGGGTTTTGAATAAACAGATTTAGGGTTCGGATTTTGGAGAGGTTATATGGAGACTCGATCGCTCAAACTTCTTGGATGGGCCTGTTTGGTCAAAACAGGCTTGGTAAGGTGATTGGATTGAACAGAGTTGGGCTACATGATTGATTGGAAGGAAACAGAGGTCGTATTATCTGGGGAAGCTTTCAGATTAATTTGGGAAGTTGCGTGTGCTGCAGAGATTCAGATTCGTGTATTGCAAGTGTTTGAAGGACTCGGAAAACCAATAGAAGCGTGAAGGATAGATTCGTGTACTGCTGAAAGAGATAAAAGAAGGAAGTTTCCATATTTGTCTCGGTACAACAGGGAACTGAAGAAGTTACGGGAAGGTTGTGTTCCGTGAAAAATAGGGAATGATATCCTCATATGATTCGTATCTGTTAATAAAAGAAGAGTTTTGATAAGTTTGGAAACAAATGAAACACGCAAGGAAGCTTAGATGAGAATAATCCTGTAACTTGGCCGTGAAGAAGAAGAAAAATTTTTAAAAGGAAGGAGATCAATGGGAGTTATTGTGAGAGATTCGAAGGCCCTGTTAAGTATAAAGAGATGGTCGGACCCTATAGAAGAGTTACGTAGATTTTGGGGAAGAAAGTAGAGGCTTAGAATCGTAAAACAAGAGTTCTCAGAAAGTTGCTGCTGCTGTTGTTTATCAAGAACACGAAGAACAAAGGTACGCTCGGGACAGTCGCAACAGCAGTCTCAGATATAGTCTATAGAACCACAGAATACTTCTATCGTTGAATTTCAGTAGCGAAAATCCTTTGGCTGCTGAGACCCGCAGTGGCTGTTTTCTTCCTTAGCTGTTCTGTTTTCGTAGCTAAACATCTTTAGCGACTGCAGAATCATTGTAAGCACCTTATACTCTTTTGAATACAATGATTAATCAAGTTTTCTCCATTTTTCGATTCATGAGTAGCTAAATATCTTTTCTAGGGTTTTGGAAGAAACTATTTTTGATGCGTAATTTTTAGTAATTATTTTCTTTGACAAAAATACTCCTTTAATGTGTTCTTTAAATTATTAAAATTTTTCTCTTCTTTATATGCTTCATGAAAATTGTTTTGGGTAGTTTAGATACCGATCTTTTATAAGCGAAGGAAAATTAGGCCTTAGAATAGCGACGAAAGTCATAAAAAAAGAGCTTGTAATGTTATATCTTCCAAAGCATGAGATTTGAGTTCGAAAATTGTTTTGAGTAAGTTATGAGTATTTTGTCAAAGAAATTGTTATTGAATTTACAATAAAGTAGTGGAATCCAAAACCCTAGAATCATCTCTCCTTGGTTAAATATCAATCAATTTCAATTAGTTGGTCTTAGTATTTTCTTCTAATAATCTGAAACCAAATCTTCATAAAAGTCCGAGCAACGAATCTCGTTCTTACCACAATTAAAACTACATCATGTTGCACGAGGATGCTCCTGCTCGTGATGGTGGTGCTGATCCGAGATTGGGATCGCAGATGCCCCAGTCGGGAGATATAGCTGCTCCTGATGCTGCCGAGGGAGAGGATTAGATGGATACCCTTTGTTTTATTTTTAGATTTGAGAACTCTTTTGGATCTTTTGGTTAATATGCCCCCGTGTTGTGTCCGAGGTGATGTAAGGTTGTTGGTAGTAAGTCCTCAAAGTTAGGGGCGAACAATACTTGTAATTAAAATATTTGTTGGAATGGATGATAGTGTTTTCTTGTTGAAGTATTCCACATAACTTGTTTATTTTGATGGCTCTGAGGGGTTTTATGCATACTGTTGGTCCAACCATGGGTGACAAAGCCAAGGAGTGATCAGTTCCTTAATCGGATGGGGCATCTCTTACGGTGTTGGACTTCGAGTGCAACACATTTCCTTTCTCGCCTTAGTCTTATGCCTTCATGGGCTTGGGTTTTTAATAGTGTCCAGTTTAGGTTACACTTGCCCCTGGGTGAAGTGATCAGTTATTTGAGTCACTTGCTTATTAACCATTGCTTGGAGGGCAATATCTCGGTCAAGTGATTCTTGCCTTAGCCAAAGGCAATTACTTTGATTCTGGATATCTCCTGTTATGGCAGGACATCATCCGATTTCGTGATCGTGATGGCATTACCTTAGGTCTATTTCCGTCTTAGGTAGCTTAGGGTGTCCCCTGCTTCATCTTGCTGCATTTGGCTAGATGGCATTGCCTTAGGTCTATGTCCGTCACGGGCAACTTAGGTGTTTTACCCGCATCATTCATTGTAGAATGGAAGGTGTGGCTAGCATCGTGCCATAATCTTGATGGGATTTTGTTATATTGCAAATATGGCATGATTATTCTATATGTAAATGCAACAAAAAAAAAGGCAAAAAATTTAAAGCAAAAAATTGCAAGCAAACAAGTAAACATAAATAAAAGAAATAATCGATGAAAATGAGTGTGCAAAAGGAGTAATTTTATTATTCTCAAAAGAGGGTTTATAAGCCCTTAGTACATCCGAATAAGGTTTCATGACCTTTTTACAAGTAGGGATTTAAACCCTATTTTCTTAGTTTGACTTCTAAGCATAAGGTTGTTTAAGCATTGTATTGCTTGAGATACTTAATATTCCATGGGCGTTCTAATTCTTCCCCATTAGGTTTGAGCAATCTGTATGCTCCATCACCTGCCTTGGCGATGACTGTAAGTGGTCCTTCCCAGATGGGAGCAAATTTTCCTGACTCGCGCTGGTATGGCGGGATCTCGCGCCATACTTTGTCGCCTGGGCTAAATTGCCTCTGATGAACACGTTTGTTGTATTCTCGGGCTAATCTCCAATGATAGTTTTCTATTCTTTGTAGGGCTATTTCTCGGTTTTCCTCGAGATCGCCTAGCTTAAAGAGTATCATGTCCGAGGTTAGGTTCTTTTCCCAAGCCTCGGTCTTAGTTGTTGGGATCATCGCTTCAGTTGGTATGATCGCTTCTGTGTCGTAGGTGAGAGCGAAGGGTGTCATCCATGTTGCTTCTCTTCTAGTAGTCCGATAGGCCTATAGAAAATTGTGTAGTTGCTCACACCAGCTAGCCCCATGTCCATCTAGCTTCTTTTTGAGCATGTCGGCGATGGTTTTGTTAGTGGCCTATGCCTGGCCATTGCTTTCGAGGTAGATGGGTATGGATTTATTCTTTTTGATCTTGAAACAGTTAAAGAGGAGATTGATGTTTTTCCCTCGGAGTTGGGCTCCGTTATCTGTGACGATGGCAGCTAGGATACCGAAACGACAGATGATGTGCTCGAAGAGAAATTTAAAGACATCATGATATCTGATGTGCATGAGGGCTGAGGCTTCTACCCATTTTGTGAAATAATCTGTGGCAACAATCAAATATTTTCTTTTCCCTGTACCAGCTCGTAGGGGCCCAACGATGTCGACTCCCCACTTGGTGAATGGCCAAGGGCTTAGTACAGACTTTAAATCCATTGAAGGAGTATGCCTTTGTTTACCCAATTTTTGGCACTCTAAGCATAGTTTTAACATTTACTTTGAGTCTTCATTCATGCGAGGCCAGAAATATCCCTGTAGTCTGGCTTTGTGAGCTAGGGATCTTCCCCCGCTATGGTTTCCTGTGTAACCATAGTGTATTTCCTTTAGTATTTCTTGGCCTTCAGCAAAGTAAAGGCATCTAAATAAGGGTCCCAGATATGTCTGCCTATATAGTATGCCATCCCTGAGCTGGTAATTTCCTGATCGTGATATTACTTTGTGTGCGAGCTTCTGTTCGCTTGGGAGATCGCCATTAGCTAGGTACTTTATGATTGGGTTCTCAAATCGTCCTCGGGCAAGGCCTCTTCTTGGCTTGTTGCGCCCACATTAAGAATTTCCATATCTCCTTCTATGGGTATGGAGGGAAGCATTACCCTCTCGATTCTTATGTTTGTAGCCTCCGGGTCTGTTGTCATGGAGGCAAGGAAAGCTAAGGCGTCTTCATGTCTATTGTTGTTCCTGCTTAGTTTTCGGAACGTGATATTTGGTATCTGCCCGATATCGTGTTTGGCGAGTTGAAGGTATCGCTGCAAACATGCATCGGGGGCTTGATACGTCCCGTCTATCTGTCGGATGATAAGCTGTGAGTCGCTCGTGAGTCTCACTTCATTAATGCCAAGTGCAATTATTACTCGGAGAGCATGTATGACTGCCTTGTACTCAGTTATGTTATTAGTAGCGGGGAATTCTAGCCTTAGGCTGTAAACGATCCTGCGGCCTGTCGGAGTCTTAAAGACCATTCCGATGCCAGATCCTTCCGAATTACATAACCCGTCTACAAAGACATCCCATCGTCTTGGGTTTTCCGAGCGAAGTAACTCGGGCGGATCTTCTAGCTCGTCCTCCATTCCTGGGATCTCTTCGATTTCGTCAACATCGTCTAGAGGAAAGTCGGCCAAGAAATCTGCAATGACTTGGGTTTTTATGGCATTATGGCTTGGTATTTTACCCCAAACTGTTTTATTTGAGCTCCCCATTTGGAGATCCTTCCCGCTCTGTCTGCATGATCTAAGACAAACTCTATGGGGGCTTTGGTAATGACAGTCACAGTGTGCGCATGAAAGTACGTTCACAACTTTTGCGTCGCGTAGACCAAGGATAATACGATTTTTTCAATCTTAGAGTAATTTCTCTCTGCGGACGTAAGAGTTTTACTTATGAAGTAGATAGGTTTTTCCACTTCTTTGTCTATGCGAGTTAATACTGCACTGATCGAAGTGTTAGTTGCCAATAGGTAGATGTAAAGGTTTTCACCCGGTTCGGGCTTCTGAAGAATAGGTAAGGTAGACATATGCTCCTTAATTTTTTGGAAAGCTTCTTCGCACTCGACGCTCCATGAGAATTTCTCGCCCTTTTTTAGAGTGTTGAAGAAGTCCTAACATTTATCGGACGATCTAGCTATAAACCTTCCCGGGGCTGCTAGTCGACCATTTAATCTCTGCACGTTTTTAACTGTTGCAGGTGAGGGAATTTATAGTATGGCTTTCACCTTGGACGGATCGACCTCGATGCCTCGTTTAGTGACCAAGTACCCCAAGAATTTTCCCGAGGTTACCGCAAAAGCGCATTTCGCTGGGTTAATTTTCATATTAAATTTCCTCATATGTTCGAAAATTTATTTGAGATTGTTTGCATGGTCCTGTGGGAGCTTTCTTTTGACAAGCATGTCATCCACATATACCTCTAGGGTCTTGTGTATCCAACTGTCAAACATTTTTTCCACCATTCTTTGATATGTTGCGCCGGTGTTTTTTAGTCCGAACGGCATCTTAGTATAATAGTATAGACCTCGAGGAGTGAAGAAGGCAGTGTGCTCTTGATCCTCCTCGGCGAGAATAATTTGGTTATAGCCCGAGTATCCGTCCATTAGGGATAACAATCCGTATCCAGAAGTTTCTTCTACGAGCTGATCGATATTGGGAAGTGGAAAGCTGTCCTTCAGGCAGGCCTTATTAAGGTCGCTGAAGTCGATGCAGATTCGTACTCCTCCGTTTTTCTTCGGGACTATTACCATGTTAGATATCCATATCGGATACTGCACTTCTCGGATGACTCCTGATGCCTCCATCTTTTTTAGTTCTCTTTGTATCGCCTCGTGATATTCTGGTGCCACCTTTCGCATTTTTTTGCCTCATAGGCTTATGCTTTGGGTTTATTTTCAAGTGATGGAAACAGACTTCTGGATCTATCCCAGGCATATCTTCCATGCGCCATACGAAGACATCAGAATATTCTCTTAGCACTCGCACTAGTTTTTCTTCCTCCTCTTTGTCGAGGAGAGTTCCAATCTTAACCATACCCGGGTTTTCGGGTGTTCTAATATTTACTTCCTTTGTAAGTTCTGAGGCCTAAAAGTTTGACCTAAGCTCTCCAATATCGGAGAGGTTCTGCAATTGTTGCAAGGGCTCCATGGATGAGTCTGAGGTTGATGCATTATCCGAGACTGGTGTGTTATCCGAGCGTCTCGCTTCATTTGTTACTGCTATGTAGGCATCGATTTCATCCTGGGTCTTAGCATTCTTGGCCCTTTTCTTCTTCTTTTTTGGGGAGTTTATTCTGACCTCGCCATTTTGTACCTCTATGTTATAGCAGTACTTTGCTTCGCCTGAGTCTCCGATGATCTCTGAGATCCCATCAGGAGTTGGAAACCTTAGCTTTAATGGTAAGTTGAAGCGACTCCTTTGATCTCATGGACCCAGGATCGCCCGACAATTGCTGTGTATGGTGAAAGTACGTCCACTACACAGAATGTGGTTAAAGTGAGGATTTTTCCTACACAGATCTCTAGAGTTACCTCGCCTCTTGGGCGGGTTGACGAGCCATTGAAGCCAAATATGTTATATGTAGATGGTATTAGGCATTTGTCTCTTAGACCCATTTGTTTGAATGTTTCGTAAAAAAGGATCTCGAACTCCCTCCGTCGATCAATATCTTAGGCATTGCCCATGGAAATGCCTTTGGATTTTCTTCCTCGCCCTCAGGCTCGGGGAGTGTAATAGCCATCATGACCACTAGTGGGTCATTGTGGTTCCGTCCTCCATCAGGTGCTTCATAGGCTGAGAAGGTGATAGGTTGTTTCATCCACTCCTGCATGGGAGGTTCTTTTGCCACACTGAAAACTTCGTCACCTTCGAAGTTTCGTTTGTGAATTAGTCCTATGATATTTCCTTCAGGTGTGGGGGCAACGATAACCGAGTGCGATATCGTATTACATCCCAAATATTGTGCTTCGCGAGGAATTTCCACGCGATGTACAGGTGGTCCTGCCACTGGTTGGATCGCTGGTTGTGTGATGTACTCCTAGAGTTTACCCTCATCAATCATGTCTTGGACCATTTTCTTTAGATCCCTGCACGAGTCCGTCGCGTGGCTATAGAACTGGTGGAACTCACAGAAATCTGTTCTGTTTTTAGCGCGCTCGGGCTGCTGTCCTCTATTCCATGGGTAAGTGATCTTACATTTTCCGTCGATCTTCTTGAAGATCTCGGATATATGAGCGTTTAGCTTTGTGTAGACTGGGTCTACAAACTTTTCCTTCTTTTATTGGGCTTGGTCTCGCCCTTTCCACCCTCCATTTCGATGTTTATCGAACTGAGTTGACCCGTTGTTGGGTCGCCCTGCTCCTTGAGATGGCGCTTGAGGGTTCTATGGTTCTACCACATTTGCTCCTCTGTTGGTTCCTCTTACAAATTTATCATATGTCCCATCTTGGAGCTCTTCAAGGGCCATGTAGTCCTCTTGAATCTCTCTCAATTTTCCTAGACAAGGTGGCATGGTTTCGTACATGTGGACGAATATGGGGTCTGTCTTCCTTAGACTATTTTTGAAGCCCAAGATCGTGTAAGCCTTTGGGACTCTTCCGATCTCGGCGCATAATTTTCTCCAGCGAGTTACCAGAGAACGGAGCGACTCATTTGGTCCTCGAGCTAATTGGAATAGCATATAGATTTCTGGCTTGACTCGGCTGTTATGTATGTATGTTTCCAAGAATAACTCGGACAGATGATCAAATGATTTAACCGATGCTTTCGGCAGGTTATTGAACCACATTGGGGCCTCTTCTTTTAGACTGGCTGGAAAGAACCTACACATCACTACGTCGTAATGATTCCACTGTGTCAGTGTCATGCGGTAGGATCTGAGATGTTCGATCGTATCGCCGGTCCCGTTGAAGGGAGTTGCAAACGTTGGGAGCGAGCATTTCCTTGGAAATGGTTGGGCCAATAGACTCTCCGACAGGGGAAATTGTCCAGCCTCTTGCATCACTTCCGCCAACTTTTTGCCTTCTTTTTTTCCTGTAGCCTCTCTGCACATCGCTTCGAGTTGACAGAGTTGGGATTGTAATTGATCGTCATTGTGCCTCGTTTCGGCCTTCTTCCTTCGTCTTTGCGCTCTTTCGGGCGAGAATGAAGCTTCTGGGCGGCGATATCTTGATCCCCCTGAGTCCTTGTCCGATTGCTCGGCGTACATCACTATCTTAGAGCGAGTTTACTTTGAAGTCTCCCCTCGTTTGGGGTTTATGACTGCGTGGTTCTCGGCCACGCAGTTGGTTTTTACTTCGTCTTCCTTCTTGTTTTCTCGTCTATGCTTGGGATCGACATCGGACGATCCTTCAGACGGACTCTCCTCCTCGTTTGGGACCCCTCTGCTTCTCCTGGGAAAGCGATCCGCTGTCTCCTCGTTCGAGGTGTCAGGGATATGGACTCGCTCATCGTCTTGTAAGTTCTCAAAAGGATTCTCCTCCTCGGGGGCTTCTTCTATGGTAGTGAGTGGCACCTTCTTCTTCGTTTTGCATTTTAGCTTACAGTTTTTCCGTTCTAGCCTCCTGTTACGCCTTTCTAACTTTATCATTCTTTCCTCCTACGCTTTTTGTGTTTTCAGAATAGCCGCAATGGTTGCAGTAATATCTCCAAGGTTAGAAGGATCGTCCTTCTTTCCCTCGTTGTTTACCGTTTGCCTTGGCAAAGGATTCAACCCTCCTGGTTGAGTTAGATGGATACCATCCTGTCCTTCGAAGGGATTTCCCTCTTTGTCAGAGCTAGAGTTAACTGTTAACCCTTCCCGATATTGGTTATCAGGATGTCCCTCTCTTGGGAGTATACCGTGGTGCATGGTTTCGTCTGGCTCCATTCCATCTAGTCCTTCGGATTGGGCTCCACCGGTTTCACCTTGGCTCGTGCGAGCGGATCGTCTCGTCACCATCGCCTTACCTGCGATATATGCAATAATGCTTAATTTGTCTTTTCTTCTAGAAAAGTGGGACCCTAAATTTGCAGGTCATGTGCAATTACTAAGTCATAGTTCAGACTGGACAGTTTAGTACATGAAGACTTTTCAATAAAATTTGGAGACATGTGAAGATGTCAAAACATTCCCTACTTGCATAAAGTTTTGGTGATGGAAAAATGTGTTTTGTTTGCCTCTTTTTTCGAGAAAACTACCTCTTTCTACATGTCATACCTTTACTGGGAAATAACCAAGTTATGATGATTGAGCACGTTTTCCCATTTTAGGAAACATTTCTCATCATCTTTAAACTTTTGAGTTTGATGAATGATTATGTACTCATTAACCCTTCCCCTTGACTTAGAGTTAGATTTCTAAGAAGAAGACTATGGATTATCTTGAGTTTTCATAAAAGATGAAGAATCATCATGAACAACTTGTCTTTTCAACTTTCATAGGATGATATTTTGTCTTATGAAGTTTACTGACTTAGACTTCTTCCTAGATCTTTCATGGAGGAGATCGTTTGAGTGTTATTTTGAAGTGCTTAAAACTTCATTTTCACTCCGATCTTCAACTCTCTTGAGCATCTTGAGGAAGGTACAGGAAATCTTAAAAGAATGAAAATCTTAAAGAAAATCAACGAAAAAGATGTAGATCTGATGATTCTGAGGGTCTTCATGACTTCACTGATCGTGTGGATCGTGTTGAGTCCGAGATCTATTCATGAACTTTTACAGAATTCTACACAGTGGTATGAAAACCACTTCTCTCAAGGAGATTATGAAAAAACTATAGAGCTGTTACTAGGGAGGTAGATTAGATCTTAATACCTCCCTGTTTCTAGCGCCAAAATGTAGTTGCATCTTTTCTGATGGCTACACCCAAATAGATATAAAGGCTATAAACTACTTTAAATGCAAGATTAAAAGATAAACAAGATATAAAGAACATGAAAAGTAAAGATTGACACAAGCATATAACGTGGTTCGGCCATGAAGACCTACGTCCACGGGAAATAAGATGTTTTCTTTATTGATTAAGGTCTTACCCTTGAAAGAGTTACAAATATCACTTAGATTTCTTGCTTTCTCTTTCTCTAAGTATCTCTCAGGAATTCTCTGTAGAAAGACCATCTAATATTACATGTCCATTTCCTTCTACATGGACTGGTATTTATAGGAAAATTAGACTCGTGAAGGCCTGGTCTCGCCGAGCTGGTGGAGCTATCGTACATCTTCTCATTACTTCGGACGAGCTCTATACTATCCCTCATGATGGCCTACTTGGTTCTCCTTCCGAGTCGTCTCGCTCCGTACGTTATCGTGTCGCTCTTCCTTGGGGAACCTCGTGCTGCATCATCCTTGGGTTATAGTATAGATCGCCCGAGCCTTCTGATATGATGTAGATTCGTCCATGCCTCTTCTGATCCTTCATTAAATGCAGTCCTTCTTTTTAGACTTGACCGGCTGAGTTGATTAGACCACTCCTTACACGCGTCATTCATGTAACATTATAGCAGGTGTCTCGATTCAGACGAAATCACTTTTTTAAAATATGATTCAATGCTCTTATCTCATCACCTTGTCATGAGACCATCCATTGAGATGTTGACATGTGGCCATCGGGTAATTTACCCTCACAGTACTTTCTTTCTGAAATATTGGAATGAGGTAGGTAGTACTATCACTACTCTTGTTAATAATCACTTGGATCCTAGGCTTAATAAAACCTCCATTTCGTTAATTCCTAAAGTTCAATACCCAACTAGTGTTAAGGAATTTAGACCTATTAGTCTTTGTAACTATACCATGAAGATTATTACTAAAATTCTTTCTAATAGGCTAAGACCTATGCTAGATAAAATTGTATCTAAAAATCAACATGGTTTTGTCGCATGTAAGTCTATTTTTTATTCCACTATCATGTGTAATGAGATTATTTATTCTTTTAGGAAAAAGAAAGGTGTTAAGGGATGGATGTCTCTTAAACTTGACTTTGATAAAGCATATGATAGGATTAGTTGGAGTTTTATTGAGAAAATTCTAAACTGTGTGGGTTTCTCTCAGACTTTTGTGAATTTGATCATGACATGCATTCGAACCGTCTCTTTTCAAGTTTTAATTAATGGTCTCCATACGTTTTCATTATTTGTTTAGAGGCAATGTCCAGGCTCATACAGAAAGCTGTTAGAACTAAGAACATCTCAGGTTTTTCTATTGCTAGGGGTGCTCCTATTATAACTTATTCTCTATACGCAGATGATAGTATCATTTTTCTTAAAGCTAATTACAAAAATGCTTGTAACCTCGGGAAAATCCTAGATAAATTTAGTAGGTGGTCAGATCAACAGATTAGTTATGCTAAGTCTACCTTCTAAAAATCTTTTTAGGAGTTTTGCAAGGGGCATGGCAAGGGCTCTTCAAGTGAAAGTCGATACCAATCCTGGTAAGTATTTAGGTATACCTTTACAATGGGGTAGAGTTAATGAAAAAACATTTTTAGATATGCAGGAGAAACTTTGTAATAGGTTACAGGGTTGGAAATCCACAAATCTAACTATGGCTGGTATGCAAACTCTTATTAGATCTTTGTTGGATCCTATATCCACACATATCATGTCCATGATTAAACTTCCTAAAGGACTTACCCAAAAGATTGACAAGTATAGGAGGAATTTTCTTTGAAGAGGGGACAAAGATAGTAGGAGAATGCATAGTGTTAGATGGGACAAGGTGTGTTGCCTTATTTCCAACGGTGGCCTAGGGTTGAGAGATTTAGAACTGAATAATATGGCTCTTCTTGCAAAAATGGCTTGGAGAATTCACGAAAGTCCTAATTCTGATCTCACTAAACTTCTTTAGGCAAAATACTTCAATTATACTGATTGCTGGAATAATAATCTAAGAATGGTATCTATGTGTGCTGGAAGAGCATTGTTAAGGGAAAAAATGCGGTTAAGGTGAGTTTGAGATGGAGTCTGGGTAATGGAAACAACATTGATTTCTGAAGGGATAAGTAGGTGTATGACTTACCTATTGCTGCCATTTCTAATGTGAACTGTGATGATGTCCCTAACATTAAGGTTAAGGATGTTATTAATACAGTTGATAGAGTATGAAACTTAGAAAGTGTGAGTAATTTTCTAAATGAACATGCTGTTAAGTTAATTAAATCCGTTCCTATCTCTACTAATCCTAACATTGCAGATGTCAGAGTTTGGAGCGGTGGGAAAAATGGTAAGGTGACAGTCAGGGAAGCTTATGCTAATCTTATTGCTGTTAAAGAGAACATATCTCTGGATGACTCTAGTTGAATTTTTTTGTGGAGTCTTAATTGTCCTCAAAAAATTAAAAATTTTCTTTGGAAACTTGGCCATAGAAGACTAAATCTTAATGAACCTTTATATAGAAAAGGTGTTGTTTCTCCCCCGGATGTAGTTTTTGTCATATTGACTTTGAAACAATATATCGTACTTTCTTTAATTGTGCTTCTGTTGCACCAATTTGGTTGAAAATTAAGAGCTGGACAGGCTATGATCTAGTTCTGGAAGAAATGTCACCTGTTTTTATTAGGAATGTTTGTTCATTCAAAGGTAAAGTTGGTGGAGTTGAATGGAACAGTTTAATTCCTTTTGTTTTGTGGAATATATGGGTTGGCAGGAATAATTTGATCCACCATAAAGTGAATTTTTATCCACTTAAACAACTGGCTGTTGCTATTAAAAGATGCAGAGAGTTTTACTTTCTTAATCTTAACAATAGAGGAGAAGGGAGGCCAAATATGAGATAATGGCCAGTTAGAGGTTCCCAAGAAGTAATTACTATAAGTTGAATACTGATGGTGCTTCTGTTGATGGTTTATTTGAAGGAATTGGAGGTATCATTAGAGATGCTAGTGGTAGTTTTGTGGCTTGCTTTTGCAGTTACATCTTCCAAAATGGCAGCAACATGGCTGAAGTGTGGGTTGTTAGGGATGGTCTACTCCTGCGAGATGACTTGCGATTACTAGACTGGAAGTAGAATGCGACTTAACATATGCAGCGCAAATATGCAAAGATGAAGTCAAAGCTCCATGGTACCTACATGGTTTGAAGTCAGACATTCAGTGTTTGAAGAATGAGTTTGATGGCATATCTTTCACCCATGATTATAGGGAAGCTAATTTTGTTGCGGATTTCCTCTCAAAAGAAGCCTCAAAGAGCAATATGGCGGGAGTCTGGATCAATTCTCCACCTCAAGAAATAATAATTTTTTTATCAAATGATTGTCAGGGTGTGTCTTACTCTCGACTAGTTAGTTTTGAGTAGTTGTTGTTTGCCTTAAGGCATAATATCAAAAAAAAATAAAAAAATAAAGATAAAAAAAAAATGGATAAGGGGTTATTGATTTTACCACATAGTGACTCTTTTTTGTCATTACCTTATATGCCTCGGTAAATTTGAGTATGCCACAAAACAGTATCGAAAATCCATTAGCGTATTGAGGCGAATTGGGTGTCCACCCGGTAAAATAACACTCGAAGGCCCAGACCCGGTTTGAGGTACCCGTATCATGTGGTCTACAAACCTTGTCCGGAACAAAGGTCACCCTAGCATTCGGTCGTCGTTCTTCTTCCCTCCCCCTCCCTACGTTTCTCACTCAAATCTCAAATTAGAAGAAGAATTTTCCACATAAGGAATCCGAGTCAGACCGATTTCAATTTCAACAAGGTCTCTCCTCCCATACTCAGTAAGTAATCTCTCTCTCGTGAAACCTAATTTCTAACTTTAGGATCTGAAAGTACTTCAAACTTCTGAAATTTACCTAAAATTGCCGAAATCAAAAGTAATATGGTAGTATGGTCTTGTGTAGTTTCTCTAATATATCACTATTTACCCATATCAGTTCCAGTTGTGGTGTAATTATGTTGGTCTTGGCAGTAAAGTATGGAACTGACCATATTTAGGTTATAAGATTAGCTTTAAGTTCGAAAGTTTGTCTCGAGTGTACAGACACAAACAGATAACTAATCATAAGTTTTTAAGTTGCTAGTTGTGCAGGCGCGCTTGATTTGATAGGAAATGGAAGAGACTTCGAGTGGCAATCCAAGTTTGGAGATTGTTGTTAGTCAAGAAAATGATGGAAATGAAGCTATAATTGATGAGAATGACTCTACTAAGAAGAGTGAAGAGGCTGAAATAGACAATGTGGGGAATGAAGAAGTGGAGGAACCGAAAGTTGGGATGCTTTTTGGTACTGCCGATGAAGTGCTTAAGTACTATAAAAACTATGCTAAGCAATTAGGATTCCCTGTGAAAAAGAGATCGTCTACAAAGGATGATGATGGGGTTTTGAGATATGTAACTCTTGCATGTGCTCGATCAGGAACATCAAGAAGTAATTCAGCAAGTAAGGGTTTGAGACCGCCTCAAAGTATTAAAACCAACTGCAAGGCTCTTCTTAGTGCATGTATTTGTCTTGATGGAAGGTGGAGAGTTAGTAGTGTTAGGCTTGTACACAACCATGAGTTGAGTCCAGATAAAGTTTGTTTTTTCCGATGTAAGCGGGTATTAAACTCCCATGGAAAAAGGAAGCTTGATTTAAATGATAAAGTTGGTGTCAAAAAAGATAAGAATAGTAGTTCATTGGTTGAAGTTGGAGGAAGTGAGAATACCTCAACATTGGGTAAAGATGGTAGAAACTATTCTGAGAAAGCGAGCCAGTTACAACTAGAGGAAGGGGATGCTACCTTAATTCTAGATTATTTGATGAAAATGAAATCTCAGGATGCAAATTTCTTTTATGCAATTGATTTGGATAAGCAGGGTAGGCTACGGAATGTGTTTTGGGCAGATGCCAGGAGTAGATCATCATATGAGGAATTTGGTGATGTTATCAAGTTTGACACTACCTATTTGGCGAATAGATATGTCATCCCTTTTACTCCATTTGTGGGGGTCAATCATCACGGGCAACCTATCTTGTTTGGATGTGCACTGGTTTCAAGTGAAGATATGGAAACATATATATGGCTGTTTCAAACTTGGCTTGCATGTATGTCTGGGCGTGCTCCAAGTGGGATAATAACTATTCTGGACAGAGCTATGGAAACAGCTATTGAAAATGTCTTTCCTAATATCAGACATCGTTGGTGCTTGTTGCATATAATGAAGATTCTTCCTGTAAAGCTGAAGGAATACAATGATTCTGAATCCATTATGTTAGCCCTGAAATGTGTTGTGTATGATTCAGTGTCTCAGTCCGAGTTTGAAGAACAGTGGAATATAATGATTGAGAATTACAAGTTACATAATGATGATTTTTTAACTGGGTTATATAATGAGAGATGCTGTTGGGTGCCAGTTTTTGTGAAAGAAAACTTTTGGGGTGGAATTTCTCCTATATATCGAAACGAGAGTATGCGTTCATTCTTCGATGATCACGTCAAATCTAAGACTTCCTTAAAACAGTTCGCGAAAAGGTATGAAGATGCATTGAGAAGTAATGTCGAAAAGGAAATTCATGAAGATTTTAAGTGTTTTTCTTCAAGTGTCAACTGTGTAACACACTATGACATGGAGAAACAAGCTCAAGCAGTTTATACAATTTCAAAATTTAAAGAGTTCCAGAATGAATTAACGGGTAAAATGTACTGCGACTTGGCAACTTTTGAAGTCGATGGTACGAGTTTTGAGTATCAAATATCTGAGGATATAATGATTGGCGAGAGGAAAAAAAGTGTAAGTTTCAAGGTTAGGTTCCAGGAAGATGACAATGAAATTTTGTGCAGTTGTTCTAAGTTTGAGTTCGCGGGAATATTATGCAGACATGCGATTTATGTCTTTATTCGTCACAAGGTCCACTTATTTCCCAATAAATACATCATGCAGAGATGGAGGAAAGATGTGAAGAGATGTCACACAAAGGTAAAACTAAAATACAGTGATTGGGATACAACTCCCGAAGCTCAACGATGTCATAAGATGGACAAGAGCTTTAATGAGATAAAGGAAATGGCGAATGATTCTGAAGATAAGTGTGTGATTGTGATGTCTTGGATGAATAAGTTAAAGGAAGAACTAATAAACCATGACTATAACTCTAGAAGTATTCGAGTAACTCCCAAACTGCCCATTCCAAGGATCTTAGGCAATAATGTCAAGAGCATCCCAAAAGAGGGTCAGAGTATGCTCGCCCCAAACTACTTGTATGGATCGAATGGGTCTGGAAATGTAGCTCTCCCTATCCCTATTTTATACGACAATCGTTTTCAGGTAATACATGTATTGCTTGATTTGAAATCTTTCTTATGATTTTTACACATTAATGGCTTATGTATTGATTTTCGTAATTTTTCGTTTCACTAGGGCCATCACCATCAAGCTTGGAATGGGGTTTATAGTATGTACAGTTTGCCTAGTTCTAATTTGCAAGGACTTGGTAATCAAAAGCCTGATTGAGACACTGGATCAGTGGTTAGTGGACTCTCATTTTCTTTTGCCTGTACTTAGGACCACTGTAAGAATATACCAACTCATGTTAATACACATCTAATAACAAATTTGAACTGATGCTGTACTTTCGCTAAGTATGTAGGAATGCAAATATTGAGCATACATGTTAAAATCATGCTTGATTAGTTTTTTTTAAGTCGTTACCTACATGTGTTGAACAGATGTCTTTCTTCATGGACCCAGGGGTCCCCTTTATTAATTACAATGACCTACCTTCTCCTTTTCTTTTCATTGTTGGATTCAATGGATAAATTCCGTTGGATCACATATATCTGTAGATCTATGTTACTTATTGCCCATTGCCCACCCCCCATCGAATTCATCATGGTAGATGGGGAAGTTCATTGAACGGGTGATGCTATGATACAAGTTATACAACACTTGCTTGTCACCTGCAAAACTCTTATGGTTCAATAAGCAGGTACTGTTCTCTACTTATTCTCAAGGATAAGGAACCTTTTAGTGTAAGCAATGATTAGTTAATTGGGTTACTAATGAGAGGTGTTGTTTGTTGCCAGTTGTTGTGTAGGAAGGCCTTTGGGCCGGAAGGTCTCCTATACAAAGAAGCAAGATTCTGCATTTATACTTTGATGATCATGTGCAGTCTAAACAAACCAGTAGGAATTGGTGAAAATTACGAAACTGCATCATAATGTGATGTACGAATTAAAAAGCTTGAAGGCCTTTGGTGTTTCTCTTCACTGGTAGATTGTTTACACATTAAAACATTTAAAATTGGATGAAGAAGTTTACTCTACGTCAAAGCTTGAAGTGAATGTATTATGACGTGGTTAAGGTGAATAATGCAACTTCATATTATCATATATATGTCTGAAGACTTTATGATTGAGTAGAAAACAGAGAGTGTAAATAAAATGTAAACAGTGCAGTTGTATTTTGGAGACTTTTAGTATATATTTAGGGGTGTAAATATGTCATTAAGATTTCGTTAGATCCATTCTCTTTCAGACTAGTACATCATGAGAAGATGGAGGAAGGATGAGAAGAGAACCTACGAAGGTTATAGTCAGCGTTGATTGGATACCACTCTTGAAGCAAATAGATGTGATAGGTCATAGAATGCAGAAGACATTTGATGAGATTAAGAACTGCCACAGTTGGGACAGCATCTTGGGTCTATATGGGGCCATCTAGTATTTTCCCATTCATCATTCCGTTTTCAAGTTATATCATGTTTTCAAGTTATATATCATGTTTCCAAGTTTAATTGCTAGACCCTGATGATTGCTTAACTTCATTAACCTTGTAAATTTGTGTAGTAGATTATAATGGTTGTGCTGTTCTGTATATTCAGGATTTGTGCTTGCTTAGAGTGTGAGACTTGTGTTATGGTAGGAACAGGTTGTCTTCCTTCCGACCCTAAAAAATGAGCTCAGGGTAGGTCGATCAAGATTCATACTGTCGACTTCCTCTCTTCCCAGATCAAGTAGCTAGATAGCCTTCGCTTCAGCAACCATGTCAACTAATAGCACCACAATCTACAGGTTCTCCCTCTCTCCCTTCATTGCGTCCAAATACTCCTGATATAAGTATGTGAACTCAAATCTATTTGAAGTTTTTCAATACAAGCATAGGATTTGTACATAGACACCAGAATCAAAATGATACTTTACATGACTGAAACTAGTTGCTTAATTTCGATTACCAAATATATCTTTTATGCTTTACATCTCATTACTAGCAAACATATAACATACACACTTATATTGTTCATTTTACACAAAATAAATGATACAAACTAGCCAATCAACTTTTATTGATTATCTGCTTGTTACTTCTCAGGAACATTAACTTTACCTTCTTCCATAACCGTGGTACAAAACTCTTGGTATTTCCTGAACTTCCCTTACAGTTCATTACCCTGTTGGATTTTCTCAAAGAACTAACTCTCTTCGGTGTCTTTGCATTTTCTTTGTAGATTTGATCTAACCGATGATCAAAAGAAAAAAAAGGGGATTTCAATTGGCTCGGATAAGTTAACGAAGATGCTTGTGAACGTCTCATAATTTGATTCAGTTGCTGAGTCACGGCTTTGAGTTCATACGAGTCGTAAAGCGTACTTCCTCCATTCGAAGGACTTGGTTTCAAAATTGGGGTAGTACTCTTGGCTTGAAAACTTCCTCCATTCGGAGGACTTGGTTTCAAAATTGGGGTAGTACTCTTCGCTTGAAAATTTAGATAATAAGATGTTGGAGTCATGACTAGTTGTTTCTCTTCTGTTGAAATACTCATGTTGAATCTCTGAATTCTAGGAATCGAAGTCTTTTCCATGGTGGATTTGATCCGTCGAAGCAGTATCACAGTTAAATAGGATTCAGCACTTACCTCTTGTATTCATGAAACCTTTTTAGTAAGTAACGCAATTGAGTTGATATTTTTCTATGTAAGAACAAGAAATAACTTAGTATTCTACGTCTCTAACACATGGAGGCATGTGTTATATTAAAAATCTCTCAAGGTTCTGTGTTTGTCAGTTGAGTTCTGAAGAAATGGAGTGCAAGACTGAATTGTACTAGTAATTGTATATACTACTAGGGCACTGAGACAGAGGTGGCCCATATATCTTTATCCGTACGTACCCTGTACCAACTGACATTCGTGGGAATGCACCTCACAACCGAAACAAGGCATGTGATTATTCAATATTCATTGAAAAGGGTTTTTCGTCGGTGGCTCTGAAGTACTAGTATAACAGTTTAATTCATGAAACTCTGTGAAAACCTTGTGCTTGTGGTGGCCTTGAAAGATTTCGATTTTTTGATCCATGGGGAGCAAGCAAGCAAATTACTCGTCAAACTACTCTACCAACTAAAGTTCGCATCGGCAATCATGATCATTTTATTTTTATTTTTATAATTTTGCTGGATTTTAAAGCATCAACACGCTGACCTTATATTAAATTGTTCTAGGACGCTAAATTATTTGTTTAAGTTGTTAGTGGCTTTGATCTTTCTCAACAATTGCTCCTTTTGGACCTACCAGTCCAGTATGTTCCTGGATTCTTAAGCAATTTCGGCCTCTTTAGTTCCAATTCTTTTGGGGGATTACAAGTTAAAAACAACCACATAGATTCTTTGACACTACAAAACAGTTGGAAAGTGCATTCTCATATATTATTAAGTACGCGATTATAATTTGTCCAACTCTGGTGTGTCATCGTCGACATGATTGGAAACTGATACTGTATTTATGTCAGTCAAAGTTGTCCTGTTATAGGAAATGTGTCGGTTTCAGCAAGCAAAAGTTAAAAGAATGATGAGACAAATTTGAAAATGCATAACGCGTAAAGAATCGCCTTATGACAGTTAAAACTTCACTGTGTTCCACATGTTTTCTGGCATCAGATTCACGCTGTATGAACATCAGCGGTCTAACCGTAGTCAATAGGTAGGTAAAAGGAAATAACATATTTCGCTGTAAACTGAACATTATTTTCCAAATGCAAATGCCAGGAAATGCAACACAAAGTGAGCCGCTGGACTCAGGGGTCTAATGCATCTTAGCTTCCAGAAATCTGTCACTAAACTCTAGAATCCAGTAGCCTCCCACCTTTACATGTTCAAAATCTCAGCCGAGTGCAATCTTTCTATGTCACACATAGCAATACCTAGCTAAATTGGGGCCTACTCCAATTAATTTGGGCCTACACTACAGGACAAAAAAGGTCATTGAAAAGTAAAAAAAACACCCCTTATCCAATTTTATTTTTTAAAATGGCTAATTTACCCCTTGATTAATTAGCGTTAATCGGGTGATTAATTGATGTTTAATCAAATTAAACTAGAAATTAACCAATCTTGATTCTTCATCAAAACGTGATTTTTTTTTTTTTTTTGAAAAAACTCGTCCAGAATCGGTGGATGTTCATGCTCACATAAACCGATTGTAAGAATCGGTTTATAATACTTAAAACATAGACTGATTGTAAAATTCATGAGTTTTTTTGTGATTTTTTTTCCGCCAGAATCGGTTTATGTTAATGCCCACATAAACCGATTGTTAATCTGTGCATTTCTTCGACTGTTTTGCTCATAACTTCTTCCTCCGATGTCGGAATAACCTCATTCTTTTTGCGTTCAATTCCAAATTTCATGCTCTATAATATAAAGATAAAAATTTCAAGATTTGTGCAAAAATTCAAACATGGTTAATGAATCGGTTGATGTGTGCATCAGCATAAACCGATTGTGGTTGATGTTCATCACATCAACCCTGAATCGGTTTATGTAGGTGTACCATATCTACCGATTTTGGGGAACATCAATAACAATCGGTTTATGTGGACCCTTAAATAATCTGATTGTGGGCATAGCAGTTAAGAAATCAAAGGTTGTACAATCGGGTTATGTGGACATACATGTAATCCGATTCTAACAAAAAAAAATATACAGAAAAAAACGGTTCTCTTCCATACCAGAATCGGGCTATGTGGACATTAACATAAACCGATTCTGGTTCAATATTTCCAACCAGAATACACATTCAGTATAATCGGTTTTTGTGGGCATGAACAAAATCCGTTTCTAAATAAAATCGGTTCATAAGTACATTGACGTAAACCGATTCTAATAAACCCAGAACAATTTGATTTCGAAAAAAATCGAATTATGAGTGATTGCATGTTGCTAAAACCTAATTTAGGGGATTGAGTTGCTAGAAAAGTACTTGATTCGTGCCATTTCATCTCTTCTATGACACTCGCAGATGGTTCGTCTTAGGGGAGAAGAAGAGAAGAAGAATTGGTTGGAGATGGAGATGGAGATGGAAATTTTGATTTTGATTTAAGCTTTTGGTGTTATGATTTTGATTTTAGTTTTTAAGTTTTTAGTTTTATTATTAGGATTTAATGGGGACACATTTGTAATATTAGTATTTGATAAAGGGTAAGTTGATAGTTTCATCTCTTAATAATATTTTTTTATCCTGTAATGGAGGCCCAAATTAATTGGAATAAGCCCCAATTTAGCCAGGTAGCAATATAACATAGACGAGAGTACTACTAGTAAATGCTGAATTTTTGTATTCAGACCATTAAAAATTGTAATCTCATGTAATTAAATGCATAGTTTTTTCTATAATTACACTTTCTACCTTGTACTTGCCGTTCAATCGTCACCGGCAGGGGTTGCACTACTGTGCAATTTTGTTTGGTGGGAGTGAATAAAATAGGTAATAAAAATAATTAATTAATACAAAATAATGAAGAAACGTAGGATGGCAGTATACTATACCGGTTCGGGCTTTAATGAATCTGGTTTTTTTTTTTTGTTGGTGTTGTTGTTGTTGGTTTTTCGGGTATATAAAGACGAGACCAAGTCTAAGTTTTTCCCTGTACCACCGGAACAACAAATTAAAACACTCCTCAATTCTTTCTCCTTTCTTCTCAAACAGAGAGCCAGAGAGACAGAATCTTAAACAACAACTTCAACAACAAAGGTATTCTTCTTCTTCTTCTTCGTGTCAATTCTAGGTTTGGTTTTCTTCTTCATTTCATGATTGCTGTTACCATTACTGTATTCATATGTATAGATACGTAGCTCTGATCTAATAGTAATAGTCTTCTTATGATTAGACATTCAGTTTTGTTTATGATTAGTTGTATAGATTTCTCTGAATTTCATGTTTTTTTAGGTCATTATCGAATTTGCTTTGTGGGTTTGTTTTACAATTCGTAAAATTTGATGAATTATATCATCTATTTGCGATGTATAGATCTCTATCTACTTTCATTTTGATGTGGATCTGGTTGTGCTTCTAGTTGATAATTCAAGTTTGATTCGCTCATTTAGTATTCACTACCGACATTTTTTTGTTTCCTGTATCTGTACACAAAACACAGATCCAATAGGATTTGTAATTGCAGGCATTTTTTTTTGCAATATGTAGATCTATCCAATTTTATATCTTTACTATTTAAAACATCATCTCCTGTTAGCATTTCTAGGTTTTAAACTTAGCAGATTTCTTTGTCATTGATCTGTTTAGTGTGTACCCCGTCATTTGTTTTACTCTAAAAAAGGTGACTAATTTTTTTTGCTGGTATCTACCAACATTACTTAGTTGGTAGATACCGTTAGGTCTTAACATAAATGTATTTCTTTTGTCTGAATGAATATCATTTTCAGCTCTGTGATTATAAATGAGATAGTCTATAGATCACAAATGAGTTGTTCATTGACTGACTCACTCACAGTTTCGGTTAGTAGATTCTCGATATTTTTTTATATATGGTTCGTTGTCAGTGTATGACCAGATCTGTTAGCTATCTTTATGTTTGTACATTTTTAATGCTGATCCAGAAACATGGGATCTCTTGATTGGTTTTAATCCGGACTTTTGTGGTAGTTAGTGAGACTTAAGTTTCAGCGTGTATAAATGTGCCGAGTCAAATTCTTGTAAAGATGACATTTTAAGCTTTAGCATTTTATTTTACATTTGTATTCAGCATCATATAAAGTCATTCTTCAGACTCTTTATTTGAATGTTACTGAGCACAGTATTCATTTTTTGCAGGACATATTGATCAAGTGAAAATGGTGAAGATTTGTTGTCTTGGGGCTGGTTATGTCGGTGGCCCCACTATGGCCGTCATTGCATTGAAATGCCCATCAATTGAGGTGGTTGTGGTTGATATCTCTCAACCAAGAATAGCAGCATGGAACAGTGATACACTACCCATTTATGAACCAGGTCTTGACGAAGTTGTTAAGGAATGTAGAGGAAGGAATCTCTTTTTCAGCACTGACCTAGAGAAACACGTGTCAGAAGCCGACATTATCTTTGTTTCTGTCAACACCCCCACTAAAACTCGTGGTCTTGGAGCAGGAAAGGCTGCTGATCTTACCTACTGGGAAAGTGCTGCTCGTATGATCGCTGATGTATCAAAGTCCGACAAAATTGTTGTTGAGAAATCAACTGTGCCTGTGAAAACTGCTGAGGCCATTGAAAAGATCCTGATGCACAACAGCAAAGGCATCAACTTCCAAATCCTCTCAAACCCAGAATTTCTCGCTGAGGGGACTGCAATTAAAGATCTCTTCAATCCCGACCGTGTTCTTATTGGAGGAAGGGAAACCCCAGCAGGACAAAAGGCTATCCAAGCCTTGTCAGATGTTTATGCTCACTGGGTTCCCCAGGACAGAATCATAGCCACCAATCTATGGTCTGCGGAGCTATCAAAGCTTGCTGCAAATGCCTTCCTGGCTCAAAGGATCTCATCTGTGAATGCCATGTCTGCTCTTTGTGAGGCAACTGGTGCTGATGTTGCCGAGGTAGCTCATGCAGTAGGGAAGGACACTAGAATCGGACCCAAGTTTTTGAATGCCAGTGTTGGGTTTGGTGGATCGTGTTTCCAGAAAGATATTCTCAATCTTGTTTACATTTGTGAGTGCAACGGCCTTCCTGAGGTTGCAAACTACTGGAAACAGGTAATCAAGATCAACGATTACCAGAAGAACAGGTTTGTTAACCGCGTGGTATCCTCCATGTTCAACACAGTTTCTGGAAAGAAGATTGCTATTCTTGGATTCGCATTCAAGAAAGACACAGGTGACACAAGAGAAACCCCAGCAATTGACGTCTGCAAGGGTCTGTTGGGAGACAAGGCAAAAATTAGCATTTACGACCCACAGGTTACTGAAGATCAAATCCAGAGGGATTTGTCACTGAACAAGTTTGAATGGGACCACCCAGTGCACCTCCAGCCAATGAGCCCAACCACTGTAAAGCAAGCATCTGTTGTTTGGGATGCTTACAGCGCTACAAAAGATGCTCACGGTATTTGCATTCTGACTGAATGGGACGAATTCAGAAACCTTGATTTCCAGAAGATCTTTGATAACATGCAGAAACCCGCTTTTGTTTTCGATGGAAGGAACATCGTTGACGCAGAGAAGCTAAGGGAGATTGGATTCATCGTGTACTCCATCGGTAAGCCTCTGGATTCATGGCTCAAGGACATGCCTGCCGTGGCATAAATAAGTAAAACAAAATGTGAGTAAGCTTGGTGTGGCCAACTAGCTTAAATTTGTGAGACATTTATTCTTTAAAAAAATTTATTCTCTCTTTACTGCTGTTCTTTTCTGAAGACATGTGCCTCTTATATTATTGCTTTAGTTAGTAGTTTCTATCTGTAATCCCTACAATATTGATGCAGTAGGAGGCTCTGTCTTCTTTTTTGTCTTTACAATGTATTCCATTACTTCTTTACTGTCCCAGATTATGTTCTTTTGACCTGATTCTGTTGTTTTACTTTGATCAGTAAATCTTTATATTCATTATCTACCTCGTTTTGTCTGATCGCTCTCTCCTCTAAACAACTGATAGACGAATCTGAAAACCAGATTGCTGACTATTACAGAACTCAATTTTTTTTAAAATTTTCCTTGGAAATAAAAGAGCAAACGTTTTCTAGATTCGGCAATGTTTATAGTACTATAAAGAATTGAAGACAATACCCCTGCAACTTTATTACATCTCTTTCTGAGATAACTTCAGTGGCCATGAAGTTTCTACCTAGCAGACAACCTCATGGCCGCAATCACCCTGAATGTCTAGCAGACATCCTCATGACTGCGAATCGCGCACACATGTGAGCATGTGTGATTGACTATACTTTTCTTGGAACAACTATCAACTGCTAACTGCTTGACCAATGATTGACTACAGCTTTCCATAATGTGATGGTGCAACCTCTTCGACAGTTGTAGATGACGACACAGTATCCTTGGCACAACTGAACTAACCAGTTTTAAAATAGTGCAGTAGTCTCTCACTTTCTCTAGACCAGCAATGAATGCGACCGGTGATTTTTACAAGCAGTACTGGGAAAGACTAATGAGGTTCTACAAACACAGTTGCTCAATTATCCATTATGGAAATGTAAATTTATTAGAGGACATTGCAATAAGCCAGATGATAAAATGGCTAGGCATACTGGAATTGCAGTAGCGTGTCCGGACGTGTCAGTACCACATACGGTAATCGGCATGTGACCTGTTATTGGTGTCCATTGATCTTTGACTAGGAACCTCTCCTAGGCTCTCTACATGAATAATCTTGTCACATGGAACACTCGTAGTGCAGCTGACTTTTCACCACCACTATATCATGTCGATAAATGTCTAGCAAGGCTATTTTAAACTTAAAAAGGCAACTTTTGCAAATGGAAATGGGACCGATTTTCAACGACAAAGAGAATGCTCTACAGGCCAAAAGCTTACACTAGCCAGTAGCACACCAATTTTAGTGTGTACCTCAGTCGGATACAGCATACAGAAAACTCTCAAAACTAGACTAAAATCATGCAAATTGAGTGAAGTTCATTGGTTACATGTCGACAAACCAATTAAGAATATGAAGATTTTTTTTTCCTGTGTATTTAAACATTCTTGATCTAGCATAATCACAATCAAATTTATCATTAAATTGGACCTGGATTCTCCTTCCAGCTAAATGGACAGCCATATTGCTTGTCGGATCCATACATAGAAACCCCTTCTGTCACAGTGGTTGTTGAGCCACCAAATTAGTAAACATAGTCAAGCTGCAAACATATCTCAAGATCAGAAATAAAATAAACTAAATTAACGGTTAGATTTTCTCATTTTGGTAAGCACAATATTATTATTTTTTCTTAAATTAAATTAAAATTAAAAACAAGTCTTCCTTGATTTTGAGTCTTTTAAAAATGGCGACCATTTCAATGTCTACTCCTATCATCTCATAATCATCATCTTCATCTTCTTCTTCGACTCCAAAAGATCTTCGTCTTTGTATTCCTCAATTTTACAGGAATCTCTAAAACCCCTTTTCACACACGATTATTTTTTATTTTTTCGATTTTTTTGGTGTGTATATAAAGTATAAACTATAGAGACAGTGATTAAAGGATGGGGTGTTTTAGTAGTAAAGAAGGAGATTCAAAAGCGAGTCGGATCGCTAGGTGGCGATCAACTGGCATTGTTGCTCTTAGAGATTCTAAATTAAAGGTTCTATTTCTCTTTATTTATTTTTTATGATTTGATTCTCTTTCTGGGTTTGTGATAATTATAACTTGTTTGATTGTGCATACGACTGTTAATGTTAATTCTAATTGAATCTCAATAATCAGTTTAGATTGTTTCTTTTTCACTGGGTTTGGCTTGTTTTGTTGAATTTTGTATGTAAGAGTGGTCTTTTGGAGTTGCTAATGAAGTTTAAAGTTGGAGATTTTGGATAATTCTTTTTTCGGAACATTATCGATGACGAAAGATAACAATTTTCGTTTTTCAAGTGGATACTGTGTTCATAAGGTGAATAGGATTGGTGGTGCCCAGGAAATTGAGTTGTAGTTAGTATTTGTAGAACTGTTCTACCTACCCGTTTTGGTGGAAATGCATTATGAGTGAAAGTTGATTATAAACCTGAGTACAAATTGATTTTGTTGGAGAAGAAAAATGCATGAATTAGAATACATGGGCGTCTTTTTGATCTTTCACTTGATGCATTTCACATTAGTATTATTGGGACTTGAGAAGTAAGATTTAAACTATGTTGCTAAGTACATTATATTTTGGAGTTATATGGTTGCAGTTTGAAATGGTGGTTGTTTCTTTAGTTTTCTTTTTCTGTCGGAGTTGGTTCATCATTTCATTGATATACTAACTTAACCTACTTGGAATCAGATTTTTCCAAACGAGGTTCTTGATATGGACAGAGTTGTTCGCACTATTGATTTAACAAACAATAAAATAAGTATGATTCCATCTCTCTGATGTATTTTTCCGTCTCTGTATAGCTCAAGGTATCTTCAACTATTTTAACGTCTGCTGTTGATTCTTTGCTTTTTTTGCAGTTGATATTCCTATGGGTATAAGCCGGTTAATCAACATGCAACGCCTGGTAAGAATAGACACTGTGCTTTTCTGAGATTTAGTTGCACACCAATCTCGTACTTGGAATTGTAGCATTAGGGCAAACAGGCATGCTCATCATCATCTGGGGTGAAACCCATAAATGAGGGTCAAGAAATACACTACCTCCAAGCTTTTGAGTATTATTGCACAACAGTTTTATAGAAATGACATTAGCTTAGCCATTGATTTGCATTTAACAAATTTTAGTCCTCCTAGTGAGGTAGTTTATTCTTTCATGAAGTTCAAAATAAGAGTTGACTGAACACCTCACTAAAACTTTCTTTCAGATCTTAGCTGATAACCTTATCGAGCGCCTCCCAGTAAACCTGGGGAAACTGCAGTCTCTAAAAGTTCTCACACTTGACGGGAATCAGATGACTACTTTGCCTGATGAATGTAAGTTATATATTTTAAATGTAATTAGGTGGCAGTCACAAAGTTGTACTATCGTTATGTTCATTTTGACCTTTATCACAAACATATATGATTTACAACTTGGTCACAGATCTACATTACAAACATATATGATTTACAACTTGGTCACAGATCTACATTACAATATAGTGATTCTAACCAGATTTAATTATCACAAACATATATGATTTACAACTTGGTCACATATCTACATTACAATATAGTGATTCTAACCAAATTTAATTATCTGTACATAGTGGGCATGCTGGTCAGGCTTGAGCGGCTATCCATTTCAAGAAATTTATTGACAGGCTTGCCTGAAACTATCGGAAGCTTGCGCAGTGTGAGTGTTCATTATCTATTTATCTGTTAAACTTCTATTTATCTACATTTAATCCATGGTTTTTAGCCATTTGAGCTGTGAAGGCATTGATAAAGTATCATTGTGAGATCTGTAGCTCCTTCATGTCATTTTGAGTTTTGACGATCTTTGGTATTATTGTATGTAAATTCATTTATCTTATTTGATGATTCAGTTGTCGCTGTTAAATGTATCAAATAACAAATTACAGTCGCTTCCGGAATCAATAGGGAGTTGCTTCTCTATGGAAGAATTACAAGCAAATGGTACTGTCATCTTTATTTATGGCCTTGTATTCTGTTTTCGCTTTGCTTGCTCTAGTCTATTTGACTTCGTGTTTCTTCTGTTTTTCTTTCTTGTTCTAAGAACTTGAACTCTGTACGCAGACAATTACATTGATGAGCTACCTTCATCAGTTTGCAATCTCGTTCACCTGAAATCTCTATGCTTAGACAATAATGATGTCAAACAGGTACAAAGTCATTATGATCAACCTCCAATTACTGTGTTGTTTTTCTGACTTAGCTATACCCGAAATAGACATACTTCTCATAGTAAAGGGTGATAGTGAAAAATATATCAGTGAGGCCTGAGGTTTATTGATCAATGTTAATCATGTCAAATTTTTGAACAGATACCTCTAAATCTATTGAAAGACTGTAAAGCCTTGCAGAACATTTCTCTTCATGATAATCCAATTTCAATGGATCAATTCCAACAGGTACGTTCTATTTTTCCATGAACTAAAACATTGTGAAACTCTATCTTTATTCTTTAAATATTGCACGTTAGCAGCTCTATATTTCCAATTATTGCAGTTGGAAGGGTACCAAGAGTTCGAAATGAGGCGGAAAAAGAAGTTTGACAAGCAGATTGACTCAAATGTGATGATGAACTCTAAGGGCCTTGATGTTGGTGTTGACTCTTAAAATTTCTGATAGCATTCCTTGTAAAGAAGTAAGTTCTACACCATAACATCTTTTAGAAGTTGTTTAACAGTGCCTCCTGATACTAAATTTTCAACACCAAGGCTGAGTAAAGTTGTTTTCGAACTAGACTATGAACAATATCACTGGATATTGAAAACTTATTTTTTTAATTTCAGGATTGGTGCTGAATATTCACTTTTGGCCAGTGACCTAATAACGTTATATTCTTTGTGAATTCATTTGTTGATTGTTTTCTAAACCTATGATCATAAATGAAGTTAAACCCAACTTGAGGCCAGAACAGTGATTAATGATATGTTTGCGTTATTGGCCTTCTTTTCTTTTTTTGCGCACATCGCAAGAATCTTAAACTGATGCATCTAATTTCCGTTTTCTGTAGTGAGCATAATGGATTAAACTGGCGCGTGAGAGATAATGGATGAAATATATTCATTTGCAGTGAGCATAATGTTGAATTTGGCTGCAATAATCTTGGTAATATCCTGAAGCAAGAGGAGCAGCATCCTGTTACCAATACATTTTATTTTTTTTACTTTTTTCAAGTTTCATATTGTACATCTATTTAAATGAATTCACCATTCTGTAAATGGTTAATATATATATTGGTATTATTGATAGAAGAATTTTGTCTGTCATTATAGGCATTGTATATGAAACATTTATACATAGTATTTCAGCAATCCTCTTAAAGTGATTATTAGTATTGCTTCAGGATTCAGAGTGTAAAAGGTTCAATCTTGTGGAATTGCCTCATTCTATACCTACTCATATTTGGTAAATCTCTGTCATTGTCATGCCTGTTTGGCTGATTTTTTTTTTAAAGCATTACCTAATACTTTCCATCATTAATGTTCGCTCTATATTGGTAGTATCTCTGGTGCATTAATGAATATTCTGCACTATTAAACCCGCACAAGTGTGCCCTTTTTTTGACCATTAATTGCACATTTGTTTTGTGCATATTTCAGTTGCTCTAGTTGTTGCTGTGGAACAAAAAGATGGTAGGAATGCAGGATCCCACGTTTTCCAAATCGGTCGATTCAACACCTGCCAAGAGGAAACTCCAGAATGTCTCATGGAGCTCTTTTGGGATGTGACTTGATTTAAGTTGTGAATGTCATACATCGCTTGGTCTCGAAAATTTCCAAATCTGTCGATTCAACACCTGTCAAAAGGAAACTCCAGAATGTCCCATGAAGCTTTTCTGGAATGTGACTTGATATAAGTCGTGAATGCCATCCATTGCATGGGCTAGAGAACTCCCTCGTAATTATGTTTTCAAATTGGAATACAAAATTAAAAGATTTGGAGGGTGGATTAAATAAATATTTGTGACTATAAAAAGGTTTGGCCACCTAAAATAAGGGTAAATTCGTAATAATGAACCATTTCTGAGCCTGTATTTGGTTCAGTGTGAAAAAGGTTTCCGGTTGATAACCGGGTTTTCTAACCTCGAACCCGCCGGTTCCAAAAATATCAAACCCTAGAAATCTACTCGTTTCTCGTAATTTCTTCCCCCTTTTCAATATTTTTCTTTATCAAGACTTAATTTCTCAATTTAATCAATCTTTCATCCTTCAATCGCCTTTCTTTCGTATCAATTCTCACTTTTCTTTATCGATCGGTCCTTGTTTTGGTACTAACCGTTCTGGAAATCTTAATCTAGGGGTTAGGGTTTCCGAATTCCCCCCCTTTTAACCTTCGATCTGTACAGTTCCTCAATTTTATCGGGAAGATTCCTCCATTTCCACCTGTAATTAGAAAAACCAAGGATATCTTGATTTGAGGATTCATCTTGTACTCATCGGAACAATTTTCGTGGAGGTAAACTTTAATTTAGTAATTAGTTATTCGTAATTCTTGCAATTTATTTCTTGGGGAGGTTGTAATATTTGTATAATCATAAAATGGGTTCACTGTAGAAAAATCTCGTTTTTAGCTTGTTCTATTACATCTTGCTCTTTGAAATGCAAGTGTTAATTACTTTAAGTTTGTTTATGACTACTGCAATGTGAGGAATTCAATATGGAGACAAGAGTTACTATCTTTGAAATTCATCAAAGTGAACTGAGCTTAAAGAATTCTTGGTCGATTTCAAGGAGATTTATATCATCATAAGAGCATAAAAATGCTGAACATGACATGGGTCTCCAAATTGTTGAAATGGAGTATGAAACTTGGTAGTGTACATGTTGTTATATATGATAAAGAATGGAATGGTCTGGTGAGGAGTTTTGATATTTTGTGGTTGTATTTAGAAATTTCTATATTCAGCAACTGCACCAAATAGTCATTCTTAGCTGTCCCCATCGATGCACTAATGAAATGATATTGAAGGCTGTGATAAATTTTTGTAAACAACGGGTAGATATTGTATATCTAGTTTATTCCGTGGGTCTCATTTCATGTTGATTTAGGGTGTTTTAGTTTCATTTATGTTGTAGTATCTTTCATTTCTTGTTTGTGGTGTCAATGCTTGATCATGTATTAGCCATCTGATGACTAATTTTTTTGGATTTTTGGTGTTTGACTTAACTAGAATATTTCGTTACTGTTTCCTTTTGCAGGTAAAACATGGTGTACAAAAGGTCTTTTGGTGATGAAGAGAATTATGAGTTTCCATGTAAGCACCATAGACAATTAGAAGACTACAATGATCAATTACCTCCGATTCCTGAGATTTCAGCCTGCAGTGATGTCCATCAGGATTCTTTGTTTTCGGGTAAGTTTAATTTTGTGCTTGTTAATAGTTATGCTAACTGCTAAGACTACAAAGCAATTTTTGCATGTCTAATTTCAACTGGGTTAGACATGCAGATGCTTTTTCCTTGCATATTTACGGAGTTAAGTCACTATATTGAGTTAAGTCACTGTATTGACTTAATTCTGATATTCAGTTGGTGAAGATGGATCCTTCTGCAAATCACAAGGTGGGAAGAGCATTATTAATGTTACGGAGCTTCCAGATGAGGCTCATAAGGTGATTGAGACACATATTCCTGCGGTTATTCCTAGTTTTACGGGGGTAAGCAGCAGTGCGAGTATAGAGGCCTCAACGTTGGAGGAAGCCGGCAAATTATCGTTTTTTCCCGAGGTTTCAGAAGCTGGGTGCTCAAAAAGGGATTTAGTTCAGCATGATGAGTTGTATACAGCCCTTCTTAATTCTCCTCCTCAAAAACTAGTTCCTGTTGGGTCAGATCATCAAGCCATTATTCCTCAATGCACTGGGTCAAACGTAATGGCTGATAACAGCAATTTGGAGAAGTTAGTGGGAACTTGTCTCCTTCCATTGTCTGATTCAGAAGCACTTTTCAGTGATGATATTGGAAAGGGTAGATCAGATAATTGTTTTTGCTCAAATAAGGGTGGCGTGAGATGTGTCCAACATCACATTTATGAAGCCAGATGCAAGCTTAAAGAGTCGATTGGGCTGGAAAAGTTTGATACATTAGGATTTTACGAGATGGGAGAGATTGTGGCAAGGAAATGGACACAAGATGAACAACAACTTTTTCAAAAAATTGTCTTTGCAAATCCTGCCGCAGCTGGTAAAAATTATTGGACACAACTCTCTGAGGCTTTTCCTTCTCGAAGCATGATGGATCTTGTGAGCTATTATTTTAACGTCTTCATGCTTCGTAGACGAGCTGAGCAGAACAGGTTGGACATTACGCAGATTGAGCACTGTTTTAGTTTCTTTCAGAACGCTAATTCTTCGGGTGAGGAATAGTTATATTTTTCTTTTAAATGATATACTACTGAACAACACAATTTCTGATTTCAAATCCCAATATTTAGGTATGCAGAGGCTTTCACCTAAAATAATTACTAAATTTGATTTCTTGACTATTCAGTTGGTGAAGATGGAGCATGCAGTGGATCCCAACTCTTGGAGAGGGTATGCAATGTTACTGAACTTGCTAGATGTGTTGACAAGGAGCGGGAGACACATGTCCCTTTGCAGGTGGCTAGCTGCAGTACCATTGAAAAAGATTCGAGGTCAGAAACACCAGTCAAACTAATATTCCCCACTGATGTTTTCGAAACTGGATGTTCGCCAGGGCCATCAGTTCAACATGATGAGATATATTCATTTCTTCTTAATTCCCCTCCTCGAAAATTAGTTCCCGTTGGATCAGACCATCAAGCTGTCATTCCAGAATATGTGGCTTCAAATTTAGTGATCGACACTGTCGATTTGGAAAAGCTAATAGGAACCTGTCTCCTTCCGATGCCTGATTCAGAAGAAGCAGTCGCCAACTATTCCAGTGTTGGGAAAGGTAGACCTGATGATTGCACATGCTCTGATAGGGGTGCCATTAGGTGTGTTCAGTATCACATCTTTGAAGCAAGAGACAAGCTTCGAGAGTCTATTGGCCGTGAAAATTATGCCAAGTTAGGGTTCTACGAAATGGGGGAGATTGTGGCTAGGAAATGGACAGAAGAAGAACAACAAATTTTCCAGAATATTGTCTATCTAAACCCTGTTTCATATGGTAAAAACTTTTGGACACAATTGCGTGAAGCCTTTCCTTCTCGAAACAAAATGGAGCTTGTTAGCTATTATTTCAATGTTTTTATGCTTCGTAAACGAGCTGAGCAGAACAGATCATACTGGTTGAATGATAACAGCGACGATGATGAGTGGCATAGGGATGATATAGATGTTTATGGAATAATGTCAGGCAAGGGAGGAGAGGTATCTATGGTAGAATCCGAAGGTGATCAAGAGGATGATACTTATAACTGTAACGAGAATCATGACGGGGATAATTGGTTTGTCTTGGCAAGGGCAGAAGAAGATGATAGAGTAGATGATGATGTTCCTGATCCGACATCAGTTGATGTAGAAAGTAAAAATCTGAAGAAGAAAAGAATTGGTTCAGTGGATACCCATGATGGCCAGCATGATGGTCCGTGCACACCGGATGTGTATCATCATCTAAATAGCACTGGCAGCGACCAACACAGTGTTAGTTGCATTGAGGGTTTTGAACCAACCACAAGCCACATCCAATATGATTGAAAGTGTTTTAGATGACCTCCTCAATAGGGCCCCTGAAAGGCCAAAATTTTCCTTTTCATTTTCGCTTATATATTTACACCTGTTAGGCTGTTGTACCTGCTCACTGTATAAATCATCCTATAAGAAAAGAAAAAGTGGTTCCCAACCATCCATAAGCTCATATTGTAATGTAAGTTTTATGAGGATAAATAGTAAACTACATTACCTTTATTTCAATTTCGATTGACCCAATATCCCAACATTAGCCACGGATTTAAACTAGTTAATTAAAGAAGTGAATGAATAGATAGTTACACAAAGGCAATGGTCGAAAGTTTTCTTTGAAACTGACTCGGAGAACTGACTCGGAGAACCTTCTGCATTTCATCGCTTCCTCTACCCCATCTTGGCACATATCAGGGATGATTAAGGAAATAAAAATTAGATTTCGACAGATCCCACAGGCTGCGTTTCAGCACAACTACAGGGAAGGAAATCAAGCAGCAGATGGGTTGGCCAATCATGAACCAAAATATGGGACCAGGCAATCTCATATTTTATTAGTCAAATTTAATTTCATGATTCAAAATAAATAAATAAATAGTAACATGCCAGCAGTAATGTAGTAGAGTAGGCATGCCTTTGTTGGGTATTTTCAAAACATGCATGCCTTTGTTGGATATTTTCAAAACGTATGTATTATGGTGGTAGAGTAGGTCAGATCGTGGGGGCCAGAGTGCGAGACCGCGTCTTGTAGATTTTTTTACTGGTTTTAATTTAAAACCTAACTCAAATTCAAATTCAAATTTCATTGATAGACGCATCATTTGAATAGACGCATTTCTGCCAGTAGTCTTTATTGATACCTCTTGAAGATGTATGTTAGAGATGAAGAGACATCTTCAATGGACATGAAGTCCCTTATTAATAATGATGATTGTTTCTCTTGAAAATATCACCAAAATCTCATTGTTTTCTTCTTTTCCAATATCATCATTAGAATCTCTAAAACTAGTATTTTATGTCGAGTCAAGGAAGTACAATTCTTGAATTCAATTATAGTGTAAGGGCTTCACTGGATCAAAAAGGCATAATTTGCTGACTTGTTGTACTTGCCAATTATTTGGGAAATGCCAAATTTCTAAAAGAATCGTAAGGTCCTTGAAGTCAGGGGTACATCATTCCTTGTTTTTTCTTTTCTTTTCATTCTCAAATTTTAACCCGATCTTCCAACAGATCCAGACATAATAACTACTTTCTTCTTCCATGTTAAAATAGAAATAGAACCTCACAATTCTAGGTCACAAAGACAATCATACCAATGTCAGGGTGTATCAATGTATGGCCACACAATAAACTTTCACTGAATCATTTCCTGTTTCTACGGCAGATCATGAAAACTTATCGGAGATCTTAATATATCAGGAAATTATCGGAGATCTTAATCATTTCCTGTATCAGTGTATGGCAACGCGAGAACGAAAAATAGTGCAAAATTCCTTTTTTTTCTTAATCGAAAACTCAAAATTCCTCTTAATCAAACTGAAGCTGAAATCTTGATTGGCATGCTATATTCCTTAGGACTGCATGACCTTGAATTTAAAGAACGTGCGATTGGGGGATACTTGAACTAATTGGGGGATATAAATTACTTCCCCCAAAAAATAGTGTCTGCTAAGGGGTGTTTTTTGGGGAGGAAATACTAAAATACCCTTTGATTAATTAAAAACATTATGAAAAGACTATACTACCCTTCCCCCAAAATAAAAACTTAAAATCAAAATAAAAAAACAAAATCAGTTATCCCCCATTTCCATTCCATTTGTGCCGGCACACTTGTAGGTTACGGTTTCATTTTTTTCTTCTATCTTCTTCTTCATTGTTCTTCATCGTCGATTCAAAAATATCTTCGTCGATTACCCCAATCTATCTATAATCATGCCTCCACGAAAGAAACCCCCGCAATCAAAATCAAAATCACTTGCTCAACAAAAACAAGAAGAAAGAATCAATCGGATTGCTCTTGAAGAAAAAGAAGAAAAAGAAGAGGAGTCGGACCTTCAAACTCTCGAACAAATGACTTCTATGAGAACGTTAGTGATTCTGAACTGTTCTATAAGTGTCTCCATCGATTTAAGGCGTTGGGTATAGGTTAGAATCGCGAACCCTAACTCAAACAGTTGAGTTACAGTCGATTCCGGCATTGAAATTAGTATGAATACAATGCCGGTACTGAATTACGCCATTGAAAATAGTATGAATACAATGCCGGTACCTAGTTACGGCATTGATTTTAGTATGAATACTATGCCGGTATGGAGTTACTGAATCACCTGAAACTGAATGTTCTGTCCCGGCATTGATTTTAGGTTGAATACCATGCCGGTAGTTTGTTACGGCAATTTTTTAAATTTATTCGACTATGCCGGCAGTCCACTTTTAATATACAGGAAAACCCTAGGAATTTGTTATCAGTACCGGCATTCATTTTAGGTTGAATATTATGCCGGTACTTGATTACGGCATGGATTTGAACTCTTACCTTTGTGCCAGCAGTTCTCTTTTGGTATCCAGGAACTACTTAGGAATTACCTAAGACTACCGGTGTAGTGTTTTTGTTAACTTACTATGCCGTTTTTTGGTTTCGGCATTGTAGATATTCCGTGAATCAATGCCGGTACTGATGATTCTATGGCATTTTTCAGTATATCTATGCCAGTATCAAATATGAAACTGAGTTGTCTTATATTTATTTCGTGTTTCTTTTGATATAGAGCTAAAGCAAAGGAAGCTAAGAAAGCAAAAGCTAAGGATGCTGGCACTAAGAAAAGAAAGAAGAACGATCTTGGTACTCCTTAGTCTCTGCCTCATCGAGGGAAAGAAATTGGTCGCAACAAGCATTTGGGGGAATGCCCTACAAGAGAGAAAAAATGGGAGAGTGGTGGTGACCGTAGTCGACTCGTAATCCGTGAAACTACTGGAACAGTTGAGCACAATGAGCAAGATGAAGAGGAAAGTGAGGAGGAAGATAACGAGGTTGATCCAAGTCAATTAGCAACCCAAAGCCAAGTTTTAGAGGAAGATGGTGGGCCAAGTCAAAAACCGACACAAGGCAAAGGCAAATGCAAAGTTAAAGTTAAAGGTTCGCACCTTCCTCATACTGATGACATGATACCTGACCTTGATCGTGGTACAATTTGGGGTAAACTTCGGATCCGAGAATGCTATTTGGCTACAAGGACACGTGGGCTCGTTCTATCTATCAAACCTATGTAAGAATTTTTTATCTTGTGCATATGTATTGTTTTATATTTATGTAAAATCTCTTAATCGTATTATCTCCTAATTGTAGGATCATAAGAAGGTTGTGCGTGTTTGCCGAAACCAAGCCGCGTCTCATTGGGATTTGTCTACGGAATGTGAATAGGTCCAAACATTAGTAAGGGAGTCTGGTCTATATGGTTTGGTTGAAAATTATGTGAAGTGTGATTCTGTGACAGTCAATTGCTTCGTCGAAAGGTATCATGGTGAAACTGATACCATGCACTTCCTGTTTGGGGAGATGACCTTGATCCCTGATGATGCTCAGAACATTCTAGGCTTGAATGTTATTGGCAAATCAATTGCATAAGGAGATAAGTGTCCGGACCTAGAATGGTTGAAGTTTCACGCTCTGACTAACAAGCTGTTGGGTTGGGACTACAAAAATTATGTGGAAAGCTTCTATGTATCTAAGAATAGTAGGACAAAAACCATCAAGCTGAAGTTGCTTAAGGAGAAGTTTGAAAACACGCAGGCAAGAAGTTTGAAGGATGGATGGGACCCTGCACAAATTCGTTATACAGCCGCTGCGTACCTGTTATTCATCTTGGGCACTAAGGTATTCCCTGACGCTAGTGGCAACAGGGTTAGTGCAAACCACCTTCAATACTTGGATCCGTTGGAAGAGGTCTTTACCTATTCTTGGGGCACCGTGGTAATGGCACATTTGATGACGGAGATGAGAAGGGCCTCTAAGGCTGTTACAAACCAATTTGTCGGGAATTTCACTCTACTCCAGGTAATTTTTTTTTTAAAACTTATCTTCTTATGTATATTGTTTACATGTACCCTTATTATGAACTTACAAACAAAATTTATTGCTTCTTATATGTATCATTCCACATGGGTATAGGTGTGGTCTTATGAACATTTCCCAACATTGTTCACGGACTACCCCTTCTTGAAGATCAAAAACCTTTCCGAACCCGAGGAGCATAGAGCTAAGAGATACGAGTTCAACAATATTCCGAAGTCCGGTAACAATCGTCGATTGAAAAATATGAGATTGGATCTGGACGCGATGACTGCCAAAGAGGTTGTGTTCACAAGGAGGCTAGAGAGAACCACCAAATTTTGAGGTATAATAACATTGCATTTTACAATGGACCGTTGTTCCACCCAAAGGGATACGTTATGGCTGATCCCCGACGTGTCATGCGGTAACTTGGATATAAGCAATTACCTTATCCACAGACAACCTATCTTGAAAGGTACGAAGTTGACCGTTCTCAGAGCTTTTCTACTAAGCTGAAGTTGAAGGTAGAGTATGATCCAATTCCATAACCAACACATTGGAGGGATAGGGAACCACGTCGTTTGGTAGATATTAGTAATTGGGAGCTTACAGAAAACGGTGATGAAACCCACCCTGACTACATGTTTTATTACCTAGAAGGGTCACATCCTTTTGTCGTTCACCCGGACAACGTCAAAGTTCCACCTCAGAAAAATCCTCCTGCTCTAACTCCTACAAAGGCACCACCTACGATGGCCGAACTTCATAAGATTGTTGGATTGCTAGTAAGTATTGTTAATTGCTTAGTCATTTAATGTATACATAATTTTATATTTGCATATATATACTAATTATGTGTTGGATGTATGAAACTAGCGACGTCGGCTTGGAAAGTTGAAGAAGATGTTTGGTTGCAAGAACGAGAAAGGAGAGGTGCTATCCCCTGAAGAAATGAAGGAAGTTGAGGAAAAGCTTGATAAATTGGAAGACCCTGATGCAAAAGATTTGTTTGGGGAAACAAGGAAGGTGGCCGTGACCAAGAAGCAAAAGATCAAGTGATGAAATCTTTAGTTGTGTTTCTTCATTTGGATGGTGGTTGTTACGTTTTGAACAATTTCGAACTTGTTTTTGTATGAACTCTTTAGTTGTTTGATTTACTTTTGGTTTATGATACTTGGATTAAAGAACATTTAAGCACAATTTAGTTGTTTGGTTTATGTTGAACATGTTTATATTTCTAGTAAAATGTTTTTTTTTGTAAGTTTTCTTTACATCAAGACGCCGACATTGAAGTGTTTAGGATGAACAACCCCTGCACTGTTTCCGGCGTAGATACGTAATTAAAATTCCATGTCTCAACTAATACCGGCATTGAAATGTTTTTCTAAAACCATGCTGGAAAGTGGGGATGAAAGGGTCCAAGTTCATGTATAGAATTTGAACTGTGCCGGCATCGAAATATTTATAAACATCAATGCCGGAAATATGATTTTTTAAAACTTGGATATTTTTGCAGAAACTCGGCATGATAAATAAGATATCTATCCATGCCGGCACTTTGTAAACCCTTCTGAAATTAAAACTACAATGCCGGGATTGATTATAGATCTGTTACGAATGCTCATTTTATTTCGTTCCTAGATAATCTATTACATCACATTTGAAACTTTAAATTAAAACATACTAAAAGACATGCGAATGGAGTACTTTTGGTTTAAGATGATCTCATAATCTATTTCCATCCCTTTTCAACAATTACGTTTCCTTTGAGCCTTTCGCGAATATCTTCGAAGACATCGTTTGGAAGATCGGTGTCAAGGACCATCCTCATTGGTTCATCTTCTCTTTCAACATATTCCTTTCCCTTCATATAACACCCATCAATTGGCTTGCATTGGCCTTTGCGTTTTTCTCTTGATTCCGATAGTTCAACAGCTTTGTCTAACCATTGAAACTCTTCGCATTTTGGGTGATTCAAACACCTTAGAAAGACTCTTCCATTTTCAGCATCATCAGTTTTTACAATCCAAAACCGGCGTGTCCCATCACAGTTTCTACACTTCGAATAAATAAAAGGACAGTCCATGGCTAGATGAGAAGGTGACTTGCAAATTTGACAACTGCAATGATGACTCTGTAAGAGAAGATTATATTAGTGATACGTCCTAGTAGAGAAGATTATAACTGTCCATATATTGCTAGTAATGTTGAATCTACTTACTTTGCAGGTAGAGCTTGATGGTGGTTTGCAAATAAAGCTTGTTGATGAATCTCCCATCGCTTGTGAAGCTTGAACCGTGGTTGCTTGATCTATTTTTTGAGGCTTTCTTTGTTGAGAGAAGGATTTTTGTTATTTGGTGTGTGCTTTCTGTAAAATTTTCCAAAGGACTGCCCCCCCCCCCCCCCCCCGCCTATTATATAGAATGAAGCTCAACCGGTCTTATTTTTCAAAAAACTAGCCATTTTTTTTTGAAATTCCGAGATGCCGACATGGTCTCATAAATATATTCACTGCCGTTAGTCTATGCCGGCGTTATATGTTGGTGTTGAAACCATGCAGGTATTGGCTGCAGATTATTCCCAATCTCTGTAAAAAAATCAAGTACCGGCATGAATATTGAATAGTAATCAATACCGGAAACGGGTGCCGACGTTTTTATCCATATTAACTTCAATTGTACTTAGAGAAGACACGTTCGTCCGATCCTTTTCCTTGAAGCCTCTGAGAATTCGTCTTGGTTTGATACATGCTTTGGTCAATCTCTTTACATCTTCCATTTCATGATGTTTTAGCTTCGCAACTAGGGAGTGACCAACAAAATCTTCCGGATCCGGGTGGTTATGACAGCCGAACCACACCGTACAATCCCATTCCTCGACCTTGTCTCTTAAATAGAATACAAGCTTAAAGGGGCAATTATCCTTCCTCATACGGGTCTTGTATACCCTATTTGTCTTCTTTGGATATACATAACCCTTTCTCTTGTGGCTATTCTTCTCCTTGTATACCCCACTTCTCTCGCAAGCCATCTCAAAACGACTCTTTGAACCTTGGGTATTCCTCACCAACACACACATTTTCTTAAGAGCCGTCTCTTTATCCCAATCTAAGGACAACAATGGGAGATTATAAGGTTCATTACAAGCAATCCATTAGTAAAGTTCAAGATACTAGGTAAAAAGTATTCTTTGGTAACATACCGAAGGCATTTTATACCGAAGGCATTTTGGTAACGTATCCCTACTAAGCGGTCTTGCATTTGTTGAATCAATATATGTCACAACTTAAGGATCGAATGAAAAGAAAATAAATTAGTTCCAATTTTTTTTTAAATACTATGCCGGACCACAGTACCGGCATTCTCGACCAAGGTTCCGGCATGGTTGAACTGAACCGAAACTGAAGACCGAAATTGAAAAGTTTTCCGGCATACAAATTTCATTTAAAATCAACGCCGGAAACAGAGGTGCCGGCATGCTTGTTATCTATGGTACCGGCGTGGACGATAATTAATATACCATGCCGGTATTTAGCTTTGGAAGACACTGCTTCCTGGATGTTTTTTGAGAGGTACCGGCATGGTAAAGTTATGATTGAACCATGCCGGTAGCATATTCCGTAGAATATTCCGTGGTAGTTAAAAAGTAACTTTTGTACCGGCATGGTTTTTTCGGTTGAATACAATGCTGGCTTGCATTTCAAAATGGGGGATATTGTTTTCCGGCATGGACGAGGTATGAATACTATGCCGGGAATGGTGCTGCCGGCATTGTATTCATACTACGTCTATGCCGGCACCGAGCTATTTCAGCTGCAACAATGGTGGATTCAAAGAAAAAAATCAAATTTTCAACACATTGTCACCTTTACCTGAGTATTGGGAGTGCTTGTATGTTGAACTAGTTTACTCTCTTGGGTTGGTTCTTCACGAAACACTTCATGCTCATAAAAATCATGATCCAAGGGTGTTGGTTCATCAAATACTTATAATTGTGAGTTGTTGTCATTAGCAGAAGATTGAAGATATGCTATTTGTTGTAGTTGAGCTAAAGATTCTGCAGCAATTCTCTCTTCACAATCATCCTCCATTTTCACCAAAAAAAGTTCCCTCTCAATTTTTTTCCCTCCTTCTACTCTCACCTCACTCACCCAAATACAAATAAAAATACACACTAATCATTTATCAAATAATATTATGAATTTACTAATTATAATTAAGCACTAAGCCTGATTAGTGAGGGGTAGATTAGGTATTAGGTAAAATACTTAGATAAGGGGTGACCCTGATTTGATATTTGAATCCAGGTTTTGTCCTTTTCCTCTATCCCCCAATTAGTTCAAGTATCCCCAAACACGCGTTCAATTTAAAGGTTACCATTTCACCAGGAGTATTAGAATAAAAGAGAAAAACTAAGATTATATAGATCTTTTGTGAATAATGAGCGATTCAATACCTTTCCTTCTAACAACATTACTCACATGCCAGATGCCATGCCACTATATGCTTAAATAACCACATCACTTGGAATAACGGTCCCACACTGCTACGCCATTTAAATATTTTGGTCCTTGGATGGACATCTTCAATGTAAACCTCTCTCATCAAATCTGCTGGAAACATTAGCTTTTATAAATGGCTCACCTGTATTTGTCTTACCAAATAGTTGGCGGATGTTAAACACAATCTTAGAAAATGTAAATACGGAAGCCTATGAAAACATAAACACTAATATAAACAAAAAACGAAAAAAAATTAGATACCGCTAATAATAATCCTCTTTCTAGCATTAAATCCACGAAACTTACCTAATCTCACTAGTGAGCTAAAAACTGGTACAACATAAGAGAAAAATTCTAGAAAATTAAAAGTGAAGAATACATAGCATTAGGAGATAGGAACACCCAATATTTTCACGAAGAAATTGAATTGATACTCTCAGGAACAAATATGACATTTGGTTAAAAACAAAATATTTCATGTGTATTGTCACTATTGTGGAACCTATCATTGATAATAACATGATTAATTTTATTCATATTTGCATTGTTGATAGTGATAGTATTGCTGTAAAAGCCAAACGCTGATATGATGTAACCAAAAACACACTTTTACGTCTAATAAAAGCCCTAGCTTCTAATAAAAGCCTTGTATTTGTGGATTTTCCCAAACTTGTTTTAAAAGAATGGGATACTTATAACTTTGAGCTTGTTAACATGATCATGACTTTCTTTACAACTGCTCATATCTCGAAGGAAATAGATTCTCCTTTTATTTCTCACAAACCTAAATCAGTTTTTTTTTAAAGTGTTCTTGAATTTAGACCCATCACTCTTTGTAATGTATCCTACAAAAATTATTTCTAAAGTAATTGCTAACAGGGTGAAACCTCCCCTAAGCCAGATCAGATCATCTTACCAATCCTCCTTCATATCTGGAAGGTAGATAGTTGACGATATTGTCGTGGTTCATGAGCTCATACATAATATGAGAACAAGAAATAACACCAATAGTCTTACGAGTCTTAAAATTGATATGTCCAAAACCTTTAACATGGTGGAGTAAACTAGTCTGACAAAAATAATGATAAAGATGGGATATTCAAATAATGAGAGCAACATCATCATGGAGTGCATATCTACTACAAACCTGTCCATAATGCTTAATGATTTCCTTATGAATTCTTCAAACCTACCGGAGGACTTAGAAAAGGACCCGTTGTACCCCTATCTTTTTCGCAATTTGAAATGCTAATTATCTTCTCTATAAATCAAGAAAAGTTATCCTGAAATAGAAAAATTGCTAATTATCTTCTCAATATGCATGGGGAATATGTTAAGCAAACATAAATTATTATTCGGTATGTCGATTTTGTGTAGGAAGAATAAACTCTTTAATACAATTACATGTAAATATGGTGAAGTTCCAAAAATTCCCTCAAGTTCAGCTTCTCACCTTTTTAAAAAAAATATTATTTTCTTACTCATCTTTTCTAATTACATGGATTTTTTTGAGTTTTAGTTGCGGTTCGATCCAATGGTTTGGTTTTCAAGTAAGCTATGTAGTTTGCATTAATTCGTTTAGACGATCAATGTACACTGTTACCATGTTATAATTTAAAAGTCATGTACAACCCACTAATGGTTAACCATCTTTTTATTGTTGGAACATAAGCTACAACATATAAAAAGTGCCAACCAATATACTTTGAAAATGAAGATCTCGTATTGTGTTTGTTTTTATAAGGACTAGCAGAGCATAAAAACTCAGGATAAAAATACATGTGCATTCATAATTAACAAAGGAACAAAAAACATCGAACTTACTACCGTATGTTTGTTTTTTTTGATAAAAAGAGACGGCAAAACTTTTGGAGAGAGATCGAAGACTTTAGTAGAGTTAATTTTGGAGGTAAAAGCATATGTAACATGATGGTCCTGTGATGATGATACCTTAAACTTACATAGGAATAACATCCTATTTAGTTGAGATGCGGTGATGGTTGTTAATTTTTTCTCTTGTATATAAATCTAATTTTATTGTAAAAGAAAATAATGATAATAATAATAAACAAATCAATAACGTATATTTGACATTTTAACTATTTATCAAAATACCTAGTTGGATACGTAGGCTAGGAAACTTTTCCAGAAGTCTTATTGTGCTTAAAGTTCAAATCTCTGCCCCAACATATTTTTAAATGCCTATAAATAAAGTTCAAATCTCTACAGAATGTCACCAACACATTTTTAATTCAATAATTCTTAATAGACCGTATGAAAAATAATCTAAAAACTGTATCCTACATTTTACTTCAAAATCCATTGTAAGATTCTTTTTCAGTTTCTTCGAAATTAAATCTTTGTATAAGTATCATTATTCAATTTCTTTTATAAAAATTATGTTTTACTAGCAAATAGCAGCAAACACAATTCAATATAAAGTTGGACAGTTTAGTCATATACCAATCCTTACAAATCTAATGGTCATGTTTCCGACAAATAACATCAAACACAATTCAGTATAAAGTTGGACAATTTAGTCATTACAAATCTTTACAAATTGAATGGTCATGTTTCCTATGTACGCTTTACAAATCCATTATTCATGTTGACGCCAATTTTCCTCCATGGTCAAGGAAATATCTTATAAAGAAATCATTTTAATGGTATACCATTTTGCGACCAGTAAATCAAAAAAAAACTTTTGGCCTATCATATAAACAAATACAAAAGTTCTTTCTGTTAACCTGACCATTTCACTTGGCTTCCTGTAACTTAGGTTACCAATCACAAACATCCCTAACTAGGATACATATATGTAATAACTAAACATAATTTTCCCCCCTTGGATCACCAAATCGGGCATAATAATACTATGCTTAAGCTTTAGATTTTCAATCACTTGGCATGAATCCAACTTTAACCATCGATCACTTACAGTATATGTTGTTTCCAAATGGTCATTCGACAATATTTCTAGCTATCCATCTGCCTATCTAAGTTACTTTATTCAGCTAAACATCCTACATTCAATATTAATCATTTTAACTATGTGCTAAAATTAATACTATGAATCTACATCTAGCGTGTTCTAAGAGTTTCAGGTTTACAAGTCATTCAATAATCCAATTAGCTTAAGCTCTGTATATCTTATATGTTATAATCTACAAAGACGATAAGACAATGGACAAAAACTACAAGTAGCATAAAAAATAGGTTGTGATCCTATCTTTAATCTTGTTGGTTTAGTAAGCTCAAATACCAAAGTGTCACCATCTTCCAACTTGTGTGATCTAAAGCAAACGCTTGCCACCCACCACTGAGACCTGTTTGTCCCCGGTGTAGGTTGCCTCATACTCGACACCTTCTTCATCGTATACTACAACTGTCATTCTCTCCTCGGGTAAGTACTTTTTGCAGAAATCGCAAGGGACATTCTAATAACAACAATAACATAAGAAGGGGCAACTATCAGGTTTTTCTTATCTTCTGTGCTTCCACTAAAAGTGATTGAAACAATAATGGAAATTTAGAAAACAATTATAGCTTCATATATCCTCAACCAAATAACAACCTAAAAGCACATTGTATAGTTTACCAGAACCAAAATAACCAAAGAAATTTATCGCATTTAAACTTGACTACTAACAATTAACAATCTCTCAAAATAAATGAAAGATTCTCATTCTTATAAAAATATATCATGACAAAGAAAAACAAAACTGAGAAGTTTTTGAGAAACCTAATATGCAAAATAAAATAAATTGTTACGGTTACGTATTTGAAAGACATTGGAGCTCTCATTAAGAACTTTGAAATAATTTATCTTTCAACTTCGGCATTAGGTAAGGTCCCTTTCTTATCTAAATTGTACCATAGTTTTAGAATTTAGGCTTCCTATTTTAGTGGCTCTAACAGAGATAATGAGCTCATTCTCTCTAAATTGTAATAAAGGAAATAAAATATGCAGTAAAAAGATCGATTGGGGTAGTTTTAAGTAAAAGTATGAATCGACGGATAAAAATAACCAAAGCTTAAAAGACTTAAATCAACGGCTCATGTGGAACAAATATATGAATTGACGCGTAAGATACAGTTTTTAAGTTGTTTTTTATACGGTCCGTTAAGAATTATTTTTATAAGATGCCTTTAAAAACACTATTAATTATTTAATACTTACATACATTCAAATATATGGGCAGAAATGGAATCTCAGAGCATTTACTAAATCAATGTCATTGATACTAGCTTATGGGTGTTTCAAGTTAAAAATGTTGTATGATCAAGTAAAAACACTAAACCGATTATATCCGCTAATCCCCTTTCAGGGGGGGCCTCCACATATGACATCTACGTCACCCTACATCGTAAAATACAAGTCAACAAAATAAGAATAAAATAATACTTAAGTGTTAACGGAATAACAATTTACAGGAAGAGGCATCAACTTCGAACGGTGACCCATTTTGACGAATTCACATATTTTGTCTTTACAATTCCTAGGAAAAAAATTCAAAACTAAAGTTCAGCTCTCGAAGTTGATACATACTTATATATTGATTATCGTAGAAATATATGGTACTGATTATGTATCGATTCCAGAATCACGCTATCATTCCTAGTATTGATTATCATAAAAGATATATGTTCACAGATTTATATACATATCAATACATGTCAAAGCAGGCAATATTTTACATCTTGTTTGATGACATTGTTGTATGATCAAGTGAAAACACTAAAATGACATGAACTCGGCTTTAGTGTGGCTTCTCAGAATGCTTAGGGACCATAGACAATGTTTGGTCACTTACCATGGAAACGAACAATGACAAACAATGGTTATAAACTCTAAGGGCATGTACTCAACCGAACAGTCAATCTACCGGGGACTGTACTCAAAAAAATCAGATATATTACAAATCAAAGAGTAGCATGTTGAGCACACACTTAAAGAGAAGTAAGATATAAAATTCACAAGCTCATTAATCATAAACCCTCACCGTATAGCACAAAACTTACTTTGAGCCATCATATAATCAAATCTGTACAGTTGTGCTCAAGAAAACAAACAAAGTTCCATGCCATATATGTGTGAGACTTACATATTGACCAACGCCAACAAGCAAGACATTTAACATCATTTCTATAAACCAAACACAACCTTGGATGAGAAATAAAAATATATATTCAGATTTATGCACAAATTAACATATATCACAAGTTACACCACAAAAACCAACCGGCATCCATGTAATGGACAGACTGATGTTTCATAAAGTTTCTACTTATGGCAGCAGCAAAGCAAAAGTTAAATTAAACCTATATTTATACAAATAAATGTATTAATTACCTCAACCTATTGAATGGATCCCATGAGTCCTTTGTGGATTCCTGACCTTTCCAATGCACCTATATAAATACAACATACAAAAACATATATAACATTAGTACACGTACCAGTAAAAGGGGAGCATAAACCACTTTAATGAGCAACTTAAAGCCAAAAATAGGTATACGACATATTTTTCCGCTAAATATGTTATATTGATTTAGGGTTTTCCAAAGCTAATTCCAACAAAGCTTTCAACCGTAAACTCTCCGGGTGAAATCTCTTCAAACTTTTCAATATCTCTACTTCCTTGCACAGTATCATTGCTAAAATCTCTTGGTAAATATTCATAGCAAAGTTTTTCCCACTCTTTCAACAATGAAAGGAAATCCTATGCGCATTCGTTCCTAACCTTTGTCTCAGGGTGGTTTAACTCCATAGTTTGACATGCAGACGCGTTGCAATCGACTTCCCACCTCTATTTCGACAAGTAATACATTAACATGACCTAAGACCGGTGGACATATAAACACAATATTTAACATATAAAGAACGTAAAATTAAACATATAAAGAACTTACCGTCACAAGTTTTATCCCCCCAACATGAGTACCTAAAGTAAGACCGGTGGACATTGCTCCACAACCACAATATAAATCGAGTAAAGACAGCTCTGACTGCACAAGGTCATTGGAAGTACGTAGCACTTTCATAAAAACCAACATTTGATATCCCTGAGGACTCGCCACTAGTTTCATCTGTATCTTCTGCCATGTAAAATTTGATAGAGCAATCCAATGAAGGTTAAATTAAACAAACACATTGAATTTTTAATAGAAACACAAAAAGAAACGAAACAACACTTACTGGGACAAATGTTAACAAACAATTTGTACGGGAGTTGTTCATTTAACCCTAAGAGCATACTAAACCAATATGGTGAACACATATTTTGAAAAGTTTTGTGTGTAAACACCAATTACTAGTTTTAAATGTGGTAAACACTTATTTTTTGAAAAATATATTATACATTTGCAATCATAAGACCCTTTACGTTAGGGACTAGTAGACATATACTTTTTGCCAAAATCTATGGTGAGATTACGGCTCCTACACGTGGCTGAGTAACCGTCGATTGCTAATTCAACTACTTCTAATTTAATATGAAATAATTAATGAGAAATAAAAATCCTAAGTAAGTTTTTTAAAATTGCTATTTATGAGTTTGAATGTTATATTCATAGAGAACTATACGACACAATGTAATATATATTAGTAAACATCTGTTCATTTGGATTAAGCGATATGACTAATGGGTACATGCAACATTGTGGATCTTTCTGATATTTACTGAGTTCCAGCTCATAAGTTCATGCCTTTGTAAATATTAAAAATGTTTTAGAGCAAGAGGTTGAATTCTATGACAAGTTCGTGTTGTGGCTTGATTACAACCGAGAAGGGGAGAACACTTGTTTCTAAGTCATTCAAGTTTTTGGAGTTATAAATGATTGACTACTATAGATAAGGGGACAATATGGTGCACACAGTTTTTTGTAGTTTCATGCACGAAAATCCATCAAGCAGCGCAAAAACCAATGGGAATGTTGTTCAAGTCCATATGCGTAAGGCGATATCCTCGTTGCAAACAATATGATATGGTACTAAAGCGGATAAGAGAAGGTAACTTATATGTTGGATTATCTGGATACCAAAGATGTGATAGGATAATTACCCTTCCATCTTGCATATTAGAAATAACTGTTACCAGTTAGGTATGTACCTATTATATGTCAGCTCAAGTTTCTAAAATACGATTCAAGTTTAGTGAGATGGAAATACCACCAGACTACCATGCCAAGTTTCTTAGTTCTTAAATATTACTCCCTCCGTCCCAAATTAGATGAGCTAGTTGGTTTTAAATTTTGTCCCAAAAATAGATGAGTTATCTCTCTAATCAAGTGGATATTTCTAAAACTACCCTTTTAATTGATTATTGTTACTATAAGAAATATGTATAATTTGATAGCCATGTTTATATTCGTCACGTAGGTATTTTAAAATGCTTTTAAATGGTATAAGTTTATGAAAAACCATGGTATAGTTTAAGAGATAAATCATTTCTAAGTTTTACTAGTTATTATCCATAAAGGTATAATTGTAGAAAATACTTACACATACTCCCCTTTCCTCATTGCCTTAAGAATTGTGCAAACTACAACTAGCTCATCTAATTTGGGACGGAGGGAGTAATTAACTGATTTTATTAAATGATGAGATCTTTTTGGTTGGGCCATAATGCTGAGAAAAAGTAGATGCATCTTGAGAAGACGAGGTACCGAGTACACCGTCTATTCTTTTTCGTTTAGCTTATATAGACACACATTGTATGATCCTTTAAAGATCAAACAAACAACGTGACCTTGAAAACAATCTAACCTTAACTCGAAACTGATTATGTAATCAATCAAGGTATGATTACTTGATTATAGGATCAAGGCTAGTATAATTATTTTAATTATAAAAATAATTGTAATGTAGAAGTAAAGTAATAAAACAAACACATAATATATATTTTTTTAACGAGGAAAACTATTTGGTTGGAAAACACCGTGACCTAATCTAGTTTTGAATACTCTCATAATAAAATCATTACACAAATGCTTACCTGCAACCTCGTGTAGTTGATACCGAATAAACTACCACTGATTACTCAGTTTTTTTAGTACCCCTAACCCTCTAGCCAATCTGTCCAACGCACATAAATCCCTCAACGTAATCCACTGTCAAAAGCAGTTTTACAATCCATTGTGAAGACTTCTACAATCCAAATTCTTCGGATGTATTTCAAATAATAAAAAATTGACATGTTTGATAACCACTAACTACCAAATCACAAATCAGATATTTAATGAAGAGTTCAAAGTCATGGTTCTTCTGTTTAGATCTAAAATACCAATGAAGCTCATTGATCAAGATCACAGTTACAAAAATGATCAATCTTAATTCTATAAGTTAAGTATTTGAAACAAATAACTTGTCGATCTCAGAAATCTTATGTTTATCTAAATAAACAGCTTGTCGTCCCAGAAAATCTAGTATAACAAATAACCACACAATCAAAAACATAAAAAAAACTTCAAAGTCTTCTTAATCTTCAAAAGAAACCTGCACTTGGTTCCACCGTATGATTTGTCTCACAAAAAAGAGTTTGTTAACAACAGGAAATCAATAGTTCTCTCAATAGATTCTGAATCACTTGAATTTGTTGTAGTCAAATATCCAAAGTTCTCGAGTGGCCTAATATCAAAAGAGAAGAACCATGTAATAAACAAAAATTTATCTAGAAGATATCTACGTGTTAGCTAATAATAAGTAAGCAACAAAAATTAAATAATAATCTAGTTTACCACTAATGGTAATACTAGTGCTTCTTGATCCCAAAGAAGGCTATAAACTAGTTAATCGTGCTTTTGTGCAAACTGAATCATACTACTTGCTACTGACAATAGCCTCATACTTGTTCTAGGTGTATTCCGGATGATTTTGTAACAATACAAACTTCCACTGTTTATAGTTGTATATGTCGAAAAATATACGAGGGTTAATTGGGTAACGTGACTTGTTCGATTGTAAGAAAGAAAGGCTGATGACGAACAATCCTTGCCTAAACTAAGATAATGACCGTTCAATGGCTGCTTCAGTCGCAGATGAGAGGTAGGGATGGTCTATGGAGGGAAGCCGAAAGATATGAGATTAAAGTTTCTCAGTTGTAGAAAGTTGCGGACGAAGAGACTCTAAGAGAGAGTTGCAGAGAATATGTTGTTGTTCTAGCTATTATGTGTTGTTTTGTAGAATGACCAATCTTAGGTTTATTTATATCTCTGGAAAACCCTAATCTATAGGTGGTGGGATAAAGATAAGGAGATAGGATCACCACCTTCTCTTAGATCCCAGGAATAACTAAGAATGGACAACATGTCTAGCTATCCTTAAGTTGAATCCACATCTGACTATTCTCTTTCTGTGTGGGTTGGCTGATAACTATACGTTTCCGTAGACCGCCAGACCAAAACCCTAAGTTTATCCTCCCATTTGTGACATGACCATCCTCAATATGTGATGTGTCGTATGACATGTTAGCATTCTTACGAGTCGTCACAACTTTGCATGTGTTTGCGAGTGGAGGCCATCCATAGTTATATATGAAGAGCTCTAGAAGGCTTGTTATATCAATGTGTATGTCATGTGGAGAGCACAAGATTGGATGAGGTATATCATGACCTAATCGGTGAACGTTGATCTGAGCTGTTTAGCTTCGGTTGATGCGCTGAGCCGTTTGGCCTTGGATGAGGCGATAAGTTTGACCTCAGCAGAGGCGTGTGGTCGGACGTCGACCTATAGGAGAATGAAATCTTTTACCATCGAGTGGTGAAGTCCTTTATATTTAGATAAACCAGGCTCTTCGCCTTCGAGCGATAAAGGCTTTCCATTACGAAGCGATGAAGGCTTTTTGCCTCGGAGCAATGGGGGCTCTCTGCTTCGGAGCGATGGAAGCTCTCAGCCTCAGAGTTATGAAAGCCCTTCGCCTTGGATCGATAGAGGCTTTTCGCCTCAGATTCATGGAGGCTTTTCGCCTTGAAGTGATAGGAGTCTTCGGGCCTAACTAGGCTTCTTCAGATTTGAGATAACATCTCTTTCCTCGGGAGTTGAACTCCGTCTTGAACTCTTTCTTGGATAGAGTTTTGGGATTCATACTGACTAAGTTGCGTTTGATATCACAAGCTCCTATGCATGGCCTGGTAGCTTACCGTAATCGTGGGCCTGAGTGTCTCGACTTGGTTGGACATTTCGGTAAAGTGATAATTTTACCTTGGATTACCAAAATGATAATTTTTCCCCCGGGCCGTAAGATGAACGTTTTACCCTCGGCCTAAAAATCACCATCTACATTAAGTCCGTTACTCAGCACGGAACCGTGAGTGTTGCGTGCTGAGTATATAGATGGTGCGTACCTTTCCTATGAAACCTTGATTACCTATGCCGAAAGCACTTCATCATGACTTTGCTATATCACCTTTATTCATTTTGTCAAATATATCTCGTGCAATATGATTCTGACGAGAGCTTTACCGAGGCATAGCGTTCAACCTCAGTTTGTTGGCCGTGAGTTAGATGATAGTTTATGACGATTGGAATTCCACTCAAAACAAGTAAAAACCCTGATTCTGGGCCTTTTCTGATGAAAACCCTAATTTTGAACTTTATTTGCATCAAAATAGTAGCTGAATGTGTAGAGGCTCGACCAGGAACATGAGAGTATACAAGGCGCCATCTAGGGCATGCATGGAGAGAATGACGTGAAAATTAAGGTTTAATTTCCTTAATTAAATCTCTTATATAAGATTTCTGACTAGGGTTTCTTATTTGAATCAAACTCGTTTCTTGCTTGTATTTTCTCGTAGTTTCCTTTTCTGACCTTATTTCCTTATTGAATATTCACTTTTATTTAATTAAATTTTACTTATGCAATCTATTCACTTAAAATCAAACACTTTCCTGATTTGGATCAAATTCCTTTTGTGTGCCTTTCCTTTTTGAGATAGAAGAGATGTCATGACTTATTGTGGAAACCCAAAAACATGTATCGTCTTGTGTAAGGCATGCTTAGGCCTTCACCGTCCACCCCTTTCACAGGATAAATCCTTGTCCCTTTAGAATTTATCTTTCTTCAAATCTTTCCTAATTTTCTCAAAAATCTTCATATAAAGTCCTTTAGTTTAGAGTGAAAAGCCTTTATAGCCAAACTTGGAATCCAAAACCGTGTACACCCCTTGGCTTGAGCGTGACGCTACTAGGCGCGACTTTCCCTTTGTAAAACTGCTTCCTTGTAGAAACAAAACTCTTCTTTTTATTAAATATTTTCTTATTTGACATGGTTTCCTATATGAACCCCTCCTGTACCAAGCGAAAAGCTCTCATAACTTGATTTAGGTTTTCCAAAGTCAAGCACGACTTCCCCTTGTCGTGAACAAGCCTTAATCGGTCTTTCCCTTTGAAGACAAATCCCACTTGTATTCAAACTCTCATATCAGCATATATATTAGTCTATCCTCTTTCATTTTGTATAATATTTGTTCTTGTCTTCATGAGCATTCTAAAGTAGTGACTCACTTCTTGACCCACATTGGACAACTCTCCATCTTCAGGATCCATGGTTCTCTAAAATTAGGGTTTCGAATTTACGATAATTCGATAAACGTTGAAATTTTTTATATTGATCCAGCAATCAATATTTTTAATGTTTGGTCCAGCTGCCAACATTTTTTGCTCGACCGAGCACCATCATTGGACGACCATCTACTTGGCCGATTATTCAATATTTCATTGGACGTCCATCCAATTGGACGTTCGATTGTCTAATATTTACTAATGTTTTATTATTACTTTGTCATTTGACAATTCATGACATAGTAGATCAGGAATGAGCACTCTAGAATGCTCGACATATCAGAATATTTCCATGATCGAGCAATCTCATCGGACGCGCATCGATCCAAATTATCAGAATATCATTATTACCTCAGCTGGTAAAATAATATATCACATTTCATCAAGACTCCACATCTGTGCATTACTATGTCCCAGCAGACACCATGATCAATCCATGAGTCTCAGAGCATACCACATTCCTCCATTATGCTCGACTCATCAAGGATAAGACTCATGGTCTAGTAAAGTCAACAATTGACCAATTAAAACGTCTGCCTTGCAGACTCCACATTCATGACATCAATCATGTCACATGGATATTTCCTAGGGTTTTGGTCTGGCAGCCTATATCACGTGTGTAATACCCAGTATTTTTCTGTCCGGGTTTAGACTTCTAATTATGGCCCATTTGGTACAAAAACATATAGAGCCCAATATTTAACCAAGTAGATGTCACATATAAATTTAGTAATGACATTTATAAATAATGCTTAGATTTTCATTAAGATTTGTGAGTATAAGAAAACTTAATTAAAGGGAAAAAAAATTAATTAAAAGTAGAATTTATTATCATTCATTATCTTCATGATGCATTTTAAAAAGAATATTAAAGGACATTTTATAAGAATAGAAAACGTAAGCTAAATTTGAGAAGTAAAAACCGTTTCAATTTTATATACAATTTATAATGAATTAAATGCTAATTCAAGGTTGACCTTTAAATTAAGTTAGTATAATTTTAATATTAATGCATATATTTATGGACTAGTGAAAATACAAATCGTCAAAAATGAATGAAGCATAATAATAATTACTATTTAATGTATTGCATGTGCATGGAAGTGTTGGTGGAAAATTCTAGAATTTTCTAATTTGATATGGTATACCGTATACATAGAGAATTAAGAAAGAAAGGTGAATTAATTAAATTATGAATTAATTAAGTATTTATTTAAAGAGTAGAATTAATTGAGTATGGATATAAATATATTTTTTTCATCTTTGGAAATGCTAGAGGTACCACATGTAGCCAATTCTTTTCTTGTAATTCATATTCTCTTCTTCTTTTCCTTAAGATACTTCTTCTCCTTAAAGATAAATATCCTTGCTAAACAATAGACTCAATCATAATAATTTCTTATGTGGATCATTTTATAACAATATTTGGAGTGTATATGGAATGGAATAAATATGTTATTCTATGGATTGATTTATTGGTTTCATTAGAGTACAAATGTTGAAGTGTAAATTATAAAAAAGGTAGGTTTACTAACTCATCTTCTAATCATATTTATTTGTGATTTTATGGATTTGAAATGATGTCTTCATCTTTTATTTTATTTGGAATTCTATATGAATAACTATGATTGTTGTTTTGCTAATGTATGCATGACCATGAAATTCAAATGGGAAAATTATATAAATTAATTATAAAAATAATTACTAAAAGGATGAGTTCATGTTTTACCGTTAGATGAAACATGTTTCATGCTAACGGCGGGTAATGATCCCCGTGATTTAAACGGGTAATGATCCCCAGTAGGAACTTGTGTTTCCTGAGCATCAATGGCGGTTGTTCGTGCCGGATAACGAAAATAAAATAGGTAATGATCCCTGAGAGCAAATGGGTATGATCCCCCCATAGGAACTTTTGTTCCTAACCATTGATGGAGTCTGTCCGTGCCGAGAAACGATAGGTGGGTGTACGAACCAAGGACATTCGTACCGTGAACTCAAAACCTAAAATGAAAATGAATAATAATTCAGAATTAATTCGGGTGTTGTGAAATTATAAACAAATGGTTGAATGCATTTTTTTTTTGTTTAATTCATTGTGATGTTTGTATATTTTTAGAGGATGGGAAAGTATGCCTATTGAGCCGTCAACTCACCCCAATTGACATTTTTTGCAGATTTCTTAAATGGTTGAAGAGGAACTTAAAAATTAGATGGACTTGTTGACCGAGTTGTTTTTATTATCATTTGATGTGTAATTTGATTTTTTTTATATTTTTGTTAAAAATGTTGTTAGTAGATTTGTATAATTAATTAAATTCATGTATAAGAATAACTTATTTAAGCTTAGTGAAATAACTATAGAAAATAAAAACTTTTTGCCTCTTTCCGACCCATAACGCTTCGAGTTCGGATCTCCATGTGGGTTTGACCCTGGTCTGAAACTCGGGGTGTTACAACGTGTGTACACCAACAATGAGAAATGTGAGTAAGTCGTGCAAGTAGTTTAAAGAGTTAACAAAGTACTGGATGGACAATCAACCAATTCTCCAACGCACGTGGAACTGGTTTATCCACGATTTCCTACTTTCCCATTCTTACACTCTTAACCGTCACACTTACTGGAGGTCAATGTGTTTACTATTCCTCCAATATAAATAAGTTCATCAATCTATGATTGAACGACAGACAGAACTCAACGGAACTTAGTCGAATTTATCAAAAATCATTGACGTTTCATCAAAATTGCAGAAGTCTCTAACACCTACACAATCCTTCAATCATCATTGATCTCACACTCTCAGCTTCCCTCTTACAGATCAACCCTTAAAAAATGGGGGTCTAACAACCACACCCAATATTTCGTTGGGCAATCTGTATGGACTAACTATAATATAATTCCAAGAGAATCAACTAGACAGTCAGACTCAATCAAGGAAAGATATCCAAGAGTTACATCTCTTTATCAAATCAATCAGCAAATCAATGGGATGAAATCCGTGAACTAATTGGTATGAGAATAACTTCAACGGTACAAAAGACTAATGTTCAAGTGTCAATCAATTTATATCAACAACCAAAGGTTGGATTTTCCAATTAATTGAACTACGCACAACCAGTTATATTTCAATTATATAAACAAATATAATGCAGAAAAGAAATAACGCACACACCAGAAGTTTTGTTAACGAGGAAACCGAAAATACAGAAAAACCCCGGGACCAGGTCCAGATTTGAACACCACGTTGTATTAAGCCGCTAAAAACACTAGCCTATTACAAGTTAACTTCAGTCTGGAATTTAGTTGAGCCCTAACCAAGTCTCACACCGATTAAGGTACAGTCGTGTTCCTTACGCCTGTGAATCCCAGAAGGACTCTACGCACTTGATTCCGTTAGCTGATCTCACCAACAACTAAGAGTTACAACGACCCAAATTCGAAGACTTATAAACAAATCTGTCTCCCACAGATAAGTCTATTCTGATAGATAAATCTATCTCCCACATAAGTACCAATGAAGTTTTGTTCCTTCTTTTGATAAATCAAGGTGAACAGGAACCAATTGATAATCCAGTCTTATATTCCTAAAGAATAGCCTAGAAATTTCAATCACCTCACAATAACTTAACTATATGGTAGTAGACGAAGTTATTGTGGAATAACAAAGAATGGGACAAAGAGCTTTGTGATTACTTTTTATATCTTACACATCGGAGATAAATCTCGAGCAAATCTTAGAGAATATAGTACTCAATACGATAGAACAAGTAAGATCAGAATACACAACTACAGAGAAAATAGTTGGATATGGCTTCAGAATCCCAATGAAGTCTTCAAGTCGTTAACCTATAATGGTTTTGGAAAAACCTAGGTTAAAGGAGAATCGTCTCTAGTTTCAACTAGTATCACACATAAGTGTGGGGATTAGGATTTGTTTTCCAGTTGTTAGAGTTCTCCTTTATATAGTCTTTCAAGGGTTGCTTACAATCAAAGCTAGGTTAGCTTAGAAACAAAACATTCAATATTCACCGTTAGATGAAATCCTGATTTAAGATTCAAGCTAAGTTTGCTTAAAACCAAAGCAATATCTGTTAGAGCACTGCTCGGCCGAACTCGCAAGCGTTACTATCTAAAGCTTGTTTGTCAAGTTTAGTTGTAAAAACTATAAGTCTTGATTTCTAGTCTACTTATAGCTATGTCTCGGATTAAGATGAAATGTGTAGTTGAGCTTTAGACTTCACGGCGTTCATCGATTGAAGACGAAGAACTACTAAGGGGAGCTTGTGGAACTTCATCAACAAAAGGTATGTGGAGACCTTAAATCATCTATCACTCAGAAGTCTATTTCTATTCTATCTCCTATTGAGATAAAACTCGTATAACTATATAGACTTCACTTTATGTTTAACTCGCTTACATATTTCTCGAAATATATGTTGGTAAGCTTTCTCTTTAACCAAGTTCATCTTTATTCTTGACGAAAGTCAAAAGATGATCATGTGAAAATCGCCTGGTAACATCTTACATGATTTGTATGAGATAGTCATTTGATGTAGACTCAGAATGTTTCGTATTGATTTTTTAATCACTTGAAAATTGCTTTTAAGCTAATAGTTTGTGTGAGACAGCTATTCCCATCTTCTAAGATTGTTTCAATGATTAAGATGGAGTTTAGAACAATTAACCATTGATTGTATATAACACAATATGCGTACTTGTATGCTATCTGTTGCAAGTTATTCCAAGTCCGGGAACCATAGTATGCATACCCGTATACGTACTGGTTTACCAGTTGAAGTTCGGGAACTTAGTATGCACACCCGTATGCGTACTGGCGTAACATTTCAAGTTCGGGAATTCAACTGAGGTTGGTCGTGAACGATAGTATGCGTACCCGTTCGCATACTGGCGGACAGACCAAGTCCGTAAATCTAAGTATGCGTACCCATTTGCATACTTAAGTGGGTTAAGTTCTAAAATCGGTTTATTCGTGAACAAATACATTTATATATAATAAGGAATGCAATCTTTTGCAAACCGTGGCTATAATGTTCATGAATTGATTTGAGTGAATCAAACTCGATTTTGCTTCAATTATGTCTTTTATACTTCTATGAGAATATAAACAATTGAACAACTATATAACTAGTTTCATTTGAGTCATTTGAACTAGTTGTGATTAAGAAGAACAAGGTTGATATGAAAGTGTTCATATGGCTAACTTCGGTTAACTATTGGTTAGCTAACCAAGTGTACACGTTTAGGTACGGTTACCCATATCTAAATGAAGGCACATTTCATTTGTGTGTAACAAGCTAAGTTCGATCTAACGGTTGAACGATATTAGCTTGAATCTAATCAGGTTTTCATCTAACGGTGAATATTGAATGCTTTGTTACCAAGGTAGCATTGATTGCAAACCTTGATTTGAAGACTATATAAGGGAGAACTCTAGCAACTGGGAAACCTAATCCCCACACCTCCTGTGTGATACTAGTTGCGACTAGATTCGATTCTCATTTAACCTAGGTTTTTCTAAAACCATTATAGGTTAACGACTTAAAGACTTCATTGGGATTCTGAAGCCAGACCCAACAATTTTGTCTGTAGTTGTGTGTTCTGATCTTACTTTGTTCTATCGTATTGAGTACTATCTTCTCTAAGATTTACTCGAGATTCAATATCCGATAGGTAAGATAAAAAGTAGTCACAAACATCTTCGTCTCATCGTTTGTGATTCCACAATATCTTGTTCCGCTTTCATACGGTTAAGATCATTGTGAGGTGATTGATATTACTAGATTGTTCTTCGGGAATATAAGTATGGTGTATCAATTGGTTCCTGTTCACCTTGATTTATCAAAAGACGGAACAAAAACTCGTAGGTATTTCTGTGGGAGACAGATTTATCTATTCAATAGACTTTTCTGTGTGAGATAGATTTGTTTATCAAGTCTTCGAATTTGGGTCGTAGCAACTCTTAGTTGTGGGTTAGATCAGCTAAGGGAATCAAGTGCGTAGAGTCCTGCTGGGATTCAGAGGCGTAAGGAACGTGGTTGTACCTTAATCAGTGTGAGATTGGTTAGGGATCAACTACATTCCAGTCCGAAGTTAACTTGTAGTAGGCTAGAGTCTATAGCGGCTTAATACAGTGTGGTGTTCAAATCTGGACTAGGTCCCGGGGTTTTTCTGCATTTGCGGTTTCCTTGTCAACAATATTTCTGGTGTCTGTGTTATTTCTTTTCCGCATTATATTTTTTTTTTATAATTGAAATATCACAGGTTGTGCGTAGTTCAATCAATTAGATAATCCAACCTTTGGTTGTTGATTTAATTGATTGACACTTGAACATTGATCTTTGGTACCGTTCAAGTTGTTTCTCATAATAATAAGGATCGCGGATTTCTATCTGTTTGATTTGCTGATTACATTGAGAAACAGAGATATAACTCTTGGATGTATTTTCCTTGATTGAGTCTGACTGTCTGGTTTATTCTCTTGGAAGTATATTGGAGTTAGTCCATATAGATTGCCTAAACGAAATATTGGGTGTGGTTTTTAAACCCCCCGCTTTTTCAATTGGTATCATAGCATGCAAACGCTATAAACCTAATAAGTTTGTGTTTGATTGATCCCTAAAGTCTATCTATATCGGAAATTACTTTGGGAAACTTGTTCTGGGCATCTGTGACGCATACCAGAAATCTTCAAAGATTGTTCAGAGTTTATTCTTCTCCAGACTGCTGGTGTCTCAAGATAATCTCACATCATCTAAGACGTTAGAAATCCTAGATGATTGAAAACAATCTAAAGGATATGGAACCTCACTAGACTTCTTATTAATCTTTTTGAGGAATACTATCGAGATGGATCAATTGACAAAGATCTATTTATGGCTTTTGAAAACGTTTTTAAATCTCTGGAACGACTTATCTTGATTAAGGAAAAGGCTTGTGCTGGTAAAAATTTTAATTCTGTCATTTGTGACACACATTCGAGTTTTTGCAAAAACTCGGTCAAAATCGATAAAAATATTTTTACAGGTGGTATTGCAAGATCCAGCCATTGGAAAAATCCTTCCTTTAATCACAAGAAAAAGGAGTAAAAAAATTCAAATAACCCTGAGTATCATCATTACTATGATTATACTTCTTGTACATTTCACAAATATCGAGCAGAGAGGGTGCATGAGGATTCCTCTGCTCATCTTGACTCTTGGTAACAAGATTGCGTAACCCCATTTGTATATAACTTGGAATGGGGCAAGTAACGATCTTATTTGTGTTGTGTCTTTGTTCTATGGGTTAGTTTTATTTTTGAAATTTATTTTTTCCTTGAAGAAAAACTCGTTCGACAGAATTTTTCTATCCACCTGAGGTTAAATAAAGTGATGTAGTTCTATTACTATCCTTTTACTGCACTATGTTGATTCTTTCACAGTGTGCGAACCTTGATGGTTGAACGATGTAAAAATCCCACGTTCCTTCTGTGGGTCGCGGTTCATGAACGGGTCCTAGCCCATCAATGGGTATATAAGAGTTGTGGAACGCGTACCCTTCTTCTTCCTTCCCTTGTCCGCGTACGTGAACTAAGTCTTTTAGGGTTCGCGTTTTCAACTCCATTAAAAATCTTTCTTGGAGGTCCAAGGGAGGAAAAGGGTTGTCTTCATCCTCAAGAAGCTTTTCAAGTAAGTTTTTCCTTCTCCATGTTCTCTCATTTTTTAGATCTCATGGGGAATTTCAAGGTTTCAAAAAACTTGGATTCATTATCTTCTACCATGATTATACCTAAAAATCAAGATTTCTATTAGAATTAGATTTATCAATGATTCTAGTAGTAAGATCTTTGAAAGGATTTCTTCTAGTGGTTTCATTCTAGAAAAGAAATTGGATTTGGTTAGTGGTCATAAAGAAGATTTGATTTGTTTTGAAAAATTTAATCTTGGAAACATCTTTAATGGTCTTGGTGAAGGTTTTGACACTCTTACAAGAATCTTCAATGCTAACATCCATGATGTTGATCTTGATGACATGAAATTCAAGATCATGATAAATAGAGAAAGGATTCTTGTTAATAGAGAGTTGATATCAAGGATTACCAAAATTCCTTTGGGTAATTTTCTCCTTCCTAGACCAAGGGAAGAAAGACCATCTTATGAAACCATTTCTAATGGTCTTTGTGGCAAGAGTGTTGATTGGATTGAAAGGAAATTTCCTATTAATTATATTAGTCTTACTCTTATGTCTTTCGGAAAACTTGGTATATCTAATCTTTGTCCCTCCACAATTGAGAACTCTCGGTGGAGTCGTGAGTTTGCAGAGTTAGTCTATTTCCTTGAATTGGGTTCTCAAAGTCTTGATATTTGTGGATTCATCATTCTTAAAATGCTCTCAATGACGTCATCCAACAAGAAGTTAGGCTTTCCTTGCTTAATTGAGCAAATTTGTCGAGCATTTTCTATTACTCCTATTGGAAACTCTATTGGAACTCCCAAACTTGTTCGTCCTTGTACCTTCAAACGTATGAAGGAGAATGCTTGCAAAAGACAAAGATGTGATTCCCTTGATAGTTCTTGTGATCCTACCACCTTGAGTCTTCTTCATCAAATTCACAAGGGTGTGTATAAGATCAATTCCAAGGAAAAATGTGTGCAAGAACAATTACGTGTGATTGCTACTAAGTTTCCTGAAATCAAGGAAGATAGGATATTGTTCAAGCCTCTTGGATGGTTTCCGATGATGAAGGTGATGATTAAATTCCTTATATCTTGTTAGTTTTTATCTTGTCTATGAAACTTCTTATGAGAATTTATTCTTGTGTTTTAAGAAGGATAACTAGGGTTTGGAATAGCCTATATTGTGATTTCACATTGCTATTGCCAACGATTTTCATCTTGCAATGTTTTTAGATTTATTTATTTAAATTCTAAAGTTTATTTGGAAGATGATTTTGCAGAATTAATCTTTATTGGTTTCATATATTGAAAATAATGTTATGGGATATGTGTGTTTAAGATGAACAAGGTTGATATGAAAGTGTTCATAAGTCTGGTGTATCAATTGGTTCATGTTCACCCTGATTTATCAAAAGACGGAACAAAAACTCGTAGGTATTTCTATGGGAGACAGATTTATTTATTCAATAGACTTTTCTATGTGAGACAGATTTGTTTATCAAGCCTTCGACTTTGGTTCGTAGCAACTCTTAGTTGTGGGTGAGATCAGCTAAGGGAATCAAGTGCATAGAGTCCTGCTGGGATTCAGAGGCGTAAGGAACGCGACTGTACCTTAATCAGTGTGAGATTGGTTAGGGCTCAACTACATTCAAGTCCGAAGTTAACTTGTAGTAGGCTAGAGTTTGTAGCGGCTTAATACAGTATGGTGTTCAAATCTGGACTAGGTCCCGGGGTTTTTATGCATTTGCGGTTTCCTCGTCAACAAAATTTCTGGTTTCTGTGTTATTTCTTTTCCGTATTATATTTTTTTTTTTATAATTGAAATATCACAGGTTGTGCATAATTCAATCAATTAGATAATCCAACCTTTGGTTATTGATATAAATTGATTGACACTTGAACTTTGGTCTTTGATACCGTTCAAGTTGTTTCTCATAATAATCAGGCTCGCGGATTTCTATCTATTTGATTTGCTGATTACATTGAGAAACAGAGATATAACTCTTGGATGTATTTTCCTTGATTGAGTCTGATTGTCTAGTTGATTCTCTTGGAAGTATATTGGAGTTAGTCCATATAGATTGCCTAAACAAAATATTGGGTGTGGTTGTTAGACCCCCGCTTTTTCAATATCTCACACAAACTATTAGCTTATAAGTAATTTTCAAGTGATCGAATGATCAATGCGAAACATTCCGAGTCTACATCAAATGACTGTCTCACACAAATCATGTAAGATGTTTCAAGGTAATTTTCACATGATCATCTTTTGACTTATTATTTAGTTTCCAACAAATAAATTGTTTCCAACTAAACTCGTCAAGAATAATGATGAACATAGCTAAATAAAAAATATTCCAACACATATTTCAAGAAATATATAAGCGAGTTAAACTCAGCTCAAAATATCAAATGTGTATAATATAAAAGTCTATGTAGGTATACGACTTAGTCTCAATAGGAGATAGAATAGAATAGACTTCTGAGTGATAGATAAGTTTTATTCTCCACATACCTTTTGTTGATGAAGTTCCTCCAAGCTCTCCTTAGTAGATCTTCGTCTTCAATCGATGAACGCCGTGAAGTCTAAAGCTTAACTACACATTCTATCCTAATCCGAGACATAGCCATAAGTTGACTAGAAATCAAGACTTATAGTTTTGATAACCTAAACTTGACAAACAAGCTTGAGATATCAACGCTTACGAGTTCGACCTAGCAGTGCTCTAACAATCTCCCCCTTTGTCAATTTTAGTGACAAAACTATCAATACATATCGATTACAAAATAAATAAACTTTGTAGCTTCTCATCCAACATGCTTGATTTCCTTGGTTTTTCAACATTCCTTGAATTCCACTCAAGGTACTTCGGTGATTCTTAACGTGTTCAACTCAGCATCATTATTGTTGAAGATCCGTAGCCATAACAATAAGAAAACAGTTGTTCTCAATTATTGTTATACAGTGTCATGGTATTATTACACAACATCGAAATCCAATTGTATCACAACTTTGACAATAATACTATGGTGATATGTATCACTCCCCCTTAGTCAATACTTCTATCTCACAATGAAAACCACTCCCCCTTACATAATGATCCGTAAACCATATGTATGTAGTATGAACTACAAAATAATTCTCCCCTTTTTTGTCTATATAAATTGGCAAAGGTACAAAAACTAGCGGGATCATAATAAAATTCTCAAAGAGATAATTCATGGCTAAAAGAGAACATATAAACTTGGTTTCGATGATTTCACATAGCCAAAACTTAGTGTATTCATCAAGAAGTTTATAAAGATACAAGATAACTCCTACAATATTCCACAGCCGTACTCTCCATAAAGATTTGACAATTAAGCACAAGTTCAATTAAGAACTCTCCCCCATAAAATGTCATTCCTGAAAGAACAACAAGAACGACCTTACTTTTACGAGAAAAGAAGGATTTCTTTGGACATTAACAAACCACATGAAACATGAATTTGTATCCATAAAACTCGAATAAATTAATCACAAGAAGACCTTATAGATTAATTTAGTCGAAAATGCTCAACATAAGAAAACTTACGGAGCCATACAATACTTTCACATAGAAGTGGATCAGGGAAAGATCAATACTGCGGAATATTCAAAAGTTCATTCTTTATCAATATTTGCATAATGACACAATAGACTGCACTTTTGACATATATAAGATAATCATAGTTCACAGACGTAAACACACATATCCCGTAAAATCCCGTAAATCTAAAACATTGCATGATGAAAATCGTTGGAAATAGCTATGTGTAATCACAATATTTGTTATTCCAAACCCTAGTTATCCTTCTTAAACACAAGAATAAATTCTCATAGGAAGTTTCCTAGCCAGAATAATAAATTCAGACTTCTTTGATAACTTCATACCTCTCCATGACTCCATCATAAAAGGTATTATCAATATCCTTGATCCTTTTGACCGTAGAAACTCCATGTTCATGAATTAGAACATTTACCTTTCGATCAACAATATGGGCAAGTTGCCTAGCCTTAATGCAATTCGAGATGAGCTTCTTCTTGTTCAATATCGGGACCTTTTTATTTTCAAGGATTTTGGTCTGGCCATCAATGAGATGATTTATTTGCAGTTGAAGGTTTTGCAAACTCGACCTTTGAGTCATTTTTAAAATGAATTTAATCCTTGACAGATTCAGCAATCCAAGAGTTAAACTCTTTTCTTACAATCATCTTTTTCAAAACAAGCTCTTGAACCAAACTGCATCCTTTGATGTATTCTTCCATATCAAGTTTGATCACTTCTATAGATCTTGAAGAGTTCTCCATATAATTGTTTTATTAAGGGATGGTAAACAATATATAAAATATTTGTTCGTGAACAAGAGAAGGAAACCCTTGTTATGGAAACCCTTATAAACTCTTAAGAAGAAAGCACGGATGTTCGCGGACCAGTTTCAGAAAGTTAATGGGTCAGAAAAGATCCAAAATAAGGGAATACACTCTGTTTTCAGATATCTCACTTGTTTTCATAGCTCGATAATTAAAAGATATCCTAAGAATAAAGCACAGAAAACCAATCAACATGATACATCTCATTACAAGGAAAACAACTTTATTTCAAACACAAAATCAGATGACAATATACAATGAACTTGAGTATCCCACAAAAAATCATCCTTGCAATCCTCAAGTTAGTTTCAAGGATGAATATACCTAGAACTAGGTAACAGAGTGAGATGTAATCTCACTACGAAGATTGGGGAAATAGTTATAAATACCTTCTGGGTGTTTTAGCCATGTATTCCTTACCTTCCTTCGATTATATCTTATTCCAAATGAATTAAACATAAACCTTTTTGAATATCCATTAGAAGGATTTTTCTAAGGATTAAGTCTCTGACCCCTTGAAATTGGTTCCAAAGGATAAGAATTATGAGAATTCCATCTCCCATACTTAGATCTACAAGACTTATTCTCATAGTCACTAGAAATGTGTTCATTTGTAGCGTAAGAATTTGCACCACTAAGAGGAAGACGATTCCTGTAGAGATTTCTAGATGAGTAACCTTGGAAACCTCTTTTATGAGAATTATGGTATTTTGCAGGAACGAAATCCATTGTAGATGTCGTCAGACAATTTACTCTGCCGACGGTAAAAAGAAATAGATTTTGAAGATCAAAAATTTGTTTCTTTCGAGTAAAACAATGTAGAATATTATGATTCCTTTTCCCGCAGAAAGAACAGGTTCGTGGATGAGAGACATCGGAAGGTAGACTCATAGCCCTTTTGGAAAACTGCAAGTGATGTAAACATTTCTTGGCAGACACTTCCTTTGAAGTAATTTTCTTCATGTTAGGTAATACCACATGAGTATTAGAGATGGGCACAGAAGATGGCTTATTCATTAAAACAGAGTTTTCCTTATTCAAGGATTTGCATTGTTCCTGGGCTAGAAAAAGAGATGCAACCAGTTTATCTTTTTCAACACGAAGACTGTTCAGATCTGATGAATGAGTCTCGATCAAACGTTTTTCTCTAATTGAATCTTCTTTAACAATATCTTCAAGAACACTAATCTTTTCACGCTGTAGAGTAGTTTTTTGAACAAGGTTTTCGATATTGTTAGAGAGAGACTCAACGATACTGTAGAGTTCCCGATCTCTATCAAGAGACTTCTCAAGTTCATCAATGAGCTTAGCATACTTTTCTTCAAGAAAACTAATTTTAGAAACTTGAACATCAATAATCTCAAAAGATTTTTTTAAGGTTTTGGTGAGCTCCATTTCAGATTCTGACATAGTGTCAACTGTCACTTTAAAGGGAATGTTATCAGAATTTGATAGCAAAAGTTTTCTACCTCGGGATTCAGAAGAATCAGCTAAGGAGTTATCCTTTGAGGTAACCCAAGACATTTGGCATAGTAAAAAACTTTGGAGGACATATCAATGTGCGTCTAGCGAGATAAACTTTTATCCACAAAATCAGATTGCTACAAACACAGACTTATGAGGTCTTAAATGTGTTTTCCTGCTCTGATACCAATTGAAAAAGCGGGGGTCTAACTACCACACCCAATATTTCATTCGGCAATCTTTATGGACTAACTCTAATATAATTCCAACAAAATCAACTAGACAGTTAGACTCAATCAAGGAAAGATATCCAAGAGTTATATCTCTTTCTCAAATCAATCAGGAAATCAACAGGATGAAATCCGTGAACTGATTGGTATGAGAATAACTTGAACGGTACCAAAGACCAATGTTCAAGTGTCAATCAATTTATATCAACAACCAAAGGTTGGATTTTCCAATTGATTGAACTACGAAAAACCTGTGATATTTCAATAATATAAAAAAATATAATGCGGAAAATAAATAACACGGACACCAGAAGTTTTGTTAATGAGGAAACCGAAAATGCATAAAAACCTCGGGTCCTAGTCCAGATTTGAACATCACATTGTATTAAGCCGCTAGAGACACTAGCCTACTTCAAGTTAACTTCGGACTGGAGTGGAGTTGAGCCCTAACCAAGTCTCACACTGATTAAGGTATAGTCGTGTTCCTTAAGCCTCTGAATCCCAGCAGGACTCTACGCACTTGATTCCCTTAGCTAATCTCACCCATAACTAAGAGTTGCTACGACCCAAAGTCGAAGACTTATAAACAAATCTGTCTCCCACAGATAAGTATATTCTGATAGATAAATCTGTCTCCCACAGAAGTACCTATGAAGTTTTGTTCCGTCTTTTGATAAATCAAGGTGAACAAAAACCAATTGATAATCCGGTCTTATATTCCCGAAGAACAGCCTAGAAATATCAATCACCTCACAATAACTTAATTATATGGTAGTAGAAGAAGTTATTTTGGAATCACAAAGAATGAGACGAATAGCTTGGTGTTTACTTTTTATATCTTACTTATCGGAGATAAATCTCGAGAAAATCTTAGAGAAGATAGTACTCAATACAATAGAACAAGTAAGATCAGAATACGCAACTACAGAGAAAATAGTTTGATTTGGCTTCAGAATCCCAATGAAGCCTTCAAGTCATTAACCTATAATGGTTTTGTAAAAACCTAGGTTAAAGTCTAATCGACTCTAGTCGCAACTAGTATCACACAGAAGTGTGGGGTTTAGGTTTTCTAGTTGCTAGAGTTCTTCTTTATATAGTCTTTCAAATCAGGGTTGCTTACAATCAAAGCTAGGTTATCTTAGAAACAAAGCATTGAATATTCACCGTTAGATGAAATCCTGATTTAAGATTCAAGCTAAGTTTGCTTAAAACCAAAGAAATATCTCTTCACCGTTAGATGATCTTAGCTTGTTACACACAAATGAAATATACCTTCATTTAGATATGGGTAACCGTACCTAAACGTGTATATTAAGTTGGCTCAACAATAGTTAACCGAAGTTAGCCATATGAACACTTTTGTCTTAACCACATTAATCTAACACTTCAAGATCAAATATGATGATCAATCAATTATGAAAGATAATCAAATGAATCTAATTGTGTTACTCATAGAGTTGTTCAATTGTATATGTCTCATAGAAGTATACAAGAAACAATTGAAGAAAAATCGGATTGATTCATGAGAATCAATTCATGAACATTAAGCCACGGTTTGCAAAGATTGCATTCCTTAATTCATAAATGTATTTGTTCATGAGTATGAAAATATACTTAACCGATTTTAGAACTTTAACCACTAAGTTTGCAAACGGGTACGCAAACTATAGTTCTGGACTTTGGTCTTGTCCAGAAGTTTGCAAACCGGTATGCATACTACTTTCCCAGACCTAACTCTGGTAGAACCGTTCTCATACTGGTATGCAAACTTGGTTCCCGGACTTTAACAGTTAAAACCGTTCGCATACTGATATGTAAACTAGGTTTTCGGACCTGAATCATACCACGACAGTTTGCATACTGGTATGCATACTGTGATGTATCCAGACAAAGGTTAATTGTTCTAAACTCCCATTTCAATCATTGAAACATCCTTAGAAGACGACAATAGATGTCTCACACAAACTATTAGCTTATAAGTAATTTTCAAGTGATCGAATGATAAATACGAAACATTCCGAGTCGATATCAAATGACTGTCTCACACAAATCATGTAAGATGTTTCAAGGCAATTTTCACATGATCATATTTTGACTTATTATTTAGTTTCCAACAAATAAATTGTTTCCAACTAAACTCGTCAAGAATAATGATGAACGTAGCTAAAGAAAAAAGCTTCCAACACATATTTCGAGAAATATATAAGCGAGTTAAACTCAGCTCGAAATATCAAATGTGTATAATATAAAAGTCTATATAGCTATACGACTTAGTCTCAATAGGGAGATAAAATATAATAAATTTCTGAGTAATAGATAAGCTTTAGTCTCCACATACCTTTTGTTGATGAAGTTCCTCCAAGCTCTCCTTAGTAGATCTTCGTCTTCAATCAATGAACGCCGTGAAGTCTAAATCTCAACTACACATTATATCCTAATCCGAGACATAGCTATAAGTAGACTAGAAATCAAGACTTATAGTTTTGATCACCTAAACTTGACAAACAAGCTTGAGATAGCAACTCTTGCGAGTTCGACCGAGCAGTGCTCTAACAGACCCCATCCCTCTTTGTGACCGAAATGACTCTAGAACGGCCATTGTCTTGGTTTAGGCCAGAGTCCTACAGATTGATCTCTTGAACTCAAAGCACTCCCGTGCAGTTCATCTGTTTGTTAAAGGTTTAGGCAATTTTCTCGGTCGAGGAATCGCTTGTCTTTCCACTTTTCCTCAAAAATCCATAAAATTGTTTTCACCCATAAACATGTGTTTGTGAAGTGTGGCCAGTTTCACAAGTGTTCTCCATAAAAAGATGGTTTAAAGATTTTTATCAACGTCATGGTGATTTTGGTCGAAGAGATGGTTCTATGAAGATGGAAGTTCAGATGTGAGCTTCAAAGTAATTCTATGGGCATATATAGAGATGGTGTGCAGCTGGATAAAAATGATTTTTTTGTTATATCGTCTCATGCTTGAAAGCATGATCTGAGACAGACAATTGTAGGTTCGGTGGTCATAGTAGAGTTTTGCTAAACTTCTAACTTAAGTAAACTTGTTCCTAAAGTTTAGGAACTTAGGGACCAAGTTAGGAAACCTTTTTCCAAAGTAAAGTTTTCTTAAGGACAAAGTTTGTTTCTCTATATAAAGGATTAGGATTAAAGGTGTGAAAACAATCCAACCTTGAAGAGTGGTAAATCCTTGTGTTTAGGATTTTGGTCTCTTTGTTGGGAGGGTCGAGCGCTACCGTGAGGGTCAATAACTCTGTAGGATTTAGGTGTTCTAGTGTGTTAGAGCTTAGGGCTTTGTCCTAAAACCAAGTTTCTAGTGTTTCCATGTTTCTCCTCTGTTACTAGCATCTCTAAAGAAGGTGTACAAGAGAAGACATGGGGCTGGTTTGAAAAATAGTTTAGAGAGTTCATTTCTATGGTTTCTTCAATGGTGTTCTCGGGTATGTCTTGTTTACTCTTTTGTTTTATTCTGTGGGTTGCAGAAAGAGCATGTAAATGTATTTGTTTATAATGGAATTTTTTTCTGGTGGTGTTGGCCGTGGACGTAGCCTGTAAAGGTGAACCACGTATATCTTTTATTGTGATTGTGTGCTTCTTTATCTTCAGTCTTTTTCTTATTTCTCCATATTTGGTTCAAATCAACTTTCAAGAACTTTTCAGACCGTGCAGATTTTGGCATGGGAGCCAAATATCCTTTGTTGCTCCCTTTTAGTATGTTGTAGATAAGACCTAGATGAACATTTTTCTTCTTTAGTGGAACCAAATTCCTTACCCATTATTGACGGTACATGCATCTTCGGACAATAGTGAACAACTTCCTGCTGAAAGATGGAATCCTAATTTTCCCCAAACTCTAGCTCATTCCCTACTTCATAAACACACGTAGGATTGAATTAGAGGTCTTTATTTATCTTTGTTCGTGATCCTTCCTCTTTGGTTGATGTATACCCTTCTTCTTTAAGCCAACATCCTCGATACACTATTTCGTCACTTTTATACTTCTCAAAACCCTAATTAGCAAGGAGTGAGTGTCGCGAGTCTTTGGGTATTGGTCGAACACCTCTCCATGACCTCTTACACCTCAAGACTAAGCATGCTCTGTCCCTTAATCCTAGATGGTCGTTCACTTCTTGGAAAGGACAAGTTTGCTCTTTTTTGCTTGATTTCTTTATATAGCTCAACTTTTTTCGCTTTAGACTCCTTATCTTTCTCTGACTTGTTTTGTCCTTGTAGTGACGAAATCCCTTCTGATTTTGGATCGTCACGTATTTGATTGTACAAGTATCCCATATCTCATATAGTTGTAATCCAGACCCAAGATGCAGTTATGATCCAAAGAAGACGTTGACTGTGATGAAATTGAAGATATTGAAGACGAACAAGACACCGATATTTTGAACCATATGAGAGCATATCCTGCTATCGCCGTCAAGAATGAGTCTCAGTCCTCATGTAGTAATAACTTGCGAGTCATGCTTTAGCTTCCATATGAGAGTTTGGTGCTTTAGATATGCCTCAATGATATTCGCTTGTTATAACGACTCATGTTGATGTTGGATGTCAGGTTCTTTTCCAGTCCTCAGTTTGATGTACGACTAGGGTTTCAAGTTAACGTAGAGGTGTTTATTGTTTGAGGCAAATCCTCGGTACTAAAAAGATCTGTGGGAGGTAACTGTTTAACCGCATATGTCTTGAGTAAGGCTAAGCTTCGTCTTGGGATTATGCAAAGAAATTTTTTTAGTCGTCTCCTTCTTGGTCATTCTTTCCTCGGAAACAATAAGCGGACGCTTCATCTCGCCTTGGTGAATAGTTTAGCTTTACCTACTTAGGAGATCTTTACCTTTCCTGCATATGCTTCGAGCAGAATGATTTAGATTCTATAACGAGGTAGAGGACCGCATTCTTCTTGTTCACTACTAAAACCTCAATTATTATTATTATTATTATTATTTTACACTCATCTGACTAAGCTAATTCCTTTTGACTTCGATCATTATCATTATTTTACCCTCATTTGACTAAGCTAATTCCTTTTGATTCTACTAGAAACTCATATGTATACAAAATAAACAATTTATGAAACATAAATTGATAATAGTATAATTGTGAGTTCAAACATGAGTTTAATCAATATCTACTTATGATTATTCGATAGAGCATCCATCAAGGTTAAATCCGAAACCTACTATATCAAAAAGTCATATACATCATAAAGGATATTCACATTATGAGATAAAAAATATTTGTGAACACCAAAACAATATCTCATAAACTGAAAGCAAAGCAAAAGAGATAATCATTCGGATCAAGCAAGAAGTCATAACTATCAAAAGAATGACACAATAATTTTAGAAATAAAAACTTAATCATTCATACTATTAATAGTTGAATAAACTTTACATAAATATTGAAGTGAATCAACAATTGATTAGTCTATTCATATAAAAGACATAAGATTGGCAAGTAATAGCTAAGACCTTGTCGACCTTTCTCTGGTAAAGGCTGTCTTGCTTGTTATTCTTTTGTGTTGCATGGAATAACAACTTACAGGGGGAGAGTTATATATTGATCTGGTGCTTAAACATCATATCTTTATGGTGGAGCGACAAAGACCCTTTTCCTTGGACTGACGGAAGTTCTTCTGTTTTAAGATGACTGAACGTTTCCTGCTTAGGCTGAAGGAAGTAATCTGTCGAGCTCGAGAGTAATAGATGCGCTCTAAGGGTAGCACAACAATGAATGTGCTTCTAGGATTAAAAAAAATTGGAAGTGCTTTAGGGATAGGAGAACAGTATTTACGTCAACTCTGTTAATGACAGAGTTATCTGTAAATCTGCTAGGTAGGTCTCCATGCAGGAAAGTAGTGTCTTGACCTAGGGGATGATGCAGGTGATCGTGTCGCATCTTGTCTTTCAAATTTTGACATGGCCTTTGAAATGCCCTGAGCTGGTCAACTCGAGAGGAGAGCAGGGTTAACATGCATGAGTTATGGAACCATATAGAACGGTAGCGTACAACTTGTTGAGAGCTATAGTCTCGGATCTCTTTTTTTGCTTTAGAGATGATAGTTTATTAATACGTATGAAGCATGCCAGATCACTTAGCATCCTTGTGAAGTTTTGAAAACATATGAAAACGAGGATTTTCCAGTAGGTCTATCTAGATAGGGAGCATGGCGGGGGATCTCTACCACATGTCATTGGGTTTAAAGTGACGCATTGTGATAAGGCTGAGCATGTCTTCAATGAGGTTGAGTTTCATCTAGCCATCTGGATGAACTCCGCCTGGTCAGCTGGATGAGCTTCTTCAGGTAAGGCTACTTGGGCCTTGTCTGCTTAGACTGGCCGAGTATCTTCTGCTTAGATCGGCTGAATCTTTTCTTGAACTTAAGTCGGATTATCGTCGTAGGATCAAGTCTCGTCATAGACCTTGCCGTATTCTGGACATAATCATCTAGGGCTTTGGTTCTTCCAGGAAGAATGATGAACGAAAATTTCCTAACTTTATCTTGTATGCGATGAAAATACAAATCCAAAAGAACGAGGTCAATCGGATAAATAATGAAATAATTACGAGCGACATAGTGAAGTGTAGCTAACTTATCGGGTTTCTCACGATCAACTCGAGGGGTATTCGACCTATACGAATCTTTAGAGAATCTTTTCATCAAAAACTTTGAGTTTCCAATTTCATCTAGTCCCCGAGGGTGGTGAAGCCACTCAGGTGCTTGCTCATCCGTTGTGAACATCATCGTCTCTAGCGAGGCTTCGGTGTGACTTTCGTCCGTTTCATTCATAAGAGGTTCAACATGGTGATAAGGTTCGTCACAGTCATGAGGTGTAATATGGTGATGAGGATCAACATAGTAGTAAGGGTCAACATGGTCGTTAGCTGAGTCAGGATGTCGATCTGAGATCTCGTAAAATCATGTCGGGTGTCTCAGAGCCTGTCCTGGTTTTTGGACAATTGTTTCGAGATTTTATATATAATGGATTTTTAAGGCATAGAGACCACCAAAAAGTTTTATCATGGGGGTCGAGATTAAGTTGAGCCCAAACATCAAACTAATGGGTTCACTTAGACTTAGCGATCGTATGATAGGAGAGAGATACACTGATAGGGTATCACCGCCTTGGATGTGTCTGTGATAGATGTGGAACCACCTTGCATTTGAGGTGACATATCTCGGTCTTTTTCTTTGTTGTGTAATTTTTTTGCAAGTTGACGAAAAGACATTCTTTAGACGTAAACTTCATATATGAGTTTTTGATTACGTTTGTGTTATGGATGGTGGTTGAAGAATCAACTTCCTCCATGATTGTAACATGTAACTACGACTGAGTGATCAAACCTCCCACTGTGGCCGCCAAAATGTATATGTCGAAAAAGATACGAGGATTAGTCTGGTAATATGACTTGTTCGATTTTCAGAAAGGGAGGCTGATGACGAACAATCCTTTCCTAAACCAAAATGATGGCTGTTCAAAGGCTGCTTCAATCGCAGATGAAAGTTAGGGTTGATCTAGAGAGGGAAGCCGAAAGATATGAGATTAGAGTTTCTCAGTTGCAAAGGTGCAGGCGAAGAGACTCTAAGAGAGAGTTGCATAGAATTTGTTGTTGTTCTATCTATTCTATGCAAAACCCTAATCTCTAGTTGGTGGGATTAAGAAAAGGAGAGAGGATCATCACCTTCTCCTCGACCCCAGGAATAGCTAAGGATAGACAACCTGTCTAGTCTATCCTTAAGTTGACTCCTCATACCCGACTATTCTCTTTTTGCATGGTTAGGATGATACCCACACGTTTCCATCTATGTATACCGCCGGACCAAAACCCTAAGTTTATCCCCCTATTTTTGACGTAACCAACCTTTGTATGTGATGTGTCGTGTGACATGTTAGCATTCTTACGAGTCGTCACAACTTTTTATGTTTTTGCGAGTGGAGGCAATCCATAGTCACCTGAAGAGCTCTAAGAGGCTTGTTATAGCCGTCTTTGTCATGTGGGGGAGCACAAGCTTGACTGAGGTCTATCGTGACCTAATCGTGATAGTTGATTCGGAGTCGTTTGTCCTCGGCTGAGGCGCTGAGCCGTTTAACCTCGGCCGAGGCGTGTGGTCGAACGCTGACCTATAGGAGAACGAGATCTTTTACCTTCGAGTGATGAAGTCCTTTTTCTTTAGAGCGACTGAGCTCTTCGTCTTCGAGAGAAGAAGGCTCTCCGCTTCGGAGTGATGGAGGCTCTCTGCTGCGGAGTGATAGAGATTTTCTGCCTCGAAGTAATATGAGCTCTTCGGGCCTAGCTAACTAGGCTTCTTTAGCTTTGAGCTAATTTCTTCTTTCCTCAGGAGTTTGAGCTCCGTCTTGAACTCTTTCTTCGATGGAGTTTGGGGATTTATACTGACTAAATTGTGTTTGAGTTCACACGCTCCTCTGCATGTCCTGGTAAATAACCATACTCGGGGGCCTGAGTATCTCGACTGGATTGAACATTTCGGTAAAGTGATGATTTTTTCTTAGAATACAAAAATGATAATTTTACCCTGGGCTGTAAGATGGCCCTTTTTCCTTGGTCCAAAAATCACCATCTACAATCGTGTTATTGTACCAAAAATTCATCTACTTAATAATATAGATATCAGTCAACATACATCGGTATTAAGGAACTTAAACATTCACTTAAAAGGCCTTACTACTCAGAAAGAAATGGTGTGCTAGTAGTGTTTAACGATAAAATGTTAAAAAGGGTATCATTATAAAACGAAGAATGGGTCTTCAAGGATGTACATAATTGGCGAAATAAGTGTAAGCAAATAAGGAGTTCTTTTTTTTGATTAATTTTAGGCATCCAAATACAGACCAATAAATTTAGATGGTAGGACCCAATCGATGAGGGATATTCCTCTTCACGTTCTCTGAAACTCAAACCCTGGGAATCCATCTTGCTATCATCCATCTATTAGTTCATCTCATTGTAATCATCATTGGTAGTTACATCATTTATACAACTTACTCTCTTCTCAGTACTTCCTTTGATCAAAAGTATTTCACAAACAAGTTTTATTTCACTAAGTGAAATTATAGAAAAACATTCAACAAGCTCCAGATCAAAAGGAAACAGTTCATTAAATTCTATTCAAGAAGTTTCAACACAGGTATTCATCATTACATCCCAATTCTTCCTTCAAACTGTTACATTACTACAACTTCTGGACAATCTAGCAATTGCCCTGACCAAAAGAACCCAAACCATTTCCCCCATGTCCTAAACCACCATAAACATCATTTTAAACACCAAAAATCTAAAACTAAAACAAACAGTATTACTTACCAAAATAACACCCAGAACTCCACTTTCTATACACATCAACATCACCATCAAACTAGAAAAGAAGCCGTCCGAAGTAAGGAGAAGGAAAACAAAGTAATTACCAACATCTACAACAAAATAAAGAAGAGTATGAGCAAGATAAGGCATCGGAAAAGCTGTTTTGTTAAAAACTTGTTGATCGTTTTCATGATTTACTCAAAATCTGAAAATCTAGCTGTTGTTCTTTGTAGATAGTGGTAAAAAGAGATTCGTTCCTCGAACTTGTGAAGGATTTTTCTAGACTTAAATTAAACTCGATAACTCAAATAAAGTTGTATCAAAATTATATAAAAGACACCGAGACTTTGGATTCCACCATTAACCAATTAAGTGATTCAATCTAATCAATATTCATGCAATTCTTTGCTTTTAAAGTGATTCTAATTTATTGCCTCTAATAGATTTTTGAAGTAACAATTGTAAACATCAAGCATGAAACATCAAAAGTTTAACACTAAGCATGTTCCATCAAAAAAAATCACAATCACTCAATAAAAATCAATTTTTCAATATTAGTTCTATGCAATTAATCATGTAAAAGATTGCAAAAATAATTAAAATAGAAATATACCACTTTTCATGGAACAATGGCTTCCTCTGTTGCCTCGACTAAGGGGTTTAGTTCCTCATGGTAAAAACATGCTCAAAAGATAGAAACATGGCTCAAAAGGTGTTTTTATTGAAGGAGAATAATAATACAGCGAATCTGCAACGCTTTATAGTCGTTACAGAAGTCACCGTTACAATTGAAGTGTTGTTTATAAAAGATAACTGTGTTCTGCTGTTGAAGAACGATACTTCTTTGCGACTATTCTATGTGGGTCAATGTTCTTCATGTTCTTCAGCAGCAGCAGTAGAACCCGGTTTCCTGCACCTTTGATTTCTCGTCTCTGTCGTGTTCTAAACTTTCCCTAACTTTCGACACCCCTTCTATATGATACAAACAATCTATTTATATCAAAAAGACCGATTAAATCTCTCCAAAATCTTCCAAAATCTCTTCCTTTCTCTTTACGTCCAAGTTGCGGCAATTTCTTGTTTTAGAATTTCTACGCTTTTCTGAGCTTTCCTTTTGATTCTAAACTCTTCCTTAGATAGATACAAATCTTTGGGAAGGTTTATAGCACTTTAATCTCTCTAAAATTTCCTAAAACAGGTCACACACGTGACTTTCCTTTTTTTGCTGTTGTGATAAAAATCCGTCGATTGAGCCCAATTTAATCCAGTTAAACACCCATATTAGATTCCTAGACCCATAAGGAGTCTATCCTATGAAAATCAAAGGTTTAATCGTCTTCAAACTCCTCCAAATCACGATCACCAAAACCGCCAGAAACATGCTTTATGTTTTCCCGCCAAATTTATTTTTGAATTTGAGAAGATGACTTCCCCCTATCCAGTCCCGGTCTGTGTTTGGTAGCTTCCTGGAATGGGTTACCCCTTATCCAAAGTGAGAGTCTGAATAGCAAATGTTCTCCCAGGTGCCTTTAGCAACTTTTCGAGCCAATTTCGCCGCAAAAGCTTATTTCTCCAAAAACACCTACAAAGAGATAAAATACCAAAATAAGTACAAAAACGGGTACTAACAATATACACAATAGAAATGAAAATAGACACATAAATGAGTCTATCAAATACCCCCAGACTTATTATTTGCTAGTCCCGAGCAAATTAATCTAAAAAATAAAATCCTAACTCACTTTCGCAGGCATCGCGATTGCACTTAGCATGTGTAACAAGCCTTTAAACCCCTAGGTGGCCCTAGTGGTCGAGTTATAGTCTCGGGAGGGTTTACTAGAGATATACCCACAAAACCTTTACTCAAGACCCTAGCTATCTACGCAGAACCTTGGAAGGCACTAAAAAATCTCCTTGGTTGGCATACTTATTGATTACGGGAGGAAGTACCCTGATGCGAAATTCTAATTGTTGTACACGAGTTTGCACTCAAGCACACTAAATTCATATATAAGTGACAGAGCTCTACTCAGATAGTCACGCTATGGACATCAATATCCGGAGTCAACAAATCACATGGATAGATTAAGAGATGGATATAGAAAAACATAGATGGTTTTGATGTTGACTAGGTAAACGGTGTTTCTCATATCTGTATGAAGACCACTGCCAAAATGAACCTATCCTAATGGACTGAAATACTGGTCTGACTAATATCAACACAACTGGCATATACAAGGGAACCAGTGGTGGATAATCCTAATTCTAGATCAACTCGTCTGGCATATACAAGGGAACCATCGATCGATTTATTGAACACACATTTATTTTATTTTTATTTATTTATTAAGAACTAACAACATGATTAGATCTTGTGGATCCAAGCGCATGCTTCTTGTCAGCAGATTACATGGTAATTCCCGTGGATCCTGCATTCCACGCTTGTTTAGGCGACGGAGACAGGGAGAACACACACATATTGCTATGCAAGTGTTAATATTTATTCTAATTGGTCTATTGGTCTGGTCTTTTTTTTTTTTTTTGTATCTCAATCACTCTATTTCACCCTAGCAGTGGTAACAACTTGAATCGTGAGCCCCACCTAATCACTTAGAGAAACATATTTTAAAAAGAAAATAAAATAAAAACAGAAGTGAAAAGGACTCAACGAGATATGGCGAAACTATCATGTTATTTCTAACACCTGAGCTTTGTGCTTTTATGAATAGACTCTTTAGTTGTTTCCATCTAGTCAGATTGGTTCCTCAACTCCTAAAACCAAAATGCTTACATCCACTTAGATTGGTTAGTGTTATCCTTAATAGGCATAAATTTCTAGGCTCTGGAGTTTATAATGCAACTAAAGAGTTTCTCCCATACCCCCAAACTTAAATCTAACATTGTCCTCAATGTTCTAAAGATAAAATTAAAAGCATGAACAAGGAGAAACTGTTACCATTTGAAGAAAAAGAGTTAAGGAAAGATATTACCGTGTTGCATGAACCATGGGTTACCTCCCAAGAAGTGCTAAGTTTAAAGTCTTCAGCCAGACTAAAAAAGTATTAGTCACTCGAATCATAAAGTAACAATCGGAATAACTGTGGGTCTTCAAAACCAAATAGATCTGACCAAAGCAAATTGCAATAAACCAAGAAAGTGAACAAGAATAGCATGCCCTTATCTAGTTTCCTGATTAGAATATCTATATCTAATTGTGGTTCAGGTTCAGGTTCTATGAAAGGGTCTAAATAAAATATTTTCATTTGATGCATTTCCTCATAAGTGAGATCCAAATTATTAGGTTCTAAAGTCTGTAGAAACTCAAATAAGAACTTAGAAGCACATAATATTAACCTAAATAATTGAGGATCCTCTAAGTCAATCAGGTTTGACTTACATAATTGACCACAGTGAGAGTAGTGGTCATTCTTAAGCAAATGTGTCGATTTTATTAACCTAAAGTACTTAGGCTTAGTCTCAGAACCTAATAGGTGGTACATTTGAAATCTATATGTTCCCACATTTGGAAGAAGAATATTTGGTGGGAAAACAAAGTCGACCGGGGTATCATAGCCTGGGTAAACCACATTAACCATAGGATGGGTTTCTAACAACTGAACTTCCTTATGGACATCACTAGATTCGGGGAAACGTGTATAAAGATAATCTGTTAAAACGGTTGAGGCACATATGTCAAGTCCCAAGTGAGGGACCTTTCTAAGAGTTAAAGCACATGGAGAATGATAATCACCCCCAAACTTAGAGTTTTCAGTGTCTCTAGTTAGACTAGTCACAATCTCCCTAATTTCTAGGTCATTAGATTCCTGAAAATAGGCAATTGATTCTTCTAAGTCAAGTTCATCCTCACTCATCTCTATGACTTCATTTTCTTTGTCTAAGACTATTGTTTCTAAATCACTAGACAATAAAACAGTATTTTCAGAATAAACTCGTTCCTCTAAACCATTATTGTCTTCGTAATCAAAAGGAAATACTACATCGTCTAAAACGGGGATATCTCTAGTCAAATCCTCGTCCTTTTGAATAGGTGAATAATTATTAAAATTATTTGGATTTGAACTAGAAATAACATTATCATTATAAAGCTCAATTGGAGTAACAATTTCCTGATCACTATGCCCACATATTTCAGATTCTTCATCAACACTATCCTCGTCATAATCATCATTGTAATAGCATGAAAATGGTCGAACCTCATCTAAAGTAGTGTTACCAATTCTAACCTCGTCATCTTGATTATGCAAATAACTATCCTCATTTTCAAGGGTATTATTGGAAATACTGTATTGGAAATCAAGATTATTTCGAGCAAGTCTTTCGTTCGTCTCAACCATTTGCTTGAGGGATTCCTCTATATAAAATTCACTCAATGGTGCAGTTTGTTTATTCATTTCCGACACAAACCTATTTGTATGCTCAGTTAACTGCTTAAGAGACTCTTCTAAAGATATGGAAGGATCATAAATAGGAACAGAAGGATCATAATAAGGACTAGTTTTCAACAGTTTGATTGTATTTTCCAAAGACAAGGTACTAGCACTATAATAATCCTTATTTTCTTGCTCGTATGACCGGTGTGTGTGTGGATAGTAATTGGGCTCACCATGGTATGAACCATAACCTTCAAAGGGTTGGTGTTCCCAACCACTATTTACACTATGGTCGTAGTGTGAATAATGTCCATTTGGAAACTCAGTCGGATACTCGTTGTATTGGCTATTGTAATACCTGTTCGACATTCTAACTGCAAGGGAATTCTAAACAATCACAAACAAGGCTGACTCGACCAAATCAAACCTATAAAATCTAGTAAACAACAAGCATGATGGCTCCCTTAGATTGTTTCTAGACCAGCTTCTATTCCTCCAAAAGGAAACTTGGTATCGTTTTAGCAAACCTCTCTAGATCAATCCGAATAAAGTAAGTCAAAGAGAAGTAGAGGAAGATCATAGGAGATTTGATACCCCCACCTCTTTGGCAACGCTTCCCTGGGTTACAAGGCGGCTCTAATTGACTTACAGTAATCTTCCTGAACTTTGAGCTAGGCTAATAAAATACCCAATACGATCCTTTTGAACTACTGTCCTATAAGCTCGTTACCTTATCGGTCTTGTTCTAGTCAAAATTTTAAGCTTGGGTTCGCATTCTGTATTGTTTTCCTAAGGCGGGCAAGAAGAGAACGGTGATGAAATCTGAACCCTTATCTTGTATGGCCAGGCCTTGCCCTTTACTAGGAAAATAAATGTACGTATTCAAAACCTCAACATATATGCACCTTAAGGAAGACAGTAACTCGCTGACAAGGGATTCGCGAGTGTTCAGAATCTTACCTCCCGTTCCAGACGGGGGATGAATCAGTTGTTGTCGACTCGAGCCACTGACTCCTGTGTCAGTGTACGAACCCAAGGTGCAGAGACAATATCGTAATTGTACTCCTTCTCTGCAAACAGTTTTATATTTAAGGGTACCCTTCCGTAGGGTATAAAAATGAAAATAATAATAATAATAATAATAATGTCCAGAGTCCAAAAAGTCCAAAAAGAAAAGAAAAATTACAAAAGAATAAAGAAACCCTAATACAGTGTTTTTTTTCTAAAATAAACAAAACCCTAAAAAAAATAAAAAATAAAAAAATAACTAAAATAAAATCGTTTTCTTTTCCGTTCTTTTCGCTTTCATCTTTAGCTCCAAGTCTTTACGAAATCACTAAACTCCTTGGCTCAATTTTTTCTTTATGTTCCAAAACCTGTAGACAAAAGATAAATACCCAAAAACGTAAAATAGAACAAAATAATAAAATAAAAATAAAAATAAAAATAAATCTAAAACCCTAAAAACAAGTCCGCGTCGGCGGCGCCAAAAATTGTTGTTCTTTGTAGATAGTGGTAGAAAGAGATTCGTTTCTCGAACTTGTGAAGGATTTTTTTAGACTTAAATTAAACTCGATAACTCAAATAAAGTTGTATCAAAATTATAAAAAAGACACCGAGACTTTGGATTCCACCATTAACCAATTAAGTGATTCAATCTAATCAATATTCATGCAATTCTTTGCTTTTAAAGTGATTCTAATTTATTGCCTCTAATAGATTTTTGAAGTAACAATTGTAAACATCAAGCATGAAACATCAAAAGTTTAACACTAAGCATGTTCCATCAAAAAAAAATCACAATCACTCAATAAAAATCAATTTTTCAATATTAGTTCTATGCAATTAATCATGTAAAAGATTGCAAAAATAATTAAAATAGAAATATACCACTTTTCATGGAACAATGGCTTCCTCTGTTGCCTCGACTAAGGGGTTTAGTTCCTCATGGTAAAAACATGCTCAAAAGATAGAAACATGGCTCAAAAGGTGTTTTTATTGAAGGAGAATAATAATACAGCGAATCTGCAACGCTTTATAGTCGTTACAGAAGTCACCGTTACAATTGAAGTGTTGTTTATAAACGATAACTGTGTTCTGCTGTTGAAGAACGATACTTCTTTGCGTCTGTTCTGTGTGGGTCAATGTTCTTTGTGTTCTCCAGCAGCAGCAGCAGAACCCGGTTTCCTTCACCTTTGATTTCTCGGCTCTGTCGTGTTCTAAACTTTCCCTAACTTTCGACACCCCTTCTATATGATACAAACAATCTAATTATATAAAAAAGACCGATTAAATCTCTCCAAAATCTTCCAAAATCTCTTCCTTTCTCTTTACGGCCAAGTTGCGGCAATTTCTTGTTTTAGAATTTCTACGCGTTTCTGAGCTTTTCTTTTCATTCTAAACTCTTCCTTAGATAGATACAAATCTTTGGGAAGGTTTATAGCACTTTAATCTCTCTAAAATTTCCTAAAACAGGTCACACACGTGACTTTCTTTTTTTTCTGTTGTGATAAAAATCCGTCGATTTAGCCCAGTTTAATCCAGTTAAACACCCATATTAGATTCCTAGACCCATAAGGAGTCTATCCTATGAAAATCAGAGGTTTAATCGTCTTCAAACTCCTCCAAATCAGGATCACCAAAACTGCCAAAAACATGCTTTATGTTTTCCCGCCAAATTTATTTTTGAATTTGAGAAGATGACCTCCCCCTATCCAGTCCCGGTCTATGTTTAGTAGCTTCCTGGAAATGGGTTACCCCTTATCCAAAGTGAGAGTCCGAATAGCAAATGTCCTCCCAGGTGCCTTTAACAACTTTTCGAGCCAATTTTGCCGCAAAAGTTTATTTCTCCAAAAACACCTACAAAGAGATAAAATACCAAAGTAAGTACAAAAACGGGTACTAACAATATACACAATAGAAATGAAAATAGACACATAAATGCGTCTATCACTAGCCCTTTCCGACACATGCAAAGAGACTACCAAAAGCCTTCTTCATCAGTGCTCCATCCTTCCTCTTCATATCTCTCACTGTCATCACTGTCAGATGGTTCCGGTGAAGTATCACTTGAAGATGCAGAGTTCTCTCTATATGTATCCTCCTCAGTCCCTTCTTCCTCAGTCTCAGTATCTTGCATGGTCCTTGCGAGAATATTTGGATTGGCAAGTTCATACTCAAATCGGCTTCTCAACTTTCTCTCCTGGTACCTCTCCATCATCCTCTTATCCTCTGCAGCATCTGAATCAAGCTCGCTGGTGTCAACCTCCTCCACATCATACTCAAAACCTTCACCAGAAGTATCAGGATCACTTTCTGTTGCACTCCCATATTTCGGTGCTTTGGTATGTTTATCAGCCCATTCTCCATCCTTTCTATCTCTCCTTGCAAAATACTTTGGCTTCCACGCAGCATACAAGTTTTTAATCCTCTCTTCTTCTCTCTGACGGATCCTCTCTTGCTCTTCTCTTTGACGGATCAACTCATGCGCGCGATGATCAAGTTCGGAATGGATGTCAGTTCTTAATCTTTGTAACTCTTCAGTGCTCAATGAAAGTGCAAGAGCCTTGGCTTGATCATATTCATAGGAAGATGATGGTTCAACCGGAAGTCTATCTTCACCGGCATTTGGAGGATTTTGATCAGCCATTACCTAAATTTCTTCTCACGCTCTTAATTCTTTCCTTTTCTGAGCAAAATCCCAAAGAAAATTACCTTGGATATGATAATCTCTTGGCTAAACACCCCTTTAAAGACCCAATTGTGTCCATTAAATCCCATTTATGGCGCTTGATTAAGAGTCATGTCGCTTTGTTTACCACGCCCTTTCAAAACCATGCGTATTCTTTTCATCCTCATGATCATAATTACCATACCAATACCTATTTTCAACACCTAAAAATTACTATAACCATTACTCCTTTAGGAACTTCCTTTAAGGGGGGTATTGGTAGGTCACCAAACTTTGATGTAGTTTTTTTGGGGTCTAATTAAAATTTTGTGTTTTATGCAGATTAGGAGAATGCAACATCAGCTGAGAGGCACCATTGCGGTTTGGGGCATGTCTGCAAGATGGGTTATCCCTAAAACCAGTACAGCCATCAACCCATACTCACCACCAAAAGAGACATTATAAATCAAAACCATAAACCACCATATACAATTTCCCTCCATTTCTACTACCCCAATCCTCACCACCTATTTCGTAACAACACTACCATTATTACTCTTGGCATCTTATATCATCATACCTATGTCTATCTAAAAAAACACAAACTCATTTATGATTCACCAACCTCTAATCTCATCATGCTTACGCATCAACTTTATATATCATTGGATAGGTTACAAAGGATCATGGTCTTTGTCCATACTTGGATCTCTTGTCACATACCTCACGTGTCTACAAATATCCCAACCATGCTATCTAGTACAAAATATGGGAAAGAAAGAGACAAGTCATATAGTGTTTCCTGTCTCCAAAAGGGAAGTATCAGAATAACAACAACTACTTTACACCAAATTTCTTTTGAGTTTGTATAAAAAAATAATCATCAGTTTTCTAATTCCTTTTTTAAGGTTCAAAATAATTAAAAAAAAAGATCCCACTGCTATCTCTCCATCCTTATAGCCTGTGAATTTTATCAGGATAGTACCAAGAAGAGATTCCTTTCTATTCACCTTCATATTATATGTTTTTTCTGTGTCTCTCACCTCTTTCAATTCATATTCATATATATCCAGCTTAATTATCAAATGGATACTTCAAATCTACCAGATACCCCTCAAACAATAAACTAAGAAATTCAAAACTTGTCTACCCAAATGGATGAAAAGCTTTCACTACCATCTATACTTTCTGATCCAGTTTTCATTGACAAAATTGTCATTCTAGCTGAATCTGATAGTAATTGGAAGTGGTGCATGGTAGGTTACTTATGCAGTGAAACTCTTGTTCCTACCTCCTCAATCCGCTACTATATCTGACACCAATGGCCTCTTGCTCAATCTCCCACTGTCATAACCTTTAGTGGATTGCGTAATAAAGTTCTTATACGTTTCTTAGCTAAAGAGGATTTCAATAGAATCAACTCACAGAGACCTTGGTTTGTTTGTGGGCATCTAATGGTGCTAAAAGTTGTCCCAACAGAGGGATGTCCAGCAAATCATCAACTATCTTTCATTGAAGAAATAATGTGTTTTATCCTGTGTAACATTCCAAAAGAATGTACTGAATTTGAAGATCTCCAGAAACTTACCTTTAAGATGGGAGAACTCATTGAAGCTAGAGATCCTTTTTGAAATCATCCTTTAAAGAAGAATGTCAAAGTGTGTCAGAATTCCGGTGCAAAAAACCTTACCAGTAGGCATCCCTCTGTTCACTAATGGAAGAACTCAACCTTTCCTCATTGAGTTTAGATACATGAAAGTTCCAAAATATTTCTGCAATTCATGTCGTGTTCTTGATCATAAGGATGCTAACTGCCCAGCTTGGAAGTTGAAATAGAAAGTCATTAAGGAAGCTGCTTCTTCTAGAAGCAATTATGTTCTCCCTGCCGTCTCAAGGCTTATGACGCCACCACCACCAGTAAACAAACATGCTGCGTCTACTTCTATAGTAATAGATGATGCCATCATGCAACAGACTTAGATTGTGCCAGATACTCAAGTTGAATCTACTACTGCTCTTATATGCAATGCAGGAAAAGCTAAGGAAAATGATCAGAAGATGGAAAATACTACCCAAAAAGGGTTATCAAATATGTTTCAGATAGGACCTTTTGTCAACCGATCTACTTCATTGAATTTTTTTGATGTTGGTTCGATTCAGCAAAACTTGACTCAGCAAAACAACGGTTTACCAATCATTTACAAACATGTTACTACCAGAATGTTACTGTTGAAGCTTTTATAACCGGTTCTGAACCGGTTATCAATGGACCGATTCAAACTTTGAACTCTTCAATGAGATTCAAAACTGTTGTTGTTCCTAGTCCCAATCCTATGGTCACCAGAGGAGCTCTTAACCCTACTGAGCATGATGCTTTATCCAATCTCAAAAGGAAGATCAATCCCAGGGCTGATTTAAGGAAACGAACTAGAGCTAATTCAAGTCTTGCTAGTATTGTGGTTATCCCAGAAGAACAGGATACTACTGAACCTGACTATGCTCAATTGTGTCCCCCAATTACCAAATTGGGGGAATTACCTGCTATCAACCTCTCCAACTGTTCTCTCAATACCCAACCTTTAATTGATACTTATGGGAGCTATAATGTACCTGCTGATAATTCTCCAAACAACAATGGTGTCCGCAATAATTCTCATCTCAATGCTGCTACTTCTAGTCTCAATTCCTCCCAAGATACTTCTCAAAGTGGTGATTCTACCAGTGCTTCTCTTGGTGGCGGGTCTAATTCAACCACTTACGTAAATTCTACCCCTTCACCCCCTATAATAGATCATATTTCAGCTACTCCTATAAATCATTTCCCTGTCAATAATGTTAACTTGCTAGCTTAGAACATTAGAGGTTTAGGTAAAAAAACTGCAAATAAGGAACTCAGTTTGCTATGTAAAAAATTTAATCCTGACATCATTTTCTTGTCTGAAACAAAAATGAACAAAGATCTGGCTGCTAGGAAGTTCAAAAATATTGGATTTCCCTGCACTTTCAATGTTTCTAGCGTTGGTAGGAGTGGTGGTCTAGTTCTGGCTTGGAAGAAGGAAATTCAACTTAACATTGTATCTTCTAGCTTGAGGGGCATCTATGTCACATCCACTGATATAATCCATTCTAAAACTTGGAACACTCATTTTATGTATGGTGAACCTAACAGTAGCTTGAGACATGCTTTTTGGGAACAAAAATGTCAACAATCCAATGCTCCCTTAGATGAACCAGTTTTCTTTATAGGTGACTTTAATGCACTCTTAGGTATTGAAGATAAAAATTATGGGTTAGAGGTTGATGATTCCGATTTCTTAAACCTTAGAAATTTCTGTTTTGTTCTCAACTTGCATGATCCTGGTTTCTATGGTCCTAGATTTACTTGGTCTAACATGTAGCAGGGTCCATATTTAATTCTTGAAAGATTAGATAGATGTCTCTTAAATAAAATTGCTGGGGACCTTTGCCCCAATCTGTGTGTTAATAATCTACCTAGAGACTCTTCTGATCACTGCCCCATGCATATTGGTTTCAATTATGAGTAAGTTTGTATGCCTAGGCCTTTTCACTTCATGGCTATGTGGATTGAAGATCCTACTTGTAGAGATATCATTGCTAACTCTTGTTCTGTTAATGTGGTAGGTTCTCCTGCCTATAAATTAAAAGCTAAGCTTTTAAATACCAAAAAAGGTCTTAGGGACTGGAACAAATCTTCTTTTGGTAATATTCATAATAATATATCTACCATAAAAAAAGAATTGGCTGAGGTCCAAGTTTTTAATCCCACTGATACTAGTACTACCTCTAGACTCAAGGCTAGACTGGAATACCTCTACAACCTAGAGGAACTATATTGGAAGGATAACTCCAGGGAGGTTTGGCTCATGGAAGGTGACATAAATTCACCCTATTTTCATAGAGTCACCCTCTTTAGGAGGAAAAGAAATGTTATTAGCTGGATAAAGGATTCCACAAATACTATTCTAACTGATAGACACAGTATTGGAACTTCTTTTATAAATTATTTCAAAAACCTGTATTCTTCTCACCCTCAACAATTTCAAGATGAAATCCTTGTTGATCTACTCATAAAATTGTCTCCTGAAGATAATTCTCTTCTGAATTTACCTCTAACTGTTGAGGAAATAAAGAATGCCGTCTTTCAAATGGGGGGGAAGAAGGCTCCAGGTCCTGATGGTTTTACTGGCTTGTTTTATCAAAAAAATTGGGTATAGTAGGTGAGGCTATCATTGACATGACACAAACCTGCTTCAGGACAGGGCACATTGCTAAAGTTTTTAATCATACTAATATAACCCTCATTCCTAAAGTTCCTCTTGCTGAACTTGTTTCCCAGTATAGACCTATAGGGCTTTGCAACTTCATTTACAAAATTCTTTCAAAAACTCTTGCTAATAGACTTAAACCCTTTATGAATAACATAATCTCTCAAAACCAAAGTGCCTTCATTCCTAAGAGGAGTATTTCTGATAATATTCTGCTAGCTAATGAGGTTATATTTGTTGTCAATCACTATAACAAAATTGAAGGCATAGCTGCCATTAAACTTGACATGTCTAAAGCTTATGATAAGCTAGAATGGTCCTTTCTTGAGAATGTCTTGACTAGAATGGGTCTCTCAAACAACTGGATCAGACTCATTAACCAGTGTGTTTCTACAGTTTCCTACTATGTCCTTCTCAATGGAAGCCCCACAGGTTGTTTTCAACGAGGCCTCAGACAGGGAGACCCACTTTCCCCCTACCTTTACATCATCTGCTCTGAAGCCCTTTCTTCTTACATTGATAGCCTTCAAAATAAAGGAATTTTATAAGGCATCAAGGTTTGTAAAGATGCTCCAGAAATGACACATTTGTTGTTTGATGATAATTCTCTTTTGTTTTCTAAAGATACTGTTCTAAACTTTCATGTTATCAAAGATTATCTTCAGAAATACTGCTTGGCCTCTGGGAAAGAAATAAACTTTGATAAATCTGGTATTTTATTTAGTAGGAAAATTCCTGAGCATAGGAAAGCTCTTTTGGCCAATATTCTAGAGATTAATAGCAGAGATTTGGGAGAAAAATATCTTGGCACTCCTACTATGTTTCAAGCTTCTAAAATTCAAACCCATACGGGTATTCTCCAAGCTGTTGCCAGAATCTCTATTTGGCAACATAAGCTCCTGTCTCAAGCTGCTAGAACTACTTTGATTAAACATATTGGCCAAGCTATCCCTCTTTTTCAAATGGGAGATTTTCTTATTCCAAAACATCTGTGTAAACAAATGGACTCCCATCTTTTTAAATTCTGGTGGGGAGAGACTTTAGATCCTAAAGACAGGAAACTGCATCTTTTAGGATAATACATTCTATGTTCCCCTAAGGCTGAAGGTGGACTAGGCTTTAGAAAGGCTGAGTTAAACAACCTGGCTATGCTAGCTAGGAATGCCTGTAGGATTCTAGAAAATCCTACTTGTATGCTAGCTACTGTTCTCAAAGCTAAATACTTTCCTAGAACTGATTTCTTGAATGCCAAGTGTACTGGTAAGTGCTATTGGACTTGGAAGTGTTTGCATTCTATAAAGGAACTTATCAAGCCGTTTATATCCTGGATTATTGGGGATGGTCAATTTATTGACCCATGGTGTGACAAGTGGATCCTAACCTTGGGTACTGCAACACCCAACCCTCTAGTCCCACATGATCCTAGTATTAAAGTTTCTTACTTCATTGACTCTCACACCAGAACCTGGAATCTGTCCAGACCTAACACCCACTTTGATAATGCTTCTGTTAAGAAGATTGTCAACATTCCCTTAAGCCATCTTTGCACTCCTGACAGGAGGGCTTGGGATCTTTCAAAGAATGGCAAGTTTTCTTCAAAATCTGCCTATATAGGGCTCAGAGGTCTTAGGCCCTCCCCATGTAAAAACCTTTGGATGCGCATTTGGAAAATCAGGGTTCCCTACATAATACAAGTCTTTACTTGGAAAGCTGCTAGAAATGTTCTCCCTGCCAGAACTATTTTGCATACCAGAATGCCTATGCATAGTATTGAGTGTGCTAGGTGCAGTGATCCTCAAGAATCCATAATGCATGCTTTGGTCCTATGTCCCCGATGAAGCTCAATGTCTCTTTGTTACTATCTTGTGGTCTCTGTGGACTAGTAGGAAAAATTTAATCTTCCAAAATATGCAGGAAACCTATACTATTGTCTTAGTTAGAGCTAAAGCCATGCTTTTAACTAGGAAAACCTGCCTTACTGTCTCTCCTACTACCCATGTTAACCTATGTGACAAATGGATGCCCCCCCTCTGTTGGATGGATAAAATGTAATACTGATGGTGCCTATGGTGACATTTCTGGAGCAAATGGTGTAGGTTTTGTGATGAGGGACTTCTCAAGCAAATCCTCTTTTTGTGCTTCCCTAGTTTTTGAAGTAAAGTCTGCTGAAGCCATAGCTATTTGGGCAGTCCTGAAGAAAGCCTTGGAGCAACAGTTAACTCATATCATAGTTGAAAGTGATGCTAAGACTCTCATCGACCAATTTTCAGCTGGCCAGTTTGATGGAGACTCGCGTACGAATGCTATTTTCAAAGACATTCAGTTCTTTTCTTCTAAATTAGTAGCTTGTATTTTTAACTTTCAACCGCGTGTTTGTAATTCTGTAGCTCGTGAGTAGGCCTGTCAATATATGTCCGATATCCGGAATCCATTTCCGATTATTCGAGATCTTATAGGATTTTATCCGTTTTACCGGATACGGATATTTATCGGATATTTCTTCCTTAACATATCGGAATCGGATTAGGCTATATCCGTTTGCTTAATATCCGATATCGGATATTTCTTCCTTAACCTAACTTAGTGCTTCGAAGTTTCTTACTTTCTTTAGCATTTGCTTGTGTTTCTTTTCATGTATGTGTGAGTGAGAGACTTAGAGACATAACTATTTAAGAGTAATGTTTTAAGACTGTTTATGTATGAGAAATGAAACTTAAATTTCACCTCTGAAGCTTTACAGGTTATTGATTTTTTTTGTGGTCAGAAACGGATATTGTCGGATATTTATCGGATATCCGATAGCTTAACATATCGGAATCGATATCTGATTTTGATATCCTATACGATATTATCGGATATCGAATATCCGATAGTGCTTAACCTGTCGGATATCGGATTCCTTAATATCTGACGGATATTCTTCCATTGACAGGCCTACTCGTGAGTTAGCTCAATGGGAAAAAACAAGCAATGCCTCTATGTACTGGTCTGTGCCTCCTGTTTGGCTCTTGCCAACAGTTAAGGGGATCATTAGCCTTTTTGAAGGCCTTTATCTTTAAAAAATAAATAAAGATAAATAAGGATTTCTTTTACGGTATAATCCAGACTACTTATGTGCTTTCTTACCCCTGAACCATGGTTTTAAAAATCGTACGAGTTACGAGTTAACTCGTACGATTCGAGTCATTTTCTTGTATTTCGATTCAACTCGTGGTAGTGAATCGCATCTTCACCTAAATCGTGAAGATTCTGCTTTTTTTATACGATTCAGAACTTTGACCTTTCTTAAAATTAATTACAAAATGAAAAATTTAGCTAGGAATCGAACCAAAGACATCTAGCGCCCTCGTACTGCACCACGTTGTTATTTTGTGAAATACAATGAAACTATATAGATTTTATAATAAAACTAGCAAGTAATATGTAACCCAGGTTAAATTTTTCACCCAACTTAAATATTTATTAGCAAATATACGATTCAAAAATAAACCATGAATCTACGATTCTCGATTCAATATACGATTCGATTCTTAAAATCTAAAAAACGATTTACGTTACGATTTACGATTTCACAACCTTGCCCTGAACTATAGGTTGCTGGTACCACTCATCTGTTAAACAAAGTAATCAGGAAATATATTAACATCTGGCACCTGTAGACTACCATTAACGAAACATGTGGTGTCTATAGGCTACCATATACTCTTTACTTTGGGCATTAATGGAATGACTCGATATTTTTACACAAATCCAAAATATATTGTTAATGTGGAAATCGTTGAATCGACCACCCCGTCAATTCACAATCTAATACTTACAAAACAGCTATATGAGCAAACAGACACTACTAATCTATAACCCCAAGCTTTGACATTCTCTGACGCCGTACTCAATTCTAGGACCAAGTTGCTATTTGATAACGGGAAAAAAAAAGGTTGATAATCTCCAAAATCTACTTCATAGGTAAATTGACAATAAACAAAAAGAACCTCACCTCACCCACTTGTTTGCCTTTTAGCTTCAAAAAGCCTAACCTTAGGGGAGAAGTCTGGTAAGACTTCAACCACATTTTTCCTCTACCAAAAAATACATTTTTCATTTCCCCCAAGGACCCAAAACTACATAAATAACTTCTACCCTCTTCATCATTCAGAAATCCAAACCATTGCAACCAATGTGGAACCCTTGGCCAATATTTAGAGCCCAAAAGGAAAAAAGAGAAAGAAACAAAAAGGAAGTGCAAGGCAATGACAGGCTGATGACCCAAATACTCAAAGTATATACAACTTTAGATGGTAGGGGCAAGTTTTTGTTCTCTCTGATAGCTGCTTCTTTCAACTACATAATAACAACCTTTGGACATCTGATAAACTTACACATAATACATCATTTTTTGTAATCAGTCAGAAAAAAAAGTTCATTGCCAAATCCTAATTCATTGCAAATTGTTACTGGAACTCAAATAAGTAGTTTAACCACCTAAAAGGTTTTAGTAGAAAGTACCCATTTGGGGTTAGATTCTTGAATTGACAACCTTTCAATTGTGCTAAGGATTTGGATTAGTTACATTAAAGAAGTGAAGGAAGAAAGAAATTGGATTGGATAGTAACTTACTAGCAGTCATGGTAGACCCAAACAGAACAACTTCTTCCTCCATGTTAAAAAATAGACAATTGAGAGACCCTACAAGATAGAAAAAAAATGGAATTGAATTCCATTGACTCATTTGAGTAGTCTATAAGCATGGCATTGTGAGAGGAGATTGAAAGAGAATACTTCCTCCTCACTAACACATGCACCATTATTACACTATGCAGCAACATTACAACCAAAGGAAAACACACATGCAAGCTTTATTATCCAAAGCGTATATATATAAATAAGAAGAAGAAGAGGAAAAGAAAACAAAGAGTGGTGGAACAGTTGTTGCTTGCACATTTAACAGTTTCTGTGTGTTCTTCTTTCTTTTTGTTGTTTAACCTAATTCTTTGTGGAGACCAAATCAACATATCACTTGCACTCATTTTTGTTTTCTGTTTGCTAAAATTTACCTTTCCAATTTACTACTACTAAATAGAGGTACAAGAACCCTTATATACAATGGGTTTTATAAATGGATTGCTTGCAATTGACAGTAACCATCAGCAAAGTAGTTCTCACTGGCTCTTCAACATTATACCTATTGCCTTAAAACATATTAACAGTCTAAACAACCAAAAAAAATGTTTGTTTTTTTTTGGTTTGAAGCATACAACCAAACATTTAACAGTCATCTAGTTATACTGTGATTTTCTTATTTATTTTTCAAAGGCATCTGCCAAATGTTGCTCTATCCAGCAATTTAATAAGGATTATCCCAACCACCACGTATTTATTAGCCAAGAAATTTGATCAAATCCAACATTGATTAATTTAAACTCTTCTTCTTTCTAATACAGCACATTTGATTGGAGGTAAACTCATCCCACAAGAAGACCTTATCGTCTACACGTCTTATTACATTTGACTAAAAGTAATAACTAGAGTTTGATGAGCTCTTAAAAACTTCGTTAAAACAGTCAACAAAAACAATTGCATCTTAAATGTCGGATAAATGATGGTTTAACACAAAGTTAGTGAATCAGTAAAGCAAAATGAACTTGTAAACTAAACCTAACCCAGAAAAGAAAGCACTACGCAACAGTGTAAGTTGTTGGACTTGATGGGCAAAATGGTGTGAGGCGTGAGATAAAATGGCGTGAAGGAATAGGTGGGAATAAAAGCTTGATTATTGAGTACATGTTTTTGGTTTGTTTCTCTAGCTAGCTTTTATGGATGGATGATGCATGGGTAAAAGTAAAACTCTCGAGAAGCAGGATATTTAAATATCTTGGCGACTTTCCTAGTGCAAGTCATCACCTCACATAGTGGTCCTATCTCTATTAAGATTAGGTCATGGAACACCATGAACTAGAGTCTCAAATTTTCTACTTAACTCACTCCAGTCTTAAATTCATGCTCCTTTTATTTATATCCCATGGAGCAAGAACTGAGTCTATGAAAATGTGAACCATACAAGAATTGAACCCGCCGAAAGAACCGATATCGAGTATGCCGGTGCTAATTGTTCGGCATTGCTCATAGCCGGGGATATTTCCAAAACCGGATGCGAATGTAAATGGTTTAGGTCGTCTGGCCTAGTAGTAGTAACCCACTACCTTCGTCCCAATTTCATTTTTACCTAGGCTAAATTGAAAAAGTGAAAATATTACTTTTTCGGGGCAAAAAGGACATCATTTATCACAAGTCTGTCAGGAACTAGTTCGAGAGAGTCATGAGAGATGGCAAGAATGGCCAGCCTTTTCTTATAAGATTTCAAGCTGTCAAACTCAAATCTGTATATTTAAGTGGATCTTAACACTAAAGTGAAGTCTGAAACAAAGAAGAATGTCATGGAATTCATATTTTTCCTCCATTATGAGTATGACCTTATTAACTAAAACTTTCCTAATGAAAGTAAGGGTTTGACAAAAATGACTAAATAAGACATTTACATTGCGGTAACTGCGATGATAATGATAGCCGGCTCGTTAGGAAAAACAATAAGGTGGCCTGCACGGCAACACCGTGGCTAGTCCCCAGATAAATGTTTTGTCTTTCTGTATAATACATCCACGTTAACCAAAATAAAGCATCCCAAAAATCTAATAAACCAATTGTTAATAATTCGATGATTTTAAAACTAAATCCTCCTAGGTGTCATTATAGATGAACATGACTGCAGATGGATGTTGAAGCATCATGCCTTGGCTTCGAGCGAACTAAATTCCGGATGAAAATCAAACCAAGACATTATGGAAGTTTCAAACAAAATACACACAGTCAAGTTAAATCGAGACGATTAAGTGAACCCCAAACAAGTAAATGGGCAAAATAATTAATGTAAAAATTAAGAAAATACTCGAGGATTCTTCGATATTTTCTAGTAGTAATAAATTGAAAGAAAATCCGAAAAGAATAACGGTTACAGATTTTGATGGTGTGATGTACTACTCCTCATTGTACCACCAAGCGAGAGTTACTTCAGATAGAGACAAAACAAAAGAATACACGAATAGTTAAGCAAGAAATTATTTTATTTTATTTTTTCTTAATATTTTCGTTGATACTGGTAATTAAAACAAAATCACGGAAATTTAAGAACCGTACGATAACATGATGGCGTAGGATTGTGAGTTGAGTACACGTGCAGTTATCTTTTTGTTTCTTTTTTTTGTAATCTTTGCTTCCATGCATGGATTTCTCCTCCAAATATAGCACAAAGAGAAAGGGAGAGAATTTCTAGTAACAAACTCATAGAAAAAAAAACTTCTCTTTTTTATTTTGTAAATGAATGAGCTCATTCAACAACACCATCAATGACAATGGAGGTTAAAGAATAGAATCTCATCTCACTAGTAAAAAAAATATTTGGGGTGTATTAATTTTTTATTGATTTTGTTTCTGTTTTTGTTATCACAATTTAAACTTATGCCATTACTAGCTGCTTAAAAGAGAGAGCAAGTAAAGAGGAGGAGAGAAAACCAAAAATTCAAGTGTGTCTGTTTTCTTTCTTAACTAGACTAGATCTTGTTATTGTTTTGAAATCTGGGTTCTACTTGATTCACTTCAGAAATCTAGAAAACCTATGATTTGATCACTTCTTTCTTTTTTCTGTTCAGATGTCATGTCTGTCTTGTTTACTCTGTTTCTTTTGCAATGTGATTAATTAGTGAAGGCAATTATTGTTATAATCTTAAAGTGAGATTTTTTATCGATTTTCTGATCTGGGTTTTTCTCAATTTTGAAGTTAAAGATTAGGTTTTTTGTTTAAGTTTATTTTCGATGGATGAAGATCATGAGTTTAAGCATATATGCAAGTACTGCAAGAAAAGATTTCCATGTGGAAGATCATTGGGTGGACATATGAGGTCTCATATGAATACATCAACTGAAATTGAAGAAGTAAATAACACTTTCATGGTGGGGTATGATCAAAATGATACTACTCATACTGGTTATGGACTTAGAGAAAATCCTAAGAAAACATGGAGGTCAGTTTCAGATTCTACAAAAAGAGGAAATTTCATCGGTGACAACACTTGTAAAGAATGTGGAAAAGGGTTTCAATCCTGGAAAGCTTATATGAGTCATTTGAAATCATTTCACTCACAGATGTATGATGAAAAGTCTCTGAGCATAGTAGTATATGGAGGAGGAGAAGAAGTTGAACAAGTTGAAGACGAAGAAGAAGATTATTGGAGTGATCGTGAACTTGAAGAAAATCAGAATCTTGTAATGGATAGTCAATCTGACAATGAAGCTACAGCACCAAAGAGGAGGAGATCAAAGAGAACAAGGTACAAGAACACTAATACTATAATTACTCCTAGTACTAATAACAATAACAATACTACTTCATGTTTATCTGTTGCGAATTCTTCAGTTTCTGAGATTTCGAATGAACAAGAAGAAGTAGCTATGTCTTTGATGATGCTATCTAGAGACTCTAGTGGTTATTCTCGAACTGAATTGAACTGTTTAGTTGAATCTTCAGATAATAATTCTTTGCTTTTAGAAGCTAAATCATCCAGTTTAACTAAGAGGACTCGTGAAAATGAGCTTAGCAATGTTAATTTGAATGAGAAGAAGAAGTTAAAAGGTAAAAAGAAACTGGGTGTTACTCGATTTGATGGTAAAAGATCTGAATTAGGTGGTGGTTATGGTTCTGGGTTTTCGAGGAATGGTGAATTGGAAGTGTCAGCTTCATTTGGAGAAGAAGGTGAGTTTAAGAAGCCTAAATTTGATGATGAGTTTGAGAACAGTTCTTATACTAGAAATAGAGTTAATAGCAAGAGTGCTAGAGCTGAATTGGGGAAGAATTTGATCAGGGAAGTTGAGAATCAGTCTAGTTTCAAGTATGGGAAGTTCAATTCAAGCAAGAGAGCTAAATCCGACCTGTACGAAGACGAATTTGACAGGGGCTCGAGGAAGAAAGCGAAATACGATGGTTCGGATTCTGAATTTTGCAAAGCTTCTTCGAAGAAAAGCAAATACAAGTGTACTACTTGCAACAAGTACTTCCCTTCTTACCAAGCTCTTGGAGGCCACAGAGCTAGTCACAAGAAAATCAAAGGTTGTTCAGCTCCGAAAGTAGATTTCGGTGAAACCAGCATTGAAACTGATCTTTCTCCTGATCCTACAGCTGACATCAAGTCCTGCAACAATGACAATGTGAGTGTCTTCGAAGTTACGGCTAGTGTTGAAACCAGTCCCGGACTGAAGAAGAATAAGCATGAATGCCCCATTTGCTTCAAAGTTTTCTCATCAGGGCAAGCTTTAGGTGGACATAAAAGGTCACATTTGGTTGGTGGATCTGATACTAGGAGCGCTCCAACTATAGTACTTCCGCAGAAGTTACCAGTAATGCGAGATCTCCTCGATCTTAATCTTCCTGCACCGAATGACGAAGAAACTAATACCGGCGACATGGGTTATGAGCCTTGGTGGGTTGGGAACAGCCACAAACATGACCAGTTAGTAGGTTTGATCTCTAACTGAGAGAAAGTTCCTACTGAATTCAGCTATTCCAATGAAAATGCAAGAGTGTACAGTCAATATTGGTGGGGAGATATTATTTCATTAATTCTTTACAGTTTCACAGATAAATCCTTCAAAGGTAACAAACAGTCCTATTGCTACTTTTCTTTAGTAGCATTTCTTGTTTTTGGTTTTGTTCTTGGATATTATTAAGCTTTACTTTTTCCGTTGTTCTTATTTCAACTGAAAATAAAACTCTACAACAGTAGAGTTTAAGCTCATAGATATTATAGTTACATAGATATTTGTCTCAATTTCAAACATTGTCACTACAATGAGATTTATATGTTGTTTTCTTATTATTATACCTTTAATATAAGCTGAATTGTTTACTTGCTAATGTTGAGTTGTATACGAAGCTATGATATGCATTGTATATATCACCACCCAATGACTTTACTTTACAGTGCAGGTGTCTAGCCATTCCAGAGTTTAAGTAAAAGTGAGTGTGTTTGATTCTTGTTTGACACTTGACACAAAGATAGGTGAAGTTAGTTCACAAGAAACCCAAATTCTAAAACTAGGTAGAAAATGTGTTTGATTCTTTACTAGACAATTCACTGTTTTAGTAACTAGAAAGTGAGTAGTAGTTTTACTTAGAATACTACATTGAAACTTGGACATTGTATTTAGATGATTATGTTCTTAAAAGTCATGAAGAAACAAAAGTGAAGAGGAACCCTCTTAACTAAAAAGCAATTTCTATACTATAATATATTAACATAAGCATGTGAGTTTTGAATGTGATTTCATTAGTCACCTAACATCAAAAACATGACAACTCATCCCATTTCTATGAGTTGATGTCTTTTTCTTTCTTCTTCTTCTTTCTCTTTTTCCTTAACTTAGTAATTAAAGTATACTACTCAACTTATTCCTTTAAGCTTAAGTCTATAATACTCCAATAACAAACTATACAACTAGTGATTGCCTGTTTTAAACTGTTTCTTTTTTCCATTTGCATTGTGCACATTATTGAACCATCACATTCTACAACTAAGATTTAGCTAGTTAGCTTACCCAAGGTTGATTCCAAACAAGTCATAGTTCTCGAATTACAGCTTGATATTGCTTTAGCTTTTAACACTCAATTGTCATATTTGTTTCGGATTCATCTCGTTTGTTTTTGTTTTCTATAATCACTTAGACGGATGCCAAACCTTATGAGAAACTGCGTACGAATGAATTCGCACGATGCCATGAGCTATTTTCTGTTAGGTCATATCCATACATTGTATTTGTATGCTTGAATTCAATTGCAAAACTTTACTTGAATTTCTATGTTTTGTTAGGCAACCAAAAAACTTTGGATATTTGTTTGTACTATTACTCTACACTCTGCTCAAATTACATTACATGGAGTGTTTTGATATTTACATGTACTCCAGTGTAAGTTTGGCAAGAGCAAGAGCTAGATATTTAGGGATCCTTTCTCTTTTGTGTGAAGAATTGAACTTTTCCTATTCTTTACATGTTTTTGGTTGGATTCACTCAACTCCAGTTGCTGGCAGTTGTGGTCACTTTATCACAAGTAGAAAGGAAACTAGGTTTGGAATCTAGTCAAGTCCTTGTCATAGTAAGAAGGGTGGTATAAAACGTAATTAAAGGTACTTACTAAGGGTAAGTTTATAATTTGGATATGACATTTTTTTATTAGATCCTGCGCTTCCGGAGGTTTAGTGGGTACAAATTTAAGTATCTACGTGTCTTACACGTGTCAGAGAAATAATCTGGAGATCTCAGTCAAGGAATATTCGGTTTTGTCTGTGTCTTGAAGATGATTTATAGCCGTATTTTTAGGGGTTTGACTCTTGAAGCCGTGTCTTAAGTCTTTGCACTAGTCAACGATGGGTGGACCCACATGACATCCCAGTTTGGAGAAGAGAACCGTGAAGTGACATTTCCACCAGCAAAACAACTCCCGTGAGCGTCCGACCAATTCTCATACCTAAGATGCTATTCTGCTTGTTAACTCAGCGCCACTCTTCCCCGTGATCGACGCGAAAAATAGAGAACTCAAATCATATCAAAAATGATTATCAAAATCTGCTAGAAATGATTTTCAAAAATAAATATTATGACCATCGCCACTCAATCAACTTATTTTATGGTAATATATTTGACTATTCCACCATAATCTTCTTCTTTTTAATTAATAAGTCTAGACATATCATGTTTTCTCACGAGACTTATCTCAAGAGGAAATTCATCTACAATTGAGAAAGCCCCTCTAACATTACGATATGTGCTTATTAGATGGGTCCCTCATGTTTATATCTTTCAGAAGATATCTCGAACTAGAATTATTATTTTTTAATGAGCTTATTAGATTGGTCCCTCATGTTTATATCTTTCAGAAGATATCTCGAGCTAGAATTATTGTTTTTTAATGAGTTCACAATATTTTTTGGAGCTTTATTCTTGCCAAAACTTGTTGCGTTTTCATAGGCTATATAGTCCTTGACTCTTTGTGTAGTGGTTTCCATCTAATACGAAGTAGCAGTTGGAATCAATTTAGAGCATGACACCAAATAAGTTACAGTCTTTTTCTTTCCTTATCCCTCGCTAAATACGCTCACGTTGTTCTACAAATTGTTTTATATGTAATTGTTTCCAGGACAAGGTATCTGTTGAACTTTTTTTTAAACTTTCGCTTCTTTGGGTAGATGACATTCTAAAATAATCTTTCGCATAAAAGGTATCTAACGACGTCTTTTTTTTCCGTTTATATAATCTTGAAGCTACTGATTGTCAAATAATTTATATTCTCAACCTTTTCCCTCTGATTTTTTTTTCAAATATACTGCATGTCATATACAACCATTTTATTGAATATGTAATGCGCAAGTTACCATAACTTTTAAACTTTCTGAAATTTTGTCATTGTATGACATATAGGCTATCAATGACCTTTTGTTGGGAAGATTATTTGTATCGTCATTTGCATAGCATTATGTAGATCAGTTATTATTGCAGGAGCACATGCAAGCATACAATCAAGTCACTGTATAAGTAGCTAAAAACACGATTCAGAATCTTCACGTTCAGCTAGCGCACATCCATACAATATTGATTCCCAATAATGATTTACCCCAACAGATAAAGCATAGGGTATGCAGTGCTAGTTCACCAAGTACGTGGGGTTAAAAGAAATAACCTCGCGAAATTCTTTATATTCTTTTCCACGCCAACCATCTGCCTGAAACATGTTTCTGAAATGACCAACCTCATATGCATCCAACCTAAAATGAAATTTGAACATTGTGAACCCATCTTGGTAAAATATGTTAGAGCATTGCTCGGTCAAACTCACAAGTTTTGGTATGTCAAGCTTGTTTTCAAATTTAGTTGATCAAAACTATATCTTGATTTGTAGTCTACTAAGGCTAGTCTCGGACCAGGTTTAAAGCATGGTAGTTGAGTAACAGAATGATAAATCGACCTTGAAGATTGAAGATTGAAGAACGTCTGAGACATCTACGAGAACTTCATGAATAAAGGTATGTGAAGAGTGCTGGCTATCCTAGTTACTCATACTATTTATCATCCATCTACCGAGACAATATCGTATAACTTTAGTGTTATGACGAATTGTAAAGAAAAAATATCGAGTTCAAGCTAGTACTTGATAAACCTGGAATCATAAAATCAAGTAATAAAGAACTTATCACATAATAGGTTCAGAGCAATTTATTTTTCGACATATCGTAGTTGCATATTAAGTTGATAGGAGTCATCAAGTTAGTTTTTATATTCACGAACTGATTAGTACACGAACTTGGAACTTATAAATAATAAGACTTGATGAATTATTTTCTTGATAACTCGCGTACACAAACTAATTAATCAGTTCACGAACTGTTTGATTTTGAGATGTTCCTGGATATCGTTGAACCATCAAGTACGCGAACTGATTTGGTAAGTTTAAGAGGTTTTTAGCTAGAGCAAACTTATGCACATAAAAAATTTCAGAACTCTGAGACGACAATTTATTCACAAACTGCTTTAAATAATTCATGAACTGATTTGGAGACTGAAGCCTCAGCAAACTGCTTAAAACTATGGAAATAAAAGATTGAAGACTAAATATCAAATGAAGACATTTGTAGAACTTCATCAACAAGAGATATGTGAAGACTGAACCATTCTATTTACTCACATGAGTTACCATTTTATCTGTATGGGACTGTGTCATATGACTTCTAGTAGATTTAATATTAAAAAGAAGAAATTTTGAGTCAAGCTTGTCTTGTTAAATATCTCGAAATATGATTCAAGTAATGGATGTTCATACGTCCTTAACAATCTTAGTTCGAAGCAACTTATAGTTCAAGAACTATGTTTGTGTCATACAGATCATTTGGAAATTGCCCAAGCAATGATATTATCTATGGCATTTGGGAATGTTTCAAAAAAAAACAAAAGACAGTTTCAAGAACTTACTGAAATCTGAACTCAAGGTAGGTACACCTACCTAGTACACATACAATAGATATCCGAGGTTCCGGAATATAGGCACCATTAAGGTTATGGATTCGTGAATGGGTGCAGTAAGCACACCTAGTACGCGTACTATTGGTCCCTGAATTCACGAACTGGTCATAAGTATGCGTACCGTTTCGCATACTTACCCAATCAGAATCATGCAAATGCTTATAGACTATTTTCCCAAATATGTATCATGAACCAGTTAAGCTGCAGTGAACCATGGTCCTTGCCTTATATACACTAGTAGCTACTTATCTTATGTAAGTTTATTGAGGGTAATTTTGGTGAATGAGCGATTTTCTATTTTAGGGTAAATTTTCGAGTAGCGTTTTATTGGCCAGATTTGTTATTAGCCGTTCATTTTTTTGAGTAGAGATATTATTAGTCTCGTTCCTTGTAAGAGAGACAGAGAACAATTTTGATATTGAATGAAAATTCACAGGCTTCTTCATTGAAGAGATTTAGGTTACTGTTAGTAAGTTTATAAATTCTTCCTTGTCTCGATCTTAGATCAGGACATTTGGTATCAGATTCCCGTTCCTGGGTACCTGAATGATGCCGGGAGGAGATGATAACCCTACCACAGTAAAGCAGGTTGCTGCACAGCAGCAAAGTCACTTTGAGCACTTTACATCTGAGTTAGAATCTCTTCGATCTCAGATATCTAAAGCTAAAGCTAAAACTGATTCTGATTTGTTTGTAGCTACCCAATTTTTTTCAATTGCAGAAATCTTAGCCAGTATGCGTAAGTTCATGGGTATGGATTCAGAGATGTAATCAGCTAATCCTTTCACAGCATCACCACCTGATCCGAGTGGTTCAACACCTCCATCAAACCCAAATCAATTTGGGGCTCTTCTTTAACATTTCTCTGGCAGAAATTCAGGTGATTCTTTTCATTTGCCCAAAATTGAATTTCCTAGGTTTGATGGTACTAATCCTCGTGCTTGGGTTCGCAAGTGTGAGCGTTATTTTCAATTGAAGAATATAGTTGCTGCTAAGTGAGTAGATATTTCTTCAATTCATTTTGATGGTAAGGCTGATGATTGGTTTCTTGATTATCAAGAGGGTAAGAATTTCATTGACTGGGATGTTTTTGTCATGGATGTATGTTGTAGATTTAAAGATATAGCTTTTGATAACTATATTGGTAGCTTTAATAAACTGTCACAAACTACAACAGTAGAAGAGTATTATGAACAATATGAACACCTGAAAGCATTTATGTAGGCTAGGAACAAGAATCTTACAGGGGAGTATTCTACCTTGAGCTTTATCAGTGGCCTGAAAGATGAAATCCGCTCCAGAATGCAATAAGCCAATGTAGATGTCCATACTAAGCGTCTGAAACCTTTTTCCAGACCATTCATCCCTACTACCTATCAGTTTTCAACTTCTACTTCAGATATGAAGCCATCACTACCTGCTCTCAAACAGCACCTCAAATAAACCATTTATTAACCACCCTCCCCTACCAATAAAAAATTTATTAACCATCCTCCCATCCCTACTAAAACAACACCTCCAATTCCACCTATCCGGAAACTTAACCCTGGGCAAATGAAAGATAGAAGAGATAAATGGTTGTGTTACAATTGCGATGAAAACTACAGGACATGTCACATCTGTTAGACGCAACAACTGTTTATGTTAGTAGCTACAGATGAGGATGCAAATATAGTCTCTGTTGAAGAAATTGAACCGGAGGAGGTGTTGGATTCTGCACCTGCTATAGAAATATCTCTTCATGCATTGATAGGTGTTGTTGCGCAGGATACTATACATATTCCCGGCTACATTAACAACTGTAAGATCATGGTGCTAGTGGACACAGGGAGCACTAATAGTTTTTTCGATGCCAGCGTAGCTGATAAATTGAAACTGCACATTGCTCCTACATGACATATGATAGTCATTGTAGCCAATGGAGATACTGTCATTAGCAAGGGTATGTGTCCTAAACTTAACTGGTCTATGCAAGGACACCAATTTTGTGCAGATTTGCGAGTCTTGCCTCTTGGAGGCTGCAACATGGTCTTGGGTGTTAACTGGCTGAAGCATCTTGGCGATGTCATGTTCAACCTAGCTCAACTGAAGTTGTCTTTTATGCATAATGGCACCCAAATAACTCTCCAAGGTACCTCTTCATCTGTATCTTCCATTAGAATGATTAGTGGTACCTCATTCATCAACTTCATAAAAAAACAGTTAGAGCATAGCTCGGTTGAACTCACCAAGTGTTGGTATGTCAAGTTTGGTTGTCATATTTTAGTGTGTCAAAACTCATCTAAAGTCGCTTGATTATATACTAGAGTCAACTTCGTTTAGGTTAGACTAGAAAGTCTAGGAATGTTGAGACGTACAAATATTACTCCGAAGACCTGAAGAATGTGAAGAAGAAGCGAACTACAACGACAACATTATCCTTCCTCTTGAGGTTAGTAATATTGACTTGAACTGTTTTATTCCTAACGTATCTTTCAAGTCGTGCTATATTGAAAACATAACTGCGAAGCTGTATATACTGTACATATTATATAATACTCTAGTGATGTGACATGGTCATATTTATATAATCAATAGTATTAGGGAATTAGACTACGAAGTATAACGCTTATCTTTTGAACTTCGTAGATATGACATCGACATGATCTTGTATATACTGTTATGATTATGTGAATGGGTTGTGGTGAAGATTTCATCCTAGTAAACAATGTTTTACATTTGTTTAAAGGAAATACATTCATGAACTTGTTTTATGAATCGAAAGGGAAATCGTTAGGCTTATTGGTATGGCTATTCATTGCAAATCTTTGGATTACCAATATGTGTTAGATGGTAGAACCGATCGTAACTTTGTTATGTATCTTGGTATAACTAATCACAATGCCTGACTTATGATTGCTATGACTAGTTTTTATTAATTGGTGTAACCGATCCTAAGTAGTCACCATGAGATGGTATGATCGATATTTGTAATTGGTGTGACCGATGACAGAGTGTTGTGTAATCGATCATTGTAATTGGTAACCGGTCCTGGTAATTGGTGTAACCGATCCTGGTAACTGGTGTGACCGATCACAAGCAATACCATTATATGGTAACTGGTCCTGGTAATTGATGTAACCGATCCTGGTAACTGATGTAACCGGTCCTGGTAACTTGTGTGACCGATCACAAGTATTTCCATATTAAGGTATAACCTATCCTAGTGATTGGTAGAACCGATTGAACCCATGTATGTGATTTGATATTTGATCAATCACATAGTAATCTTGGAATACATGTGAACCAATTCTAAACTTGTTAGGAAGTGTGGTATAACCGATTCCAAGAATGTAAATCCATGTAAATATAAATAAGGATTTACAGTGAAAAGATGTCAACATACTTTGAACACGTACAATAACTCTTGTCATTTATTGTTCAAAGATATTCCTTAGTACTCAAGGAGATCCTGTGCCGAAATAAATTGATAATCTTTTAATTAAGGTTTTTGGTTTTATATGCTTTAATTACCAGCAATTAAATGCATATCTCTAGAGAATAAAAATTAGTAATGTGCATTTACTAATTGGAGATTTTCTATTGAGAGATTTTGAAAATTTTGGACAAGCATTTATTGGAATTAGGAAAACCGAATTTTGCTATTCATTGTATATCTTGAGAATATTTTTTGTTTTGGAAATTCCTTGGTGTCCAAACATTCTTGGTCTATAAATACCTAAGTTTGCATTTCCAGCAAACTATCCTAAGAGCCAGGCAAACTTCATTTATTGTTGTTTCTGGTGGAGCTGTCTATTCGGAGAGGAAAGTATCCTAATTAGGTGAAATCTCTTACGACCGCTTGTTTAAAGACTTCTGTGGGATCAATAATCTCTACGAGTACTGTTGGTGGGTAACTAGATAATTGCAGTGTTATTAGTTTTCGATTGATTTGATTGACTAACGGTTATTGAAACTTTGATTGCACCTAGTTTATTTATTCTTGAGAATCTTTTCTTCTGATATAAGATTCACTCAAACTAGATCGAAGTATCGACGGGATCTTTAGAACTGTTTGTAGATCTAAATACATCTTGTGATAATCCATTGTTAATAGACTCCGTTCTGTGTGTGATTGATCACAAGAGATTCAAGTGGTGTTGTGCAGGTGTTTATTGAAGATTAAAGAAGATTTGAAGACGAAAAAGATTTATTATTTAGTTCTCATATCTTTGTGTGTGCATAAGGCTTGATTGGTTGGGATCCAACTAGAATCGGATTTATTTGATTGATTAGTTGCGTGAGATTGGCATCACTTTATAGTTTCTTGTTGGAATCTATATTGATTGATTGCAAATCTAAACTTGACTACTTTGGTAGTTACTGGATAGATTGATCCAACCAGGCAAATGAGTTTATTAGATTAAACGGAAGAGCCTTTGTGTATGACTTAAGTTATCTTTATCTTGAAAGAATCAAAAGAGTTGTTACCAAACAGATTTGTTGTTCCATTACTGTTTGGAATACGATCCAAAGGAATTGTTCCAGTTTGTGCACTCATTGAGGTCGGAAGCGCAGGGATGCTAAGGAAACTAAGTGAACTAGGGGTAGTTGCTTGGTCTCAACTATACGAAGTCGGTGTAGATTTTGTATAGCGGCTTAATTATGAGAGTATTTATTTTTGGACTAGGTCCCGGGGTTTTTATGCACTTGCAGTTTTCCTCGTTAACAAAATCTTGTTGTGCCTTTTAATTTTCTATTTCCGTAATTATAATTGTTATTATAATTAAAAGTAAAATACACAAACGTTAACTCCGATATACTTGATAGTGATCCTATAGAGTTTGGTTATGTCCGAACCTATTATCAAGTATCAAACTTTGGTAGTCGTATTGTCTCGATCTCGTATCCATAGACAATCACATAAAGTGTGAATACCGATTTGTTGCATTATCTCGACTCTGTCCATAGACGATCACTTTCGGTAAGAGGACTTATAGGTGGATAAATAAAAGATTGTGGTGTATTTGGGTACCCTCGTTTTTTCAAAAACACACCCCAACCCTCATTGGACAATTCTTTTCCATATCTGCTATACCCACCACTCTCATTCCCTTTTGTGTGACTACCCTATTGAATGACTATGCTGATGTCTTTGCCGAGCCAACATCATTACCACCACACAGAGTTCTCGATCATAAAATACCCCTGAAACCACATTCTGAACCTACTTCTCAACGACTTTATTGTTGCCCTTATGTACAAAAGGCTGTAGTATAGCAACTTATGGAAAAAATGCTTTATGCTGGCTTGATCTAAGCTAGCCAGCCCATTTGCAGCCCCAATTTTGCTAGTTAAGAAGAAAGACGGCTCGTGGCGATTCTGTGTCGACCATCGCAAGCTCAATGATATTACAATCAAAGATAAGTTTCCCATCCCTATCATTGATGAGCTGCTTGATGAGCTGTATGGATCTATATTTTTTTTCTAAGATTGACTTGCGCTCGGGGTATTTTCAAATTAGACTTTATGACCCTGACATGCATAAGACTGCCTTTAGGACACATCATGGGCATTACGAATTTAGGGTTATGCCCTTTGGGCTTACTAATGCCCCGGCTACGTTTCAGGCCCTTATGAATGATATTTTTTGTCCTTACTTACGAAATTTCATCTTAGTTTTTTCGATGACATACTCATATATAATAAGTCACTTGAAAAGCACCTCTTACACTTATCTGTGACATTGTATCTACTTCGACAACATTCTCTCTATGCTAAAATGTCTAAATGTTATTTTGCTTAGACTCAGCTTGATTACTTGGGCCATCTAATTACTTCGGAAGGTGTTGCGGCTGACCCTGACAAAATTGCAGCTATGAAAAGCTGGCCCCATCCCACCCATTTAAGGCAGTTACAAGGTTTTCTCGGCCTCACCGGCTACTACAGACGGTTTTTCAAGGGTTACGACACAATTAATAAGTCACTTACTGACATGTTGCGCTAAGATTCCTTTGTATGGTCTGCAGATGCCATTCAAGCTTTTTCTCTGCTCAAAAATGCCATGATTACGGCACCAGTTTTGCCCCTGCCTGACTTTACAAAACCTTTTATCTTAGAAAATGATGCGTGTTCTAGTGGCGTAGGTGATGTGCTTATGCAGGAGGGCAAGTCGATCGCATTATATAGCAAGGCTTTAGGCTCAAAAGCTTTGGCTTTGTGTACATACGAGAAGGAGCTTTTAGCTATCGTGATGGCTGTTCATAAATGGAAGCAGTACTCACTGGACACTTCTTCATTATCAACACCGACCATCAAAGCCTAAAATATTTCATGGAGCAACGTATCACCACAATTCTATGGCAGAAGTGGTTAATGAAGTTGTTAGGCGTAGATTATGTCATTAGGTACAAGAAAGGATTGGATAACAAGGCCGCGGATGCCTTGTCAAGGATACCACATACTACTTCGGAGTTGCAGGCCATGTCCCTTACACAACCTCAATGGGTCAAGACATTTTGGCCAGTTACAAGGACGATGCTATGGTGCAACAACTTCTAGCAGAACTTCCCATTCATCCAGACCACGCACATTACTCTTTGCTGAATGGGATACTTAGGTATAAGTCTAGACTCCATATTGGTTCTAGCAATGGAGTACGAAACTCTATTATGCATTTTGTTTACTCCTCAGCTGTCGGGGGACATTCAGGTTTCTCTGGTACATACAACAGGTCTAAGACTCACTTTTTTTGGCCAAAAATAAAGAGTGATTTAATTCAGTTCGTAGCATCATGTGATACATGTCAGCGCAATAAGGGAGAACATGTGCATCCTGCGGGCTTACTTCAACCTCTTTCAATTCCCGAAGATGATTGGAAACATGTTTGTATGGATTTCATCGAAGGCCTTCCTCTCTCCAACAGGAAAAGCGTTATCATGGTGGTAGTGGATTGCCTAACAAAGTACAACCATTTTATTCCATTAGGACATCCTTTTACAGCACTAACTGTTGCCAAAGAATTTCTGCATCATGTCTTTAAGCTACACGGACTGCCCATCTCTATTGTATCTGACATGAAGGCACTGGGAACTCAACTACATCTTAATACCTCTTACCACCCACAGACGTATGGTCAGACCGAGAGGACCAATGCCTGTTTAGAGCAATATTTGCGGTGTATGACAAGCAACCATCCAAAAAAATTGACCAACTGGATTGCACTTGCGGAATGGTGGTTTAAATTCTACGTATCACTCAAGCCTTAAGATGCCACCCTTTCAAGCACTCTACGGCTACCCACCATCACATCTGGCCTTTCCACTACATGTAACTACTTCTGTTCAGTCAGTACGAGATTACTTACAAGATAGAGATCACATGCTACAATTACTTAAGCAAGACTTATCAAAAGCTCAACACATAATGAAACTATTTGCTGACCAAAAAATAACTGACATAACATTTCCAGTTGGTGACTTAGTATTTTTGAAACTACAACCATATCGACATACCTCGGTTTCCTTGCGCAAGAACCTAAAACTCTCATCTAAGTACTTTGGCCCTATCGAAATCTTGCAGCGAATTGGCGCAGTGGAATATAAATTCAAATTACCCGTTGGTTCTCGTATACACCCTGTGTTTCATGTCTCACAGCTTAAGAAGAATATTTTTTCTCAAGCTCTGGAAGCTGCTTCTCTTCCGCTGGTGGATACAACTGGCATATTCGTTGTAGAACCTCTTGTTGTGTTGGACACCAGAGTTACCTTACGAGATAATCAACAAGTTTCTCAAGTTCTCATTTAATGGTATGGTGTGTCACCGGAGGATAGTTCTTGGGAGGACTACAGCCACATACGCACTCAATTTCCACATTTCATCCTTGGGGACAAGGATTTTTCAAAGGGGGGAGTATTGTCATGAACCAGTTAAGCTGCAGTAAACCGTGGTCCTTGCCTTATATACACTTAGTAGGTACTTGTCTTATGTGAGTTTATTGAGGGTAATTTTGGTGAATGAGCGATTTTCTGTTTTAGGGTAAATTCTCGAGTTGCGTTTTATTGGCCAGATTTGTTATTATCCGTTCATTGTTTAGAGTAGAGATATTATTAGTCTCGTTCCTTGTAAGAGAGACAGAGGAGGATTTTGATTTTGAATGAAAATTCACAGGCTTCTTCATTGAAGAGATTTAGGTTACTGCTAGTAAGTTTATCAATTCTTCCTTGTCTCGATATTAGATCAGGACAATATGCTTACCATTTTTACGAATCTCATAAACACCAATAAGACATCATTGATCACTAAAACACTTTATGTTGTGCATCATGATTAAAATATTAAGTGTTTAAATAAACACGATATTGCTTATAAGTTCAAAAGGCATGTTTGCCAAGAACTATCATTATACACGGTTCTGGTACCCAGACCATGGTGTATATCCTTCTATGTGATTTCAAGACATATTCCTCACATGCTTACGCGGACTCCTAACAAGAGTTTCATCTAAACAGAGAAAGTGTTTGCTTGAATCTTAAGTTCTATTAGCTTGAATTCTAGGAAACCCTCAATCTTGAAAATCTATAAATAAAGAGACTTAAACAGCCAGGAAATTCAATCCCTGATATTTGTTGTCCTAGTTGTTTGCTAGAGTCGACCTCGGTTGACCTAGGTTTCCTCTGATAAATATAATTAGGTCTGCGACTTAAAGACTTCACTTAGGGTTTCGTAAAGCCAAGTTCGACTATCTTTACCTTAATAGTTCGTTTACCCTGATCTTGTTTATCCTATTATCGAGGTTTTGGTAATCTCTTTCAAGAACTAGATAAATAGAAATCTCAAAGTTTTCTTCATCTCAGACTTTGTGATTCCTCAAGATAGATATCTAAAACTCTTCTTAATTAAGCAGTTTAAGGTTGTTCTTGAGAGGTGGTTAATAATCCAGGCTTCTCAACTTATTAAGTCTAAGTGTTTCGGATTTATGGGGTTTGCTTGCTTTGTCTATTGCAAACAGATTTCCAAGCCGATCTATTCAATCTAAAGGGTAATCAAATAGGCTTATCTGTTAAAGGCGGATTGGTATCAAAAGTCTTCACTTAGGATGAAGCAACTTTTAGGATGTAAAGGACGTTAACTAGGGGAATCAATCGCGTATAGCCTTGCGAGGTTCAAGAGACGTAAGGAGCACGACTGTGGAAGAATTACTTGGAGGGAAAATTCGGTCTCAACTATATTCCAGTCCGAAGTCTGATAGTAGGCTAGTGTCTTTAGCGGCTTATTGCAGTTCGGTGTTCAAATCTGAACGAGGTCCCGGGGTTTTTCTACAGGTATAATTTTACTTGTTAACAAAACTTCTGGTGTCTTGTGTGTTTTCCTTTTTCACATTATATTGTTTATCTTTATAATTGGATTTACACAAGTAGTACGTAAACAATTCTAGTATATAAGTCCATATTAATTGTGATCGATTACGAGACACGTTCTTGTGGAATTCGGACCTTGAAAGATAGATAACAAGTTTAATACTTGGAAGAATTTGGATTCAACTATTTGGATACGACTTGATTGATCTTGGATATTGGTTTTTGAGATCGTCCAAGTACTCTTCTGAACAATCAGGTTCACAAACTCTTTTGCCTAGACTTTTTGATTGTGAAGAGGTATAGATATAAACTCTATACACATATTGTCAAGGATCATTAAGTTGGTATACTTGCAATTGTATTAGGTTTTGTCCATACAGGCTGCCGACCTAAAAAGTTGGGGATGTACTTGGTACCCTCTCATTTTCAGTTATAAAGAGTAAATTTCACTTAACATATCTTTTCCACTTATAGATTTTTATTTTATTTCACTCATATGTATTCTTACCAAAGTTCCAAGCCAATTCTCTATTCTTTCTTCACAAGAGGGAGAAAAATGATACAATAAGATTATTATTATTTTTTATTATTTTATTTTTTTCGAAAAAGAAAAAGGAAAGCTCTTTATTCATCAGGAGAGGAAGAATTACAAGAGTTAGATGGAAGCCTGGCAACAAGCTGGGCTCCAATCCCTTTTTAAATGACAACCCCAATCCCATGGAAAAGAAAATCCCCCACTACGATATTCGCATCATGGCTAGCCATATAGTTGCGCAATCTTTTCAGAAACTCCACAGTGTCACTCCCCAACTCCCCTAACGTAGAAACAGCCAGCAGATTAGATTACTGTATCGATTAGATTACTTATTTCAAAATCCAAAAATATTGTTTCCTAATAATTTTTATTTGATATAATTTTAAACTGCAATATGATATTTTTTTTTTAGGATTTTATTGATCTTAAGCGCCACATGAATGGGAAGGCACGTTATCAGGTGGAGAGTGGGGAAGAGTTTAACTAGTATACTAGCAATCTTACGTTCTCTATGAATTTATGAGCAGATAAAATCAAATTATTTAGTGTCTAAGGTGGATGGCATTATCGTATGATTGCTGGTATCATTTGGAATCATATATTCTTAATTGATACGACCATAGTTTTCCATATATGGTTCTCTCCGTGATTGGCTAATACATTAGGTTTTTGAACTAAGATAAATAGCTGAGATATGTGTTCCAACACATTAGATTTCAAATTGTTGCTTAAGTTGAAATTCTTACCCGAATTAATTTTTGTAAGGGTTATCATTTCCTTGATGGTAACGTCTTTATTCTTATTGAGCTTGAACAAAACTAGAATTAGGAAACTAATTAAGAGTGACTATCAGCCCACTTATCCTTCTAAAATAAGCATTTGTTTTGATATGGATAGCAGAAATATTCTTGATATGGGACTTACACCGGAGGGTGTCTTCCGATAAGCTTTTACCACCAATTTTTGTAGAATTGTTAGGAAGAAAAGCTTTGGAATTACCTCCAAGATTATCGTTGATGACGGTTCTCCAAAAAACATTCTTCTCCTGGAAATATCAAAAATCGAAAACAAAGCCTTTTTGTCTCAAGCAAGTTGGGGTTGGCTAGAGATGAGATCCAAGATAGACCAAGAGGTCGGCATGCCTCGCTCTTTTCAGCAAGATCCATACAGGATATCGCCCCAAATGGGGTATCTATGGGTTTCATCTCATGAAGATATGACAGATTTTACGTTGGCTTGCCAGCCTGAACCCTGAACCCTTTTACCAATCTCAATATCCTTATACCAATTCTTCTCATGGAACTATCTTCATATCTAATTTGTACGAAGAGCTTAGTTTATCAATCTCAATATCCTTATCCTAATTCCACTTCTTTTCTTAGTCCCGCAAACTTCACTCTATCCAAACATATATTTTTCGTTGTAAAAGAGTAGGTAGAGCTGCTAAGAAATGTCTCTATAGATTTTCCTTTTGTTTTCCTATATATGTAGGTAGTTGAAAAAGAGATGGGTTAAATAGGCGGACAAGTTAATACACTTTTTATTAGAATTAGTCTTTCACATAAGGAGTTTTCTCTGTTTACAACTCACTCTTCTCTCAAATATTTGAAGAAAAACCTCCCAAATGCCAACAGATTTAGACTTACTCCCAAACACCAAAAATTTCTAGAGAGATTAAGTTCATTGATGTTACAACAGAGCTATGCTTAAACTATATTTTTCGTCAAAATTATAAACTACAAGGTTTAACGTTTAACATTTCAGATTACAATATATTCGGTATATTACTCTTTAATCATCGAGGCATCTCTTATTCTCGAAGAAAAATCAATTGGCATGATCAATTTAGTTTCAGAAATCATTCCTTGTATCAATCCTCCATACGAGTTATTGGCTCCTCCTACGCCTGTTTTTGCGTAAACAATATTTGGATTTAGACGAAGTGCTTATTGACGGAAAATAAAGAATTTACTTATTATTTTCTTTTATAAATTATTTGTACGAGAATATTATGCAGTTGCAATATTTTTATTCTCAATCATTCATTTCTTTAGATTATTGGCTTTTCTTGTTCTCATTTTCATGTGAACAATCTTGGTTTTAGATGAAGTGCTTATTGATGGAAAAAATGAAAAAAATGAAAAGTAAAAGAAAAAAAATTGTTACTTTTATCTCTTTTATCAATCCTTGATACAAGAATATTATGCATTGGCAGCATCTCAATCTTTTTTTTTTCAACGTTTCCTACTCATGTTTTCATGTAAATAATCTTTGGTTTGCCTTTTTTTGTTAAATTTAAGGCATAAAATTTATTAAACTAGTAAACAGCTATTATATGAGGATAGGTGGTACTCAAAGAATGAAATTTATTGATGCACAATTTTTGAGTTTGGAGTTTTGACTAAGCACTAAAAAGAAAAACGGGAAAATAAAATAAAGTTACTGATTTATATTTGTAGTCAAAATGTAGTATCCAATAAGGAGATGACAAACATGTACTTTAGATATTGGTTTATTATTCATAATAAGATGGGTAGAAATGAACCAATCAAGTCAAGTGATATATCCTTGTGACCTAACTAGAAAAAGGACACACTTAACCGTTCGTCATAAAGAACAAAGGATTGTGTGGGGCCCGCACTCGTAATTCTTGGTTATGCACAAGTCCCGAAGCACGCTCTATTGTGTCAGTGACGGCTCTCGTACTCTTTCATTTTCTGACTTATTTGTAGGCCTCTATCGATGGCCTTTATTTCTGCTCAGAAGTTCTGATCATCGGGAGAGCATGTGTGGCATGACTCATGGGATGCCCACGAGAAGGAAGTTGTAGTACTGGTACACTCAGACAACAGCTAAGTAGATGAAGCTGGATGTCCAGTACACCACAGAATTTCAGTTGTGGCAATTGATGCCAACCATACTGACAAACCGCTTCTTGATGTTTTACAGACTAAACTTTGTTCAATTTAATTTTATCTTAAAGCCTGAAAAGTAGCTTCGATTTGTGAGTATTTACTTCAAGATAACGTCACTCTTCAACGTGGGCTCTACAAAATGCATACTTCCTCTTCTGAAAAAAGAAAAACCCGAACCCAAATCCCAAATTGAAAGAAAGAAAGAAAGATTATAAAAATCATTCAATTTCTAATTTCTCATAAGATTTTTTCAAAAAGAAGATTATTGTGAAGAAAGTGTTGAAGAATGAAGACAACAATTACAACCAAGCCCCACAAAACACATGACAACACTTGAGGTTTTTTCTTCTTAAAGGTTTCACATTTCTGTATACATTCAGGGAGATGCTACCCCACGGCGTTTTCATCCCGACAGGGGATCGGATGGATGGAAAACGGCTCTCAACATTTTGAGATTAGAAAAGGTAAAAGTGGGTCCGCCCATATGTGTTTTGCGGGATTAGCGTCGGTCAATCTATCATTTTAGTTCATTTTTGCTCCACAATATTGATCATATCTTCTTTTCGAATAGAATATAGGCTATAAAGTCTCCCATTTAAATTTACTTTGATAATTGAGTTTCATTATGTGTTGTGTTCTGCATTTTATCATTCAGACTAAGACTAACCTACTGATTAGATGGAAAGTGTAGTGAAATATGAAAATGCCTAACTGATATTGTTTGATTTTTTTTTTTGAAGCACTGATGTTGTTTGATGATATGTTGCATTGGGCGTTCGGAAAATTGTGTCAAGCACTACTGTTTTGCTTTTTACTGCACCCAATACTGTATCAAGTTCAACTTTAATGATAAAATTCATATTATAGAGGCTTCATACACTACTACATGCATCAACTTAAGACAAACAGAATACTACGGTGGTACTACTGGTGATAACATAATGAAACACAACCAAAGCCAAAATATACAGACACTTAATTAAACCCTAAATGCATAAACGAAAACACACCATCTTATTCTAATTGTACGATAACTTGTTCATGGATATTGTCCCAGGTCAATCCTTGTAGCTTCTCCATCCTCACTAGTAGCATGAGTTCTATAGTCTGTTACGGTGAAACTGGGCCTTTTTCGGATCCTGAAAGAGAGCCACCAATGATAGCACCAGTTTGGCCACCCCCATAGCTGCCACCACCACTGCCGATGTTATAGCCGCTGCCACCTTGGATTCCTTCACCACCGCCAATGTTATAGCCGCTGCCAGCTTGGACTCCTCCACCACCGTCGATGTTAAAACCTCTGTCAGCACTGATACCGCCGAAGAAACCGAAACTACCACCATCTCCACTACCAGTACCTCCACTTTCAATACCATAGCCTCCACCAATGCCAGTACTTCCACCTGCACCACCATAGCCTCCACCAACGTCAGCAGTACTTCCACCTGCACCACCATAGCCTCCATCAAAGCCAGTACTTCCACCTACACCACCATAGGAGCCTCCATTAATGCCAGTACTTCCACCTGCACCACCATAGCCTCCACCAATACCAGTACTTCCACCTGCACCACCATAGCCTCCACCGATGCCAGCAGTACTTCCATCTGCACCACCATATCCTCCATCAACGCCAGCATTTCCACCAAAATCATAATACGAACCACCACTTACACCAGAGTAATAACCGCCAGCCTGATTCATGCTAGATTCATTAATGGGTGTACTGAATGGCTTACTTAATTCCTTACCAGCCTCACCACTACCACCAAAACCAGCACCAGCACTATGGGAGAGACCCTCAGGTTGGTTAGCATCTTTGGCAGTGGTAGTACTAGCACTATCAGTGTTGCTAGTCATTGGTATTCCTCTTCCTCCTTCAACTTCACCACCATTAAATAAACCTACAACAAAGATTATGATGATCACGAGAGAAAAGAATGACACCTTTCTATTTGTCTCCATTGTAAACCCTACCTCTCAATTTCTTTTTTTAATCTCACTCGCTTTCTCTCTTATCTTTGCCTTACTGGTTCTTCTAACAATGCTTACACCATTCCCTTTTTATAGAGCGTAAAGGCATCTTTTTGAGTTCTGCAGTGGTGATGCAATAACCACAGGTAAGATTCGGTATTCATTAGTTTGGTCCTACTCATTCAAAGCTGCGAAAGAAACTTGAAGGCGTTGTATAACGCGAATAGAAATTTTCCTTTATTTGGTTGCTTGATATATATGAACTTTGATGTCTAATTTCATGCAAATACAACTACATATACATTTCAAAGACAGTAGCCCTTCACAGAGAAAGAAAACAACTGGAATTGTAAGTGAAAGATTAATTGAGTGACGATGATGTTCACCTAATTATCTATTGTTAGATTAATTGTTGTCATAATGGATTGATAGAGAGTATAAGTAAATTGATTTCATTTTCTTTTTTATCAGTTTTGTTTTCAGATTTTCTGTATTCAATCATATGAAGTTTGCTCGAATTAAACTAGCGCTCTGGAATGTTCCAGTTCTCATAAAAACACATTGGATTAATTTTCTTGAATATCATCTTCATAATGACACTCAAGGTTATACTCCAACATCACAAATCTTCTTGAAGTTTTATCATTTTGGTTACGTTTAACCTTCTTCCCATTTCTGTATGCGTTCAATTTTATTTCATGCTTACCAATTTTCATTTTAGAATTAGCATTTTGTGTAAAGCCAAGCTCACATGCATGGAGTTAAGTCACTTCAATAATTGGATACTTGTTGTGTGTATGTTCTACATTTCATCATTTTGACTATATGATTGCAATGTATGCTAGTGAAATTGACTGATTAGATGCGTCCCATTGGGTTTATGAAAATTGAGTTAATGCGTAACTGAAGTTTTTCCACCAGACAGTGACATGTAGCATTGGCCCATTGGGCATTTCGCATTTGGGACAGTATGTCAACAACAGTTCTTTGTTGTTTTCTGACTGCACTGTGTATTCCCACTTCCCAGTATCCCAGAGGAGATTTTATTTTATTTTCTCAACGCAAAAGGGGCAGTATTCATTAAGAAAATCAGATCCTCACAAGGAAGTAATGGAACTGAGCAAGACCAATACATAGTACTCAAATAAACAAAGCACTCCAAAACCAAAAAAAAGAAAGAAAACACATACAAATCTAAAACTTTAGTACATTACGGCCTCCCAATTATTCAAAACAATATCTACTCACCCCATGAAAAATATCAATACCTATACACCAATTGTAGATCAACACCTTAACACTTTTTATTATATCTTGCAGACTCTTATACTTTCCGTTAAAACATAAAATCCATACGAAAAAAATCACCTTTTGTGGAATTTTTGGATTCCAGAGACACTTGTAAGCAAACAAAATCAGACCATCCACCTCCAAAGCCTTGTAACATTCTGAACATTATTTTCCATCCTGTAAAACATGGATCATTGATACCCTTAAGTATGGTTTCCTTAATATTGAATAATCTCTTTTCTTCGCTGGTTTAGGTACTTACATTTTGTTAGGGTTTTGTTTTGTTTTCTTACGGTTCAAATATTATCTAATTGTTTTCGTTTCTTTGATACTACTCTTGTTTTTATTTTGGGTTTTTGATAACAAGCATCCTCAAAGTCAACAACAACCAAGTTACCAAAGATAATAGCAACCACATAGACTCCAGCAACAGATGGATATAGAAGACCTGTACTACAAAAAAGTTTCGGACCGATTCAACTTGTTTCCTCCCCAAGAGAACGGATTTTGGGTATCTCTGGTACTTTTATCACCTTATGTTTGATGAAAACTTTGACTATTGGTGGAATCTATGGATTCTATTATACTATTATCATCTGAGTTACTAAATTTATGAAAAATGACTTTGAGAAATGGTTGGATATATTGATCCTAGCATCTCTATTGTATGTAATTTTTTTAAAGGTTTGGGTGACTCAATCTTAATTCAAACCATGTCATTTAAACTTTACCTGAATCGGCAAGAAATGGTTACATGTCTATTTCATATAGAAATTGTATATATGTTGTTGAGGGGTCTGGAAGTGTATGTTTTCTGGTTGATGAATGTTGTCTGGTTGATCTTATTAAGTCTGATGAAAATATTCGGGTCAGTCCTGTAATTCGTACGATTCTAAATCGGTTTGATTTGAGAGATATGTCTCTTCTAACTATTGTTACATTGACAAACATAAAGGTGCAACTGGTAAAAGAAACTTAAAAGATCATCATTTTTCTTTGTTAGCTTAAAATAGTGCAAATAGGAAAACGATCCATTATTAGAAGGAGAAATTAGATAAACCTAAATACTATTTCGAAATTTGAATGGCAGCTACGCCTTCACACTTTTGGTGGAAAAAACTCTTCACGGTTTGCCTAATTAATCTTATTAAATCTCTAACTGATCTTATTATGTATAGTTGATTTGATATTTCATGTTGTCAATGCTATCATTTGAAGATGTTTGTTTGGTTATCCTGAGCTAGAATGGATTGAGATTAATACAGACAGGATGGCTAAAGCGCACCCTAAATATCCGGGTACAAGTTTTATATGCAGGGATTCGGCGACAACAACTTTTGTAGCGATAGCATAACCTCTAAAGATCACCACTAATGATAGCTGGAAAATGAGCTATGCTAAAGGCATCACAAACAACGTCATATAGACGTGGGTCAAAATACAATTTGAAATACTATAAAAACTTGTTTCCATTCATAGTTTTTGATACTGAACTACCAAGGTATACAACAGGAATGGTTATAGAAATCATGTAGATGATACTTTAAATTACATAAAGTACTATCCATCACAACTACAGAGTAGGAAACCAAGCGGTGGATGGATTGGAGAATCACGAGGCAGATGGAAGTCAATTGAGAATTTTATCAACTACAATATGTGATCATGCAATCCCATATTTTTTCAATCAAATTGCACCAAATGACTCAATGGGTATGACACACCCTCGTGCAGTCACTTCCTAATCTCATAAATACTTTTCATGTAAAAAAATGTGAATAAAGGTATATTAACGCAATGTAGTCAATCCCGGATCTCGGTCTATCTCGGGACCCAGACACTTGTACAACTTTTCATTGGGGAGATTATCATTGGAATCTCGGTTCCAAATATTATACCTATAATTGTATATCATAATGACTTTGAGAAATATATTCTATTTATAAGGAAATAACGATAATTAAGAATAGGAAGGATCCGTTCAATTGGTAATCTAATACTATCAAACAAGATTTCTGAATTAAAAACGGTCTAGATTTTCTAAATTATATCACTCTCATCCGAGTCCTCTGGCGAATACTATGGCTATCAAAACTCCACGGCCTCCTCTTTACCGACTGATATGTTTCTCTCCATGATTTTATCGCTCACCCTTCGCCTCTCCTAAAACACACCAAAATAAAAATTGAACTAGTAACTCCTAGATTGCATATTTTCCTATTTCAAATTAAAACAATTAAATCTATTTTTATATTTTCATGATCTTAGTTATGGCCTAAAGAGTTTGTTCAACTTTTTTTCTTAGTAGGATGAGCCAGGTGTTAAGAAAAACATAATTTTTTTTTGATACAAATATATTTTCTTGATTATCAGATTTCGAAATCATGAACAATCCTTTTTGTGTTTAGCTCTCAAATGGGAATTTATATTTGGTTTTTCCTTTATGTTGTACTAGAGCATGAGATTTCATAATCCAGTTTCATCTTGTAACAGTACTAATCCAGAATCTGATTAAGAAAGATAGGGAAACAATTTTGAGCAAATTTTATAGACATAATCGAGTTAATATGTGCTTAAACCTCGGGCGAGATTCCTGAGGTAGACTAAATTATCGTTAAAATTCATTTCGGTAAGTATTTTTAATTCGTCCTGGGGAAGTGCCGAGATCCGAGATTTCGTGAGAATATCGGTCATCTCAGCCGAGATTAACCACACTAGTATTGATGTGATAAATACTAGTTATGAAAGATGAAACATGCCCTAAATAGTGATTTTAATGATGATTGATTAATTGAAGATGAATAAGTATTCTAAGCATCGTAACATAAGTCTAAGGCTTTGGTTGGAGAATAACACTGATGATATTCTCGCATCATTAATTTATTGCATAACCACCACAAATTTTGCTCCTGCTAATTGTTTTGTAACCCTCTACAAATATTTTCTTCCACTTTTTTTTGGCAAGTTTGTAAACCGAGCCCTATTAACCTTGCCAAAATCTTAGATTTATATTATGATGCTTTTAATTTTCTTTTCAAGATTTAGCTAGATTCTAGGTGTGTTTCTTGGCAAGTTTGTAAACCGAGCCTTTATTAAACTTAGCTAATTGGTAGAAAAATCTTGATGAGACAAAATAGTGACAACCATGTGTTTTTAATTGCATTAAATTGTGCCTATAACTTTTTGACACAAATAATGCTCTATCATGCATACGTACTGATACATAAAAAATCACTAATACGAAAAATAATAATTGTTTTTCGTTCTAACAAGTTCATAAAGAAACTCAGAATCATAAACAAAAATCAACCATTTAGAATTCATAAAGCAACTGAGAAACATAAACATAAAAATCAAGCATTTAGAATAACAAGGTTTTAAAACTACACGAAACATAATTCAATTTAATAATAACCTAAAAGTTTTAGCACAAAAAAAAAGACTTTTCATAGAGCAACTGAGAAACATAAACATAAAAATCAACCATTTAGAATAACAAGGTTTTAAAACTACACGAAACATAATTCAATTTAATAATAACCTAAAAGTTTTAGCACAAAAAAAAAGACTTAATTAGATATAGAAAAAATTTAGACCTCAGGATATATCACCACCATATCTTAGACTACTTCTTTATTTTAATCCCCAAACTGTATTCAAAAATCTCCACCATCTATAACATCTGCTAACTGATGGGCTACTCTTGATACAATTAATCTAGTCTCATTAATAACTTCATTGGGTATCTTTCTTCGGTGAAAACACCTATTCCAGTAATGATGTCACGAATTACTGTGAAACCTGTCTTTACAGGTTTTTTGATTTCTTTCCTTGAATATTATCAGGTTTGTAGGGAGGTTATTTGTGAAAGGCAGTAGCAATCCCTTAGAAATACTTTCTAAGCTAAATAAATGTCACACCCCACGAATTCTGAGGCTAGAACCTAGTCTAGAATCCCGGAGCGTCACTACCGTAGGTCTAGATTTTTCTTTTAAAAATAAGAACAATTTAGAACTACGAAAGAAATTGCAATAAATAAATAAATAAATAAAATATTTACAAAACAATTTAAATGGTTACAATCATAATTGAAAATAATTAAACAATACATATCGACGATATTAAAATACTGATTCCCAAATCCCCGTGATAAATTATAATTTCTTTTTCTTCAGCTAATGTCTCTGTATACTATGTAGGAAGAGAGTAAAAAGAGGTGAGCAGCCACAGCCCAGTAGAGAATTTCCAAAAATAATATAGTGCAACGGAAAAACAAACCGAACGATGCATCAAAAGCACAAATAAGTAATTATAATCATTTTGCAAATTATTGATTTTTATCTCACTCATACTCAAACACATTTCACTTTAAATAATTAGCTTTTTAAATTATTTTAGAACATTTTATTATTAATTTTTCTTCAACGAAATATCACTGGTAATTACCTATGTGTGTTCCAAACTTTGTAACTTTTCATTTTAGATATTTCTCACTTCATTGTCTTAACTAGACTTTTCCAACAAATCCTTAGATACTTTAGATTTACAACCGCGACACACACTATTTGAATAATTGTGGACCTGAAATCGGCAAACTCGACAACCTCAATCTTTATCCATGGACCGCAACCCAATTCGCAATCAAACTCGACAAATTCGACAACACTAAATCTGGTGCACCTCACAAGCGCAATAGCTATTGTGACCACGCCGGTATTCATAAGCGCGATAGCTATTATGGATACCTAATCTCATCAAACACATCTTAACATACACATCTACTGCCCACTGGCACTTCCTAGCCTGACCTCTTAGCAAGTAGATTACCCAACTTTAATATACCATCGATCGACTAATATCTCTTGGACCAAAGATTATCATTAATTTCATTTCTTAAATCATTTACTTCCAAACAATATTTTTTTAACTTTGCCGTTAACAGTTTTTCCCCATAATTGGAAACTCTTTGTTCCTTTACTTTTATTAATATTTTTATCAAGACGTACAATCTTTAAGTGCATTGTTAACCAAAAATGTCTCTGCAGTCTGATATCATTAGTTCAGTCGTATCATTACAACCTTATTTCAAAAATTTGCGTCACAATTATTTTACACGGTTTTGATTTTCGATAACTATATACTTTTCCATTATGAGATCGTTTTCGTGAAAGCAATAACATAGTCTAGAGATACCAAAATACATGCGTAGTCGAACTGACTCCAAGAAAATGTAAGCAGCTCAATATTAATAAGGGAAAGAAGATTTCTTAATGGATAACAACCAAATTACAAGCATGAGTGCATATTTAAAAATAAGACAAAGAGTCCTTCTGATGGCTCATAAAAGATTTGTTAACTTTTGAATAGTGGTTCTGATGATAAAGAATTTGGTTATGAAAACATGTGAAACACCAGCAACCAGAGCAACAAAATCGTTGTTAATGCATAACAATTTTCTTAGCAAAGGTACCTTATATATACATATCAAAATATAGAGAAGATGATGCAACCAAAATCATGCCAAAATAGTTTAGTTTTTAGTATTATGTAGAAATCCCTACCTAGATCGCTATAAAATCCATCACGGTGGGTAAGCCCAATGACAAAAAAAATCACGATCAACTCCACACTGTTCCTCGTCCAAACCAAATCACGCACTTCGTCTTCGAATAGTTTGAGTTAGAGAAATAATTAAAGGAAAAAAAGATGAACATATACTGCTCTTTACGGTTTGTGTTTGCGCGAGAACGAAAAGGAAAGGAGAAGACAAATCGTCTGTCCTATTAGGTTTCTTTCGAAGTGCTATATAAACATGGGAAGGAACACACGTACCAAATAAATAGAGAATAAGGCAAAATTCTTCTCGCCGTTGGAATTTGAGACTCCGATATCAAATTCCATACTTCTGTATGGTTACGAAGTTTAACTTCTCATTTTTCTTTTACGTGATATAAATTGGGACCCCAAAACTCTGATGTGCTAGGTTTGATTAAATATCAACTTTTAAAAAAATACAATAACATTAATATATTTATTTTTTACCAATTTTTATTTCTCCTTTTATCCATTAATTTACTTAAGTTTTATTTAGAAAATACGCTATAAAATATGTGTACCCATTTCTTAGAGTCGGTTTTGGCGGAAACGCATTTTTAAAAGACGGATTATGACATTCTTACCACCTTAAAAAGGACTTCGCCCTCGAAGTCACCACAATAAACTTCCAAGAAGTTTCCAAAATTTTAACCAACATGTTTGTTTGTTTTTTTGTTTTTTTTTTTAATTTTGTTAAGGTTTTTATTTATTTACCCATTCTCAAATTAAAGCGACACGAAAAAACTATTCAAGACTTTGAAAGCGATACGAAAAGACTATTCAAGACTTTGAAAACATCGTGAAAATCTCGTAAATCATTCAGTCAATCAAAAACAAAACTGACACTTTGTACAACGAAATTCGAATTTTAGAAAACACACGATTTTAGAAAATGGCAAGTCCATATGCACAGTCCGAGTAAATCGGAACCATGCTGTGATAGCAACTTGTCACACCCCACGAATTCTGAGGTTAGAACCTAGTCCAGAATCCCGGAGCGTCACTATCGTAGGTCCAGATTTTCTTTTTAAAAATAAGAACAATTTAGAACTACGAAAGAAATTGCAATAAATAAATAAAATATTTACCAAACAATTTAAATGGTTACAATCATAATTGAAAATAATTAAACAATACATATCGACGATATTAAAATACTGATTCCAAAATCCCCGTGATAAATTATAATTTCTTTTTCTTCAGCTAATGTCTCTGTATACTCTGTAGGAAGAGAGTAAAAAGGGGTGGGCAACCATAGCCCAGTAGATAATTTCCAAAAATAATATAGTGCATCGGAAAAACAAACCGAACGATGCATCAAAAGCACAAATAAGTAATTATAATCATTTTGCAAATTATTGATTTTTATCTCACCCATACTCAAACACACTTCACTTTAAATAATTAGCTTTTTAAATTATTTTAGAACATTTTATTATTAATTTTTCTTCAACGAAATATCAGTCTTATAAGAGGAACATATGATCAAAATATTAGTCTTAAATTCATTGTCGTTTGGGTTTTGCGGAGAAAATGGCGCAAATCATGTCTGACCTTGCCCATCTAAGAGTGTCCATGGATCCTCCCTCATTAACAATATGCTTCTTCATCCTTAGAGAAATTATCTTAGAAATAATTTTGTACATTGTGTTACACAATGCAATTGGCCTGAAATCCTTTGGCTTGTGAGGAGTTTGAGTCTTGGGATTCAAAGAAACTCCGGTTTTATTCAACTGCTTCAGAATAAATCCAGAATGAAAGAAGGACTTGATTGTATTGCATACATCTTCTTTGACAATCTTCCATTGAGACTGATAGAAACCTGATGGAAAGCCATCTGGTCTTGGGGAAGTCCATGGATCCATAGTCATGAGAACATCATATATCTCTTGCTCAGTTGGAATTGCTTCTAACTCTCTATTATCATCTTCAGAAATACAAGAAGGAATATGTTGTAGAAAGAAGTGACTATCGATAAGTTTTGATGATGTCATAATATACTTGAAATGGTTACTACGAAGATCTTCAAGAGACTCTTTACCTCTACACCAAGACCCATCTGGAGCCAATAAAGAATCTATTCTATTTCTAGCTTTCCTTCTATTAGCCCTGATATGAAAATACTTGGAGTTCCTGTCCATCTCATTGAAGTAAATATCTCTAGACTTCTACCTGTTGGATCTTGCTAAGATGTCATTTAATTATTTAATTCTATGATGTCCTTCTCAAGTCTAACAACTGCATCTATATTATTACAATCTGTATCTGTAGCTTGAAGATGAGATATGTTATGTTGTAGTTTTGTAATTCTTTTCTAAATATTACCAAAAGTGTTCTTACTCCACTTTGATAATATATACCTTGTATTTGACAACTAATTATAAAGAATAAAAGCATTAGAACCAGAATAACAAGCAGATCATGCATTTTTTATTTCTTCATGACATTGTTTATTTTGTAACCAATGCTCAAAGAATGGTCGGAGTCAACTCTTTCTTTCGCTGACCTAGTCTTTTTTTCCAAGGACCTTTAGGTACGTAGTGCCTTCCACACTTATTTCCAGTTTCTACCAAAGACTACATTAGTTTTATCTATCTCTAATAAAATGGGAGTATGATCAGAACCTCTTTGAGTGAGATGTGAGAGGATGGCATCAAGATAAGATAATGTGCAGTCACTACTGATTAGAGCTCTATCAAGTCTAGATTTTTATTTACCAGTTCCATGTTTATTACTAGTCCAAGTGTAAGGATTTTCACTAAAACCTAACTCTGTCAAGTCAGAGTCTCTTATAAGAGTCATGACATCTAAGGCAGTAGTGGGAGAAGAAGAATGGTTTCTTTATTCAGAACTAATGGTAATATTAAGGTCACCTAGAACAACCCATGGAATGTTAACAGACTTACTGAGGTCATTTATATAAGACCATTGCTTATTTTTCTTAGCTCTATAAGGAGTGCCATAAACACAAGAGATAAACCATTCTCCCTTGCTAGGATCATTTGAGATTATAGCATGAATCATTTTACTAGTGGATCCAACTATATCAACTGTGAAACCAACCTTCCATAGCAGTATAAGACCTCCAGCAGCACCCACAAAAGGAACATAGACACTATTAGGCATGCACACAAAAATTAGTTAATCTGACAATCCTATCATCATTAATTTTTGTTTCTGAAATAAAAATTATATCTGGAGTATGCAGAGAGTTGAGATGATGAATGTGATCTCTAGTGTCTTTTCCTAAAAAGCCATGACAATTCCAACTTAAGACCTTCATGGTATTAGATAAAAGAATTTCATGATAATACTGGCAGGTTATAAATTGAGTTGCAAAATATATTTAAAAATGGAAACTTGGAAAAGAAGTTAAACTTTAAAAAGTATGACAATTTAGTATGATGTTGAGTAATTACCAAAACAGCAGAGGCTTCATCCACATCTTAAAAGTACTTCTTTTCAGCCATTTCTCTTTCCTCAATCAAGTCATGCTCCATATCATCAGCTTTAGTAGAAGATGGTTTCTTTCCAGTATTATTTTCAATGATATTTTTATGAACATCATGGGTGTGAATAAAAGGGATTGTTAGATTATTTTTTTCCCGGGGTTTAACTGGATCAATATTTCTGGATATTTTAGATTTCCTACCTTCAACTTGTTGATCTTCGACAACATCAGGGTTATTTTGGTTTATACTCGCTTCACAATTTTTTTGCAGCATCAGTTCCAGATCATCCGTTATCTCAACTCCATATGCTCTAGCCAACTCATGACAATATTGAAAATGTGGGGGGTACCAAAATACACCACCAACTTTTTCTTAGGCAACCTGTATGGACTAAAGTCGAATACAATTCCGAGAGTTCAACTTAATGAATCTCAATCAAGGAATTATATGAAAAGCTTATATCTCTTTCTCTCACAATTAGAATGTTTACAGAACCAAGTCCGTGAACCTAATTACGTGTGAAAGTACTTGGACGATTCCAAAGATCGATATCCAAGAATCAATCAAATCGTATCCAACAAACAAGGATGGATATATCTACTTTGATTAATTAATGTATAACCTGTGATATTTCAATTATAAACAATATAATGCAGAAAAAGAAATAACACAGATACCATAAATTTTGTTAACGAGGAAACCGCAAATGCAGAAAAACCCCGGAACCTAGTCCAGACTTGAACACCAAACTGTATTAAACCGCTACAGACACTAGCCTACTATCAGAACTTCAGAATGGAATGTAGTTAAGACCGAATTAAACTGTCACAACAATTCAGTTGCAGTCGCGCTCCTTACGCCTCTTGAATCCCAGCAAGACTCCGCGTAATTGATTCCCTTAGTTGACGTCCTTTACAACCTAAGAGTTGCTTCAACTCAATTGAAGACTTTAAACCAATCTACCTCCCACAAATAAGCCTATATGGGATTTCCGTTCGGTGAGGTAGGAAATCAATTTCAATAGACAAAGTCTAGCAAACCTCAAAATAAGGTCTTATGACTCCCGAAGAGCAGCCTAGATTACTATTCACCTCACAAATCGAAACTTATGGAATCACAAAGTTTGAGAGGAAGAAACTTTGTAATTTCTATCTATCTTGTTTGTTGGAGCAAGCTCACCAATCAAAACAAAATCAAGATACACAAACTATCAAGATAAAGATAGTTAGAGCTGGATTCACGAATCCCTAGGTGAAGTCTTTTTAGTCGCTAAACCCTAGAAGGGTTTTAAGGAGAGGATGACTCTAGTTTACAACTAGGACACACAAGAATAATGTCAGGGATTCAAAGATCCCAGTTGTTTGAGGTTCTCCTTCTATAGACTTTCAAGATCAAGGTTGTTTTAGGTTTAAGCTAAGATAGCTTTGGAACCAAGCAATCAATAATCACTGTTAGATGAAAAACTTGACTTGAGATTAACATAGTAGAATATACACTCTGGTTAGGATGAACGGTAACCGAACCGTATATAATGACATGTTCATGTAGGTTAGCCGAAACTAGCCAATTGAACACAAAGCTTAAACATTTTCATATAACACTTTAAGACTTTTCTTGAATCACACATATGATCAAAAATGTCTAGATAGTGATTTTAGAGAGTTGCTCAAATGCCGATTATCTCATAGATAGTGTTTCGACAGGGTAAGTACGTGTATCTGGTATGTTTATTGTACATGTTCGTGAATATTCTTGTCATAGTATGTGTACCGGGTATGTGTACCCTTAACACAAAAACAAGTTCAGGAACTTACAGATCTTTTATGGTATGCGTACTAGGTATGCGTACCTTTCGGGTTTTTAAACTAATAGATCTTTTTCGGTTTGCATACTAGGTATGCGTACCTTTCCTGGTTCACGATCAACAGCCTTTTTACGGTATGGATACTGGGTATGTGTACCAAAAAGTCGTTGCCGAACTATAGCTACGTCGGTACATGTACAGCGGCTCTGGTCTTATAACAGTTCTCCCAGTATGTGTACTAGTATGCATACTGTCCTGTATCCAGATTAACAGTAATTCTATATCTCTCTAATAATCAATATGAAACATTCCCGAATTACATCAATGACACATATTACTGTTCCAGGCTATTTTCGAATGATAAACTTGAATCATGATTTGGTTTCGAACAATAAATTGTTATCCACCGAAATTAATCAAGTATGAACAAATGTTCATTAAGCTTAGTCATTATATTTTGAGAAATTCGTAAACTAAATAATTAGTTTTCGACTCGAAAATCTTGTCTATGCAAGCTAATCTAATTAGTTATGGGATAATCGTCTCAAGGATAGAAAGGTGAATATAACTTGAGAAATAGGTGGTTCAGTCTTCACTTACCTTTTGTTGATGAAGTTCTTCAAAAGCTTCGGTTGATCTTCGCCTTCAAACGGTAAAATGCAAATGATGACTGGTTCATTTCTCAATTACCTCTATCCTAGACCGAGACTTAACTAATTGTAGACTAGAAATCAAGATACAATTTTGACAACTAAATTTGACAACAAGCTTGAGATAACAACACTTGTGAGTTCGACCGATCAATGCTCTAATAATCCCCCCCTTTGTCAATTTTAGTGACAAAACTATAAATACATATGGTTCTTCAATTAAAAAATAAAGCTTCAATACTCCATAATCAACCATGCTTGATTTCCTTGGTTCTTCAACTCCTTGAATTCTTCGTTCCTTAAAGTTGTAATGATTCTGAACGTGTTCAACTCAGCATGGTTGTTGTTGAAGATCCGTAGCGATAACAACTTTGAAAACAGATATTCTCAATCGTCGTTATACAAAAGCATAGTATTATTATCTTCTCTAAAGTTCAACTTATCACAATGTTTTGGGGTAAAAACTGATTCTGCTGTTTTTGGTAAATTTGGGCGTGTTGATGAGAAACGAATTCAAACCTTAAACAAATGTACTGCACAGGAGTACTTTTAGATTCGAGAGATCAATCTGTAAGACTCTAGCCTAAACCAAGAAATTGTCGTTCCAGACTCAATTCGGGCACAAAGTGAAGGAGAAGGGTTGATCTTAGGGAGGGAAGCGAAGAAGGTGTTTAAGATCAGAATGTTGAATTATGTAGGAGTGGATGTTTTATGACTTGTATCATAATGTGGAACTGGCTTGCAGAATGTAAGATATCAGTTCTTAGCATTTTATGGATACCTGTGTTGATAACACTTGGTTTTGTTTTTTTTAAATAGATTGAAAACCTATTTATACAAGTCATCGAGCGCACCCTGATCTCATAGGAAGTTGAGGCAGTTAAGTAGTGTAGAAGTGGGGTTGTGCGAAAAGTGGTGATCATAACGTTTCCATTATGAGGGAAGACTGGTCACCCTTTCACCTACTACTCTCTTTGTTAACTGCCCGTCCTTTCCTGACACTTTATCGTAATGAGCGCGTTGCACGCCGCACACCGTAAACCACAAGACCAATACCCCATTGAACATCCCCCAGTTTGTGACACGTTTGATGTCTCGAGTATTTTGTAGGAAAATATATACAGTAGGCCGCTGAATGAGTCAAGTCATGAGACTCGCCGTTTGAAGTAGCATATAATGCTTTTAGGTCAAATAACAAAATTATTTGTGGAGTCAATATTCATAAATCATCGTTTATAATTGATGCAAATGAAGCATCGCTTTTAAACAAACTGCTGAAAAATAATCGATGTGCAGGAAGCATCGTTGTTTTAGAGATCGTCTAAATTAGTCGCGAGTTGAATGTCTTAAAAAAAAGCGTGACCGGCCACCTTTGGGCGATCGTTTGGGAACCCTATGAGCAAGCCACAACTTGGCCAATCGCTCTCTGTGGAGGAGGGATGGCAGGTGATTACAACATTACCCGTTTGGCCTCCTGAAAATAAATCTAGACTATCCGACAAGGCTAGCGAAGTTGGATGGACGAGATTATTTGCGGCAGTTGCGTACTGCCGTTGATTGAATTTAGGATTTAAAAATCCTTGTGGCCAACACTACTTAGGCTAATCGATTCAAGGCACCGGATATTGGTTTGAGCAGGCCGATTAGTCAGATGCAAAGGAGAGCTTCCGGTGATCATACTGACATCTATTGGGTCGTCTGAAATTGGATATAAGCCATTCAATATGGATGGCGAAGATGGACGGACGTGATCGGTTTGCGACAGTAGCACGCTGCCGCAATGCAAATTAGGGTTTCCAAAACAGTGCGTTCACCCTAATTCAGTCAAGCGATTTGATGCGCTCTTGGCTTGCCATGAGAAAGTCGATCGACCAGGGATGGAGTTGGGTCACCGGTGAACACGCCAGCACCCTATTGATCAGTCGAAGGAAGATCTAGACCGTCCAACTAGGCTAGCTAAGTTGGGCGGATGTGATAGATTTCATACCGTTATGGTCGGTCTTAGCTCGTTTGAGCTCCTTTTTCAATAGCGTGATCACCCATGTTCTGGTTAACGTTTAGGAGCGTTGCGGGTGAACTAAAGGTAATCCGATTGGCTGGGATGCTAGTGTACCCCCCGGTGGTCATCATGGTGATTTCCTAGTTTTGTTGGGAAGAGGCTAAGCTTGTCGAATTGTGTGGCCAAATCGTGTGGCCGTGATTGCCCCTTAAGATTACCATGGGCAGTCTAGGTTTTCCTTAAGGAATTTAAGCGCGTCGATCAGAGAGTGGTGCAGCCTGTGTGAGTGTTTTCATGCAGATCTCAATACTGACACTTTGGGAGATTCGTGCTACTCCGCTGCGAGTGAACATTAATCGTCATGTCATGCCAATATTGAGAGTTCAGCTGGGGAACATAGCATAGGAAAATACTAGGCAGGCAATGCATTAGTGAATAATGCTGGTGGAAAATAAAATTCATAGAATATTTGGGATTGCACCATTCTGAGTGAATTATATATATATATACAAATATATTGAATTTTTCAATACATCTATGAGAGAAGAGGTTTATGCACTCATCACTTTTAAATGGCCTTTATTTCTTTGCAGGATGACAGCGCATTAAATACAGGGCTTTACAATTTTAACCCTGAACTGAAAACCACCATCAACATTAAGTCCCCTGCTTAGCACGTAAAAGTGACATTGTTACGGGGTAAGCAATGGATGGTGACACAAGATTGGATAGAAATAAACGGAATAGGCTTACCAGGAGGAGTCGATCGTCGGCAGTGTGCGGGACGGCATTGGCGCGGCCATGGGGCGTTGGTACGGCAGGCCCAGCTGCCTTTCTTCTTGTTCGAACCAAAGGAGGAAATCTTCTTCTATTAGAATTCCGCCAAACAAACTTGTATAAAAGGGTGTCGACCCTCCCCCCCCCCCCCTTTTTTTGTCTAGTTTCCATCCCTGGACGTGTGTGTTCCTCCATTGTTATCATCACCGAGAGCTTGCAACTTTGAAGGTAAGTGCACTGCGTCCTCTTCCTTTTTTCTTTTTTTGTTGTGGATGTGAACCCTAGCCTTAGGTGTAGCTTTCTTAAAATCGAAAACTTATCCCAATATGAATGAAACTTCTTCGTTGACAGTATTGTAGTGAGCGTGGTATCAATCAACATCACTAGAATCACCGGTAAGACGAGCAAAGAATCATAGGTGAGTGCTGCTGTTTGCTCCTCTCTTTTCTTCTTTTTTTGTAAAATCCTAGTTTTAGGTTTTGACCGTGGGTGTAATACCCACTATAAAAAAAAAAAAAAAATTGTTCGAGGGGCGTAAGTCCCCACTCGACTTAGCCGTGGGCGTAACCCGGCCGTGGACGTATATCCCGCGGCCAAAGATGAATTGCGTGAATGTGACTCTTTTATCATTGATGTTAGTTTGTTATCCACATGATTCGATCTCTGGGATTCGACTATTAGTGATTACGTTGAATTTTGATAAGAAGTTGTGTGCATGATTCCCATGAAGTAATGACTTTTTCCGTTTTGCTTCATTGTAGTCATTTGAAAGTGAACGTAAGGAATTCTCGTTAAGATGTCACCTGGAAATATTTTTGCCGCTAAGCTAAGAAGTGCTAGCAATTCCAAAGATATTCCAAACATAGATGATGAGCTCTTTGTTGTGCCTTATCCGAACATTAGGACTCATCCTGGTCATAAAATAACCCTCCTTACGGGTTCAGAGAATGAAGAGGTCGCTCCATCAGTTTCTCCAGTGCGTGTGATGAGGTTCTGTCTCCAAAAGAAAGAGTATCAAGCTTCTCCAATTGATTTCAAAATTTGCCATAATCCGCTACGCTCTTATGAAGGATGGATGAGGCATATGTTGGGCAATGAGCGTATCAAAAATAACCTGATTAAAGCACATGTCATTGAAGCTGTCAAGGCGTCTGCAACACTTCGCATTTGGAAAGATGCTGCAAGTTTGATCACTTTCATTTCTCGATGGTGTCCCTCCACCCACACGTCCATATGTAGATGGGGAGAAATGACTATCACTTTAGAGACCGTAGCCGTTTTGTTTAGTCTTCCAGTTGCAGGGAATCTTGATTTTAAGTTGTCCGATGAAGAAGAAGTGATGTTCGCCACTCTAGTTAAAAAAACGGAAAGGTATAATCAGAAGGAAAATGATAAGAAATGTTTCTATACTTGGTGGGTGTCTGAATGGTTTCCTATGAAACCGAAAGCGGGCCAAGTGTTGGATGATGTACTCAGCGTTGTTGCGTTTTTATCCTTGTGGCTGTCTAGAGATGTTTTTGATGATGGCTCTGGTAAGAAGACTATAATACGGAAGCTTGTTATGTTTGCCATTAAGCTGGCGAAAGGCGTAGTCCTTCCCCTAGGCATCTTGTTCCTTGGGTCTTTGTACTCTCATCTGGATTCTCTGGCAGCGGACATGCATGCTTCCAATGGATACATGAAGGTGGAGTCGCATGTTCACATCGCCTTTCTCCAAGCATGCTTATGGGAGCACTTCAAAGGTTATGTTCCTAATCCTGCAACTTCATTCTCCAGTACATATGGGGGTTCCAGAATACTCCGTTGGCAAAATATGGGTTGAATCTTATTTACTTTTTCGACAGCGTGCATGCCATAGATTTTCGCCCGTGGGTGCCAGTTCATTCTTCTATAGTTCAGCCAAAAACTTTGCCGTCGTTCCTGATATAGTGTTGCACACTGATGGAAAGGATATGAGTCTTGAAGAGACTGTATTTATGCGAAGCTGCACGCCAGGATATATTCCATCTTTCTTTAATGAATCTTTTACTGAGGTTCCGTATAACATTGACAGGTCCGCTCATCAAATGGGATTTGATCAGGGAATCCCGTTTTGTCGCCCGCCAACGCCTTTAGTGGATATTTTGGCATCTGTTTTCGATACTAGCGTCTTCACAACAAAGAAGAGCCTACCATTCTTGCTCCCAGGAAGAAAACCGGTGGCGACTGATAAGTATAAAGAATTCTGGAAAGACGAGCTCTTATCTTTTCAAAAATTCATGGAAGAAGTTGTGACAGTTCCGCGCGACAGGCCTTCTTCTGAAACTTTGAAACAACATAAGCTGTTGAAGCCGCTTCCTTCGGGCAAACGGACTAGGGCTAGTATTTCTCGCAGTCCCCAGGAGAAATAAGCGAGGTCGAAGAAGCGTGCAGGCGGCATTCGAACGAATTCAACAGCTCCTGTAATTTTTAATTCTTCCAATATGCAGGTACATACGTGATTTCTCTTAACCAACCGGTTTTTGTTATTTTGAGGCAGCCTCACTAAACATCTCCCTTATTTAAAATCAGGGTTTCGGGAATATGAACGCTTTTTCTAGACTCGTACGTAGTCACAACATGGCGTCTCTAGAAGAGAAATCCGGCGATACTGAGTCTCTCGAAGATGAAAATGAGGTTGAAAACGAAGAAGGTTTAGAATCCGGCAGCGATAAAGGAAGCACTTCTAAGCATAGCTGATAGACGCATTTATGTGTCTATTTTCATCTCTTTTATGTATAGTGTTAGTACCCATTTTTGTACTAATTTTGGTATTTTATCCCTTGTAGGTATTTTTTGGAAAAATAGGTTTTTGCGGCGAAATTAGCTCGAAAAGTTGTTGAAGGCACCTGGGAGGACATTTGATATTCGGACTCTCATCTTGGATAAGGGGTAACCCATTTCCAGGAAGCTGCTAAGCACAGATCGGGATTGGATAAGGGGAGGTCATCCCCTTCGTTTGAAATTTAGTTTTGGTGGGAAAACCAAATGTCGTCTGCGTAACTTCCTGGCAAGTTTTGGATCGATTTTTGGAAGTGTTTTATCGAGATTCAATCGCCAAACTAAGTTGGGCTGGACTTGAATGGAGTAAACAGGGTTGGTACATCTGTTTGTATCGATTAGAATGGGCTGAATGATCGGGTTTTGATAAAACAGGGAAGAAAAATAAAATAAAAATGGAAACAGGTAAGTTTCAAATTATATTTGGAAGTTACGTGCTATATTTTGCAAGGATTTGTTTGTAGAAGCATAAGAGGATAGTTTGGATAATTCAGGAAGGAGGTGAAGTGATTAAACAGGTTAGAATATCCAAAACTTGGCCGAGAAGAAAAATTTATTTTTGGGGAAGAAAAATAGATTTTGATCAAGTTTAAACCGAGCTGTGAGATATATATAAGCTCTAGAGAGGCTAAGGAAGGGTAGGGAACACTTTGGAGAAGTTTAGAACCTTAGAGAAGCGAAAAAAAATCAACTGGAGTCGAGTACATAAACTTTTCTTCTGCTGCTGCTGCTGCGAAGAACACGAAGAACATAAGACCCTCGGAGTCAGTTGCAGAGGCAGACTTATTTTCAGTGACAACGAGGTACGGTCGCATCTTCCTGCAGTCACTGAAGCCCTTCAGCAACAACTCCGACTTCTGTTTTAGACCTTCAGCAACTACAAAATCTGCTGCTTTAACACCTTTCTCCCTTTTAATCAACTTTTGAGCCATAAACATGTATTTTGAGATTATGATTAATATGAGAAGCTAAACCCCATTGCTGAGGCGATAGAGGAAGCAATTTTTCCAATAAAAAGTGGTATAATCTATTTTATTTATTTTATTTCAATTATTTTTATGATTATTTGCCTTGATTTATAATTGTTTGAATGATTTTTGTTAAGCAATTGTTATTTCTTTTGATAGAGCATGCTTAGCCATAGGTTTTTGATGCTTTATACTTTGGATTTACACTTGTTATTTTGAAAATCTACATGTTGCAATAGCTTAGAATCAAATTAAACATAAAAATTGAATAAATATAAATACTAGATAAAATCACTTTGAACTTGGAAAAATAGTGGAATCTTAGACTCAGTGTTCTTTTTATATTGATATCAACTTTGTCAGTGTTTGTTTTAAATATCAGTGATTTTTTTTATATTTTAGTTTTAAAATTTAAGTCTAAAGTTATCCTTCACAAGTTCGAGCAACGAATCCTATTACCACTATTTTTACTACAACTACAAAACACATAAATAGCAGAGAATCTAATTGTTCCAGCGAGCCGGAAGATGAACTGGTACGTCTTCTATACACTTTCTGAAAAATGATTCATTTTTTGATGTGAAACAAACATTAACCAGCGATATTGCAGGACGAGGCCGTAATAGAAAACAATCTCGAGGTGGAGATGGATGATGATGCAGGGAACATTGCTGGCCCTTCCGATGGAGATGCCGCATCCACGGCTGTAGGTCTAATTACCTCCAAAGAACCTCTCGGTAATGATACGGCATTGGTTGTGCATTCAGTTGATGAAGCCACTTTCAATCCCCCTTTTGGTGTCCCTTTCACAGACCACTTGCTGGTTGGAGGATTCAGCGTGCTGCCTAAGTATGCGGAATTGTACACCAAGATATGGAAGAAGCATGGGCACATTTCAACGACCAAGAAGGTTAAGAGTCGTTTCTCATTGGTTAAACGTGTCGAGGAGGCTCTATCTTCCATTCACGACTGGGTGCGCCGTTTCTGAGGAAGTAGTTCAAAACTGGGAGTTCCACCGGGATATGTTTGTGAACTTTGAGTTCAACGTCTCCTGGTTCTGTGAAGGATTTTCCAAAATCCAAAAGCTGCAAACTGAAATGGCTGAAGTTCCTTCCGTGGCTTTTATTAAACAACAAGAGGCAGAAGTTGAGAAGTTATCCCAGGAGTTGAAGTTGAAGCATGTTGCTCTCCAAAATATGAAGGGTGCTTTCGCCAAGAAGAATGAGCCATTGTTGGACGATTTCCCTCGAGTGTTTTTTCTTCATGAATTTTCTTATCTTAGTTTTTTTTTAGAAAAGGCAAAAGACGCCTCTTTTATGGTTTTGATTTTCTGCTTATGAACTAGTAGGTGATTGTTCTGTGAGGATTCTTGAATTGATTTACTCTTAAAATGATTTTGTGAGTAATTTTCTGGAAGTGATAATGTTTGGATGAACTAACATGTTGGAATGCGAATAGCGCACCCCTTTTTGAAGAAATTGTGAATATTACATGAAAAGGGGAAATACTAGAGTAATATGATATTTTTAGAATAATCGTATTATTGGCTCTATTCTCAACATGAGCTGGCGCATGTGTCGAGTCCCCAGTGAATTTCAAAACAATTGACTGTGTATTGTTGTTTTACGAAACTTACTTGTTCACAAGACCCAATAACAAAACTGGCTTTCCTGGAGAATTGCTTCGAATCCAGGTTATGATGCACCTCTTAACAAAGGGAAGTCTCCAGCCAATTTGTTTTTGTTGAACTACTCCGTCTTGACTGCACGTGTTATCTTGTAGAGAAATGGCGAATCTTCAGTTCATAGACGTAACTCTCCAGAGTTAATCCTTTCCTAAATAATGCGCTTCAGGCCGTTGCATTCACTAGTAGGATGATGGACGAACCTGTGGTAGTGGCAATACCTCGAATCTGCCATTTCTTGATCAGTTGGCGAGCACCACACAGGAGGTAGTTGAATTACTCCGTCTCGTACCCAATCTTCAAGCAACTCCATAACTTTCCTCAATGGAAACGGGAAGCGCGGGTACCCTGAGTCTGTTTTTTCTTGTGTTAGTGGCTGTTGTCGTGAGAACTCTTGTGGGCCTTGATACGAAGCTCATTTCAAGAGTAGAGTTGAGGCGTGAGTGTGCGTTGATATATACATAGATTGTTTAGTCTGGCGGTTTTTCCGTAGTGCAACTTCTCTCAAGGGCCCTGCATCGGTGAATATAACGGCATGAGGTGGTTGAATTGAGTACCGTTCATCAGCGCAGTTCTTGTCTTCATGGAAGCCTTGGAAAATTTCCCCTTCTTCAGGCGCTTCTCTGTTCAGTAAAGTCGGAGCGGTCGTGGATGTAGATTGTTGAACAACTCTCTGAACTTCTATGAGGGTCTTGAGATACAGATTTTCCAGCAAAGCTTCATAAGCCGGTTCCTTACCCTTATCTTGTAGGTATTGTGACACTCCTGGCGAGTCCCTCCTCCTGTGAAACTATCTCGGCTCTTTGTCGTCGGCTAGATTTTGTTGATCGTTTCCTTTCGGCTCATGTCCGATATGGTTACGTTTTCTGTCTGCATCATTGTTGGTAGAAGCACAGACTTCAGATAAAGATTCAACATCTTTTACGTCGTCTTTAACATTGATGGTGTTCCCCGGGTAAATGCTTGCCGACTCCTTCCGCAACCGGTTTGCTATACTCCTTAAGAGACAAAGTGTCTCGTTCTGCATTTTGGCTATATCATCTTGATTTGCGAGGATATCTTCTAATATCCTAGCATGTCTTCTATGGTGATTGTGCTTCGATCCTTTATGACTTTCATAGAATTTGGCTGGCGGGGATACATCACGGAGTGGAAATTGGGATTGGTGATTGAAATGAAATCGGGTTGATGACTGAGCTTAGACCTAAGATCTACTCATTCTTATTTTAAGAAAATTGAAATGAGAATTGAAATCAATATTTTACAGCCGAGAGATTAATCTCCTACTATGGTCACCAGTTGTTTTAGGGTAAAAACTAATTCTGCTGTTTTTGGTAAATTTGGGTGTGTTGATGAGAAACGAATTCAAACCCTAAACAAATGTACTACACAGGAGTACTTTTAGATTCTAGAGATCAATCTGTAAGACTCTAGCCTAAACCAAGAAATGGCCGTTCTAGACTCAATTCGGTCACAAAGTGAAGGAGAAGGGTTGATCTTAGGGAGGGAAGCGAAAAAGGTGTTTGAGATCAGAATGTTGAATTACGTAGGAGTGGCTGTTTTATGACTTGTATCAGAATGCGAAACTGTCTTGCAAAATGTAAGCTATCAGTTCTTAGCGTTTTCTGGATACCTGTGTTGATAACACTTGTTTTTTTTCCCGAAATAGATTGAAAACCTATTTATACAAGTCATCGAGCGCACCCTGATCTCATAGGAAGTGGAGGCAGTTAAGTAGTGGAGAAATGGGGTTGTGCGAAAGGTGGTGATCATAACGTTTCCATTATGAGGGAAGACTGGTCACCCTTTTACCCACTACTCTCTCTGTTAACTGTCCGTCCTTTCCTGACACTTTCTCGTAATGAGCGTGTTGCACGATGCACGTCGTAAACAACCAGACCAATACCCCAGTGAACATCCCCCAGTTTGTGACACGTTTGATGTCTCGAGTATTTTGTAGGAAAATATATACATCAGGATGATGAATGAGTCAAGTCATGAGACTCGCCGTTTAAAGTAGCTTATAGTGCTTTTAGGTCAAATAACAAAATTATTTGTGGATTCAATAATAATAAAGCATCGTTTATAATTGATGCAAATGAAGCATCGCTTTTAAACAAATTGCTGAAAAATAATCGATGTGCATGAAGCATCGTTGTTTTAGAGCTCGTCTAAATTAGTCGCGAGTTGAGTATCTTAAAAAAAAAAGCGTGACCGGCCACCTTTGGGCGATCGTTTGGGAACCCTATAAGCAATCCACAACTTGGTCGATCGCTCCTTGTGGAAGAGGGATGGCCGGTGATTACAGCATTACCCTGTTGGCCTCCTTAAAATAAATCTAGACCATCCGACTATGCTAGCGAAGTTGGATGGACGAGATGATTTGCGGAAGTTGCGTACCTCCGTTGATTCAATTTAGGGTTTAAAAAGCCGTGTGGCCAACCCTACTTAGGCTAATCGATTCAAGGCACCGTACATTGGTTTGAGCAGGACGATTAGTCAGATGCAAAGGCGAGCTGCCGGTGATCATGCTGACATCTATTGGGTCGTCTGAAATTGGATCTAATCCATTCAATTTGGCTGGCGAAGATGGACGAACGTGATCGGTTTGGGACAGTAGCATGCTGCCGCAACGCAAATTAGGGTTTCAAAAATAGTGCATTCACCCTAATTCATTCAACCGATTTGATAGGCTCTTGGCTTGCCATGAGAAAGTCGATCGACCAGGGATGGAGTTGGGTCGTCGGTGAACACGCCAACACCCTTTTAATCGGTCGAAGGAAGATCTAGACCGTCCAACTAGGCTAGCTAAGTTGGGCGGATGTGATAAATTTCAGACCTTTATTGTCGGTCTTAGCTCGTTTGATCTCCTTTTTCAATAGCGTGATCACCCATGTTCTTGTTAACGTTCAGGGGCGTTGCGGGTGAACAAAAGGGAATCCGATCGGCTGGGATGCTAGTGTACCCCCCGGTGGTCATCATGGTGATTGCCTAGTTCCGCTGGTAAGAGGCTAAGCTTGTCGAATTGTGTGGCCAAATCGTGTGGCCGTGATTGCTCCTTAAGACTGTCATGGGCAGTCTAGGTTTTCCTTAAGGAATTTAAGCGCGTCGATCGTGCTAACTTTTAATTAAAAGCGCGTTGACACGAAAATCTCTTTATCAGAGAGTGGTGCATCCTGTGTGAGTGTTTTCATGCAGATCTCAATACTGAAACTTCGGGAGATTCGTGCTACTCCGCTGCGAGTGAACATTAATCGTCATGTCATGCCAATATTGAGAGTTCAGCTGGGGAACATAGCATAGGAAAATACTAGGCGGGCAATGCATTAGTGAATAATGCTGGTGGAAAATAAAATTCATAGAATATTTGGGATTGCACCATTCTGAGTGAATTATATATATATATATACAAATATATTGAATTGTTCAATACATCTATGAGCGAAGAGGTTTATGCAGTCATCACTTTTAAATGGCCTTTATTCCTTTGCAGGATGACAGCGCATTAAATATAGGGCTTTACAATTTTATCCCTGAACTGAAAACCACCATCAACACACAACTTCGAAGTAATAGTATGGTGATATGCTTCTCCTCCTTAATCAATACTTGAATCTTTTGCATAATAGGTGAAGCCTATAGATATTGATTCATTCCCGCTTACATAATGATCTGTAAACCATATGTATATAGTGCGAAACTACTAATTAATTTTCCCCCTTTTTGTCAATAAAAATTGGCAAAGGTACGAAAACTATGGGATCGTAATGAATTCAATCAAAATATACTTCAAGAATTTAAAGGAATTACATATCAACTTTTATTCAGATGATATCACATAGTATAAAATACTTAGCGCTCATATAGGAGATTTAATGTACAAGCATCCCCTGTAAATTCCACATCCACTCTCCCCACAAAGATATAGCAATTAAGCACAAGTTCATTTAAGTACTCTCCCCCATTTGATGTCATTCCCAAGAGAACAACATGAGTGACCTTACTTTAATGAAAAATAAGGATTTTGTCGGATATTAACAAATCACATGGATTTGTATCCTGAATATCGACATAAATTAATATCAACACCAGTTACGAACAAAGAGATAATTTTAATCGGTATAACTCAACGTAAGAAAATCTTACGGAGTTGATAGTGTAGTAATTACACAAAAGTGTGACCACGAGTAGATCAATACTGCAAAAAATTCTTACAAAGTTTGTTCTATTTTTAGTTCATAAAACATAATAGATTTAACTTCTGAGCATATATGAGATATGAGTTCAATTCACATAAAGTAAAGGACACATATATCTTATACGACTTTGCAACACATTAAACTAATAATGAATAAATACTGCAAGTTCATCTTCCAAAAACTCTAGAATTTAAATAAATAAAAAAACATGCAAGATGATAATCGTTGGAAATAGCTTGTGTAATAACAATATTTGCAATACCAAACCCTAGTTATCCTTCATGAACACAAGAATAAATTCTCATAAGAAATTTCCTAGTACATAAACGAAAAACAAGATAAGCTAGATTTTTCCAGACTCTTCATTGGTAATCAAACCCTTGAATTTGTCATCAACTATATCCATGAGGTCTTCAGAGAAAATATCCTCGTTGAGAATATCACGAACATGAGATTTCATGAGAACAAGGTCAGCAGAAACTTTTCTCAACTCAGTTCGTAACATGTCTAGGCCTTTTAGTGTTTCAACAAGTTCTAGCTTTGCTTCCTCAAATTGTTTACAACATTAGCAGAGATCATCTCTTCAAGATCAACATCTTGATGATCATATGCGAAATAACAATTTACACCAGGAATATCTTCATATGATTTAACCACTTCGTCATCAACCAGAGTTCTCTTCTTTCCTCTTGTTTCAATACCACCGCGAATAGCTTCTTCCATGCTTTCAAGAATTCGTGACATAGAAGACATGCTTGGTTGCGGAACTCCTTGGATGAGAGTTCTCAACACAATTTAGGGTATATAAACAGGTTTGTAAGAGGTATTCTCTAGGATGAGGTCGGTTTGTGACTTTTCTTAGAAATTAGGGTTTTTGTACGGATCCAATAGGACGGGTACAAAAGTACGCAAATCATCATTCTTATATGGTTTTAAAACACAGACTTTTTCAGGGTAATAAACATCTTTAGAGAGCACAAAAATATTTTTCAGTAATGCAATTTTTCTACACTTTTCTATGATATATTAAATATTCTTTCTTGAATCATAAATACATTCTTAGCTCAATAAACGAAGTTTAGAGCACAAAAGTATTAATATTCATGTGAAGAAAATATTATTGAATGCTTGACTTTTTAGGAGCCTGGCTCAACATGAAATTTTGGCAATCTTAAATAACCATAGAAAATACGTAAAGGTTGCACTACGAAAAACATTATAGCTCATCACACACAAAGCACTATTTAAGACAAATAGTTCACCTGTTACACAGCAATTCCTTATCCAGCAGGATTTTTATGGACAAGGTTCCACAATTTGTGACTAGTTTGCACAAGGGTGAGCTGAACTTGAAAAGACGAGGGTACCCAAATATACCACAATCTTAAAAAATTTCACCCATAAGTCCTCTTACCGAAAGTGATTGTCTATGGACAGAGTGGAGACAATACAATGAATCGGTATTCACACTTTGTGTGATCGTCTATGGATACGAGATCGAGACAATACAACAATCAAACTGTGATTACTTGATAATAGGTTCAGACTTAACCAAACTCTATAGGATCACTATCAAGTAATACGGAGTTAACGTTTGTGTAATTTACTTTAAATTATAATAACAACAATTATAATTGCGGAAAACAAAAGTAAATGGCACAACAAGATTTTGTTAACGAGGAAACCGCAAATACAGAAAAACCCCGGGACCTAGTCCTGAATTGAATACTCTCAGAATTAAGTCGCTATACAAAATCACACTAACTTCGTATAGTTGAGACCAAGAACCTAAACCTATAGTTCACCTAGTTTCTTCAGTATCCCTGCACTTCTGACATTCAATAAGTGCACGCACTGGAACAATTCCTTTGGTTCGTATTCTAAACAGTAAAGGAACAACAAATCTGTTCGGTAAAAACTCTATTCAATCTCAGTGATATGAGTTAAACAAAGTCTCTTCTGTTTAATCCGATAAACTCCTTTGTCGGGTTTAGATCTGTCTATCCAACAACTACCAAAGTAGCAGAGTTTAGATTTTGTAATAATAATAGGATCTACCAAGATACTAAATACGGATGACGATCTACGCAACTAATCAATCAAATCTATCAAGGATAAACCGATTATAGTTGGATCCCAGCCGATCAAGTTTTGTGCACACCAAAGATTATGAAACCAATAAGAAATCTTCTTTGTCTTCAAATCTTCAATAAACACCTGCACACCACAACTTGAATCTCTCGTGATCAATCACGCACAGAATGGAGTTTGTTAACAATGGATTATCATTAGATGTCTTTAGATCTACAAACAGTTCTAAAGATCACGTCGACATTTCGATCTAGTTTGAGTGAATCTTATATCAGAAGAGAAGATTCTCAAGAATAAACAAACTAGGTGCAATCAAAGTTCAACAACCGTTAGTCAATCAAATCAAATCGAAAACTAATAATACTATAATTATCTAGTTTCCCACCAACGGTACTCGTAGAGCTTCTTGATCCCACAGAAGTCTTTAAACGAGCGGTCGTAAGAGATTTCGCCTAATTAGGGTACTTTCCTCTCCGAATACACGTCTCCACCAGTAACAACACAATAAGGTAGTTTTGCTGGCTCTTAGGATAGTTTCGAAATGCAAACTTGGGTATTTATAGACCAAGAAAGTTTGGACACCAAAGAATTTCCAAAACCGAAATATTCTTAAGATATGCAATATTTCCAAAATCGATTTCATAATTTCTGGAAATGATCTGTCAAAATTTAACCGAAATCCTACTAGAAAATCTCCAATTAGTAAATGCACATTACCAATTTTTATTTTCAAGAGATATGCATTTTAATTGCTGGTAATTAAAAGCATATAAAATTAACAACCTTAATTAAAAGATTCTTAACTTATTTCGGTCCGGGATCTCCTTGAGTTATTAAGGAATATCTTTGAACAATAAAAGATAAGAGTTACTGAACATGTTCAAAGTATGTCGACATCTTATTTCTTTGTAAATCCTTTTTCATATTTTCAATCTCGGAACCGATTATACAACACTTCCAAACAAGTTTAGAACTGGTGCATCTGATTTCCAAGAACTACGTGATTGATCAAATATCAATACACTAATCATGGGTTTACGGTTCTACCAAACACAAGGATCGGTTCTACCTTAATATGGTTACTGGGATCGGTTACATCAGTTACCAGGATCGGTTACATCAATTATCAGGACCGGTTACCATATTCTCATGGTATTACTTGTGATCGGTCACACCAGTTACCAGGATCAGTTACACCAATTACCAGGACCGGTTACACCAATTACAAGGATCGATTACACACTCTTTTGTGATCGATCACACCAATTACTAGCATCGGTCACACCAATTACAAATATTGATCATACCATCTTAGGTGATTACTTAGGATCGGTTGCACTAATAAAAGTCATACCAATACATAAGTCAGGCATTGTGACTAGTTTTACCAAGATACATAACAAGTTATGATTGGTTCTACTAACTCACACATATTGGTAATCCAAAGATATGCAATGAATAACAATACCAATAAGCCTAGTGATTTCCCTTTCGATTCATAAAACAAGTTCATGAATGTACTTCCTTTAAATGAATGTAATCATTGTTTCCTAGGACGAAATCTTCACCCATACCCATACACATAATCACAATAGCATTCATACGATTATGTCAATGTCTTATATACGAAGTTCAAAAGATAAGCGTTATACTTCGTATTCTAATTCCTTAACACTATGTCTACTAGAGTATAATCATTCACAGCTTCCCAGTTATGTTTTCAATATAGCACGACTTGAAAGATACGTTAGGAATGAAACAGTTCAAGTCACAATATTACTAACCTCAAGAGGAAGGATGATGTCATCGATGTAGCTTGTTACTTCTTCACATTCCTCAAGTCTTCGAGTAATACTTGTATGTCTCATAATCCTAATCTTTCTATCCTAACCTATACGAAGTTGTCTCTAGTACATAATCAAGCGACTCTTTAATTGAGTTTTGATTCACTAAAATATGACAACAAAACTTGACATACCAACGCTTGGTGGGTTCAACCGATCTATCCTCTAACAATATCCCCCTTTGTCAATTTTAGTGACTAAACTCTTACAATCATATGGATAAACAAATTACAAAAATTCATTATACATACGCTTGATTCCAAGTTTCAACAGAACAATAACTTGCATATATTCAATCCATAAATGCCGTTGTTGACATTTAAATAACAAAGCTAATACTCCCCCTGAAGGTAAGATAGGTAGATTTTCAATCCGCACATCTTTGTTATTTCCCATTTGTAGTCCAAATAACTACAATCAACATATGATATGTTTCTCCCCCTTAGTCAATGCTTTACTCTTTCGTTAGATATAACGTTTAAGCACAATTGTCCTTTCCTTAGTGATTACAAATCACTTGTTTACTCCATATATTTCTCACCCTTTTTGACACAAAATGACAAAGGTCCGAGCAAATACCAAAACCGAAAGGATCTTACAATCTAAAAGAATTGTACAACCTATAAGAGTTAAGCATGAAGGTTTCATTTACCACTTTAGACAACTGATAGACGCATTTATGTGTCTATTTTCATCTCTATTGTATATATTGTTAGTACCCATTTTTGTACTAATTTTGGTATTTTATCCCTTTGTAGGTGTTTTTGGAGAAATAGGCTTTTGCGGCAAAATTGGCTCGAAAAGTTGCTAAAGGCTCCTGAGAGGACACTTGCTATTCGGACTCTCATTTTGGATAAGGGGTAACCCATTTCCAAGCAGCTGCTAAGCACAGACCGGCACTGGATAGGGGGAGGTCACATTTCTCAAATTTTCAAAGCAAAGAAATTGGCGGGAAAATTTTCTACAGAAAACAGAATTTTCTGTTTGATTTTTGGACGATTTTTAAGGAGATTCAAGGGCTAATTTTCGTTGGATTAACCCTGTTAAGGATAAACAAGTATGGTATGAGCTGTAGAATCGATTAAACAGGGATAGAAATCCGTGTTAGAGCAAAACAGGGAGAATTCACGATTTGAGTTGTTTTCGGTTTACAAAAGAATTTGTGAAGAGTTTACGGCAAGATTGGAGTGTATGGAGTCCTTATTCAGTCCTGAGAGAGTTTGAGAGAGTTTGGAAACCAAGTTGACGCGTAAAAAGAAAATCAAAAGGCTGTAACGTGCTGTGAAGAAAAAAAGGAAAAGATTTGGATTAACTCGAGTGATTTTGGGGTTTGGTGGATATATATAGGTTGATTCGAGTCATATTGAGAAGCAACAAAGTTTAGGGGAAAGTTTAGAGCCTTAGAGAAGCCAGAAAAATCATTGGAAGAGATCGTGTTTCTGCTGGTGCAACTGTGGCCGGAGAAGACGAAGAACACAGAACAGCAGTAAAAGAAAGTCGCAGAAACTGTGACCGTAGCTTTCAAACTCTATACCCTTTGTAACAATTTTTCCAACAGTTAGCTTCAGTTCGCAACAGTTCTCTGTATGAATAGGTTCTATAACAATTATATTTGTTACAGAATCCGCTGCTTAGCACTTTTCACTCTTTTAATCAACTTTTGAACACCAAATATGTATTTTGAGCAAGTGGTTAATATGAGGAGCTAAACCCCTTAGCCGAGGTGACGGAGGAAGCCATTGTTCCATGAAAAGTTATTTATTGTAATTATTTTACATGATTATTTGCATAGAACTTAAAAGAAAAATTGGGTTTTATTGAGTAGTTGTGAAGTGTTTTGATGGGACATGCTTGGTTTTAATACTTTTGATATTTCATGCTTCGTGCTTACAATTATTACTTCAAAAATCTATTAGAGGCAAATATTAGAATCACTTTAAAGAAGAATATTGCATGAATATTGATTAGAGTTTATCAATTAGTTGGTTAATGGTGGAATCCAGAGTCTCGGTATTTTCTTATTATTGTCAAAACAATTTTATTTAATTTTCAAAAATCCTTCACAAGTTCGAGCAACGAACATTTTTACCACTACAACTACAAAACACATCAACAACCAATATCAAAACCGAAAATACAAGTAATTTGGTTTTAATATGTTATGAAGGAAACAATTGCCCGAAGCAATTTTCCCTAATAATTCAACAAATTGACTAAGAAACTTAGTTCCCTTGCTAAACCGATTGCACAAATACAATCGCTTATTTCGATAAGACCGAAATAAAGATCAGAATTAACTTTATTTTTCTCATCGGGCTCTAATTATTCAGATAATAACTTAGACCTTACACTTTAGACAAGACAAATACTAGGTTAGTTAACTAATATTTCTTGTCAAGGCATTCGATTAGACTTGAATAACCGAATCCTTTACTTTTGATAAGTCTAACTAAGATCAGAATTAACTTAGTTTCTCTTATCCGGAATCGAATTGGACTAAACAAATGATCCCGTATTTTGTTAAGCCATAAACAATACATACAAACCAAATAAATTGACTTGCATAATTATTTCTCTTAACCGGAAGCAATTGAATTAAACATAGACATTAAAGCACCGCAATTGCGCCGAAATTTCGTTAAGTCTAAAACAATGATACCAAACAATAAAGAAAGATATAAAACCAGTTTTTCTTAACCGGAAACAATTGAATCACACACACATACATCCATACATTCATAATGGAATACACATCAATTGTACCGAATTTTGTTAAGCAAAAGCAAAATATATGCAATAAACTCAAGCTTTTCTTAAACAAGAAAATGATTAACTAACAAATTCGTTACCTCAAATTACGCATCCTCTTCTCCCCAGAAAGATATATCATTAAGCGCAAGTTCAAGTTAGAACTCTCCCCCATTGTGTTGTCATCCTCTCGCAGAACAAAAGAACAACAACAAAAGCAACCTTTACCATAGAAAGGTTGAAACGGTTTTAACTAATGCGTGCCAATAGCAAAATTTGAAAACCCCGAAACACATATGCTTTTATGTTAAACACAACGATTCAACATATTGTGACATATGAGTTTCAATCGGAACACCTTATGATCATTTGATAAAGCCTACCATCATGGGATAGAACTTAATCTCGCTAAATCAAAAAGCCACACAAACCATAAGGGTTCACACATCATATGAGATCGAATATTAAGGTGAAGAAAAACCAAAATCAAACATCCCATAAACACATAGCAATAATATAAAGCATTCAAGCACAGGCTATGTAATCGAAAAAACTATCACAAGAAAAATTATAAAATAATAATTTTATTTATAAATAATGGTTTTATTCAGCAATAGACCTTACACAATAATTGAAAGAAATCAAAAACTGATGTCTATTTTTCTTGGATTAAGTATAACTTAATCTCTAGTGGTGCTCTTATTGTTCACTGAAGTTTCTTCAGTGTTCAAACTCTTGAAGCATGTCTCCAGAGACTTGTCTGCAACCACTTCCTGTTTCTCAAGTTTTTCAACTTGAACCTTCATACCCGTAAGATCAGCTTTTGTTTCTTCAATTCTATCCTTGAGCCAATCTTGATGACGGATCGTCACTATGAGGTTGGTTCTTAGTTCTTCAAAGCCTTGGATATAGTCAATCATACTATCAGAACGTATCCACTTGGTCTTTGTTGGATCTTGAAGGTTGTAAGCCAATAGACGTGACTCATCTTGAGATCCAGTAGAACTATCAAAATCATAATCAGACATGATTTTTGATGTGATGTTTTTCTTCCTTTCTGTATTGATTCCTTGACAATCCTTAACCTTTTGAGCTTCCTCCTTATTGACCTTTGTAATACTGCGAGTTATTGGAGGCATGCTAGGTATTTAAATAAGAATTGATCAGGGTTTCTTAATACATGTAAGAGATTGTATCTCTTAAGAAGAGACAATTCTCGGACCGAAAATACTAAGGAAATTCCGAAAATATATACAGAATATATTTTGTTTCCTTTGTCTGAACTTCTCATGCTGGAAGGTTTATTAAAATTCGAGAAAATTTCAATAAAACCTAATTTTGAAAGATCATGATAAACATGAACAGTTTTTTAGACAAAAATGGATTCGCAGTTATCCAGTGATTGTCACACATTTTTTATACAAACTATACAAAAAAAAATGTGCTCTTATTTTTATGTGCTTCTCATCTCAAAAGTATGAGCATGAATAAGGATGAGAGTGCACAGTCTTCATACAACTAGGTTGCATCGGAGTAAGCCTTTTCTTGCTTACAGTGAGTATTAGAAACATAATTCATGTTCCTCTTCGGAAATCTATGCCCAAAGTATTTTCTCCCAAGAAGATGATCCTTCCTTGATCCAAAGATATGATCATGTGGAGAAACAGTACTGATGTGAGAATTTTCAGAGATAGATAAATCTCTCTTAATTCTGTCAATGAGATTTTCATAATATTTTCTCATTCTAAGGATTTCCTTATGATGTACATCAGCATGATTACTAGAAACAATTATTGGAAATTCCTGATCGTTTCCTCCGGCATAAATTCTCTCTTTCCCTTTCTTCTGGAATCGTTCTTCATGTAAACAAGGATTGTTTCGACATGAGTGAGGGGGAACCTTTTTCCAGAAGTGATTATCAACTCTTACTATAGATTGTTTTGAGTTGACTTTGATGGTTTGAGGTATATTCTGTCTTTCTACTGAGGAATAATCTTTCAGTTTTTTAAGACAAGAAACTTCTTTCAATATTTTTACCACCGTATTTTGAAGAAGTATAAGTTTCCTGTCAAATGACTGAAAGTTGTATTCCTTAAGATCACGTTCACGGAATCGGTTCAAAGTTTCCTTTAGACAAGATTTCTTCTGATCATCAGTAGATGTAGAAGATGGTTTCTCATCCTCTCCTAACTTGATGTAGTTAGGCAAACTACCATCATCATGATCTGTTTCAGATGTGATCAAACAAGTTTTGTTATCACAGTCTGTAAAAGTCGAACAAGGACTTTTAGTTTCTTCATTATCAGAATAAATTAAAATAACATCATCAGTCAGAGTCACGGGATGAGTCACTAGATTTTGAGTAAGAGATTTACCAATGGCTTCTAGTTTGACAGTGAGATCCATATACTCTTTGGCTAGAATATTTAGTTGAATGTCTTTTTATCTGATCTCATTCTTAAGAAGATTAGATTCTGTCTTTAATATTAACATCCGTGTAGACAGAGATCTTATTGGATTTAGGGGTTTTACCAACTCTTTATCGGAATCTCCGTGTAGACAGAGATCTTATTGCACATCAAGATTTTGTTATCGAGGAAACCGCAAATACAGAAAAACCCCGGGACCTAGTCCAGAATTGAATACTCTCATAATTAAGTCGCTATACAAAATCACACTAACTTCGTATAGTTGAGACCAAGAACCTAAACCTATAGTTCACCTAGTTTCTTCAGTATCCCTGCGCTTCTGACATTCAATAAGTGCACGCACTGGAACAATTCCTTTGGTTCGTATTCCAAACAGTAAAGGAACAACAAATCTGTTCGGTAACAACTCTATTCAATCTCAGTGATATGAGTTAGACAAAGGCTCTTCTGTTTAATCCAATAAACTCCTTTGTCGGGTTTAGATCTATCTATCCAACAACTACCAAAGTAGCAGAGTTTAGATTTTGCAATCAATAATAGGATCTACCAAGAGACTGAATACTGATGCCGATCTACGCAACTAAACAATCAAATATATCAAGGATAAACCGATTATAGTTGGATCCCAGTAGATCAAGTTTTGTGCACACCAAAGATTATGAAACCAATAAGAAATCTTCTTTGTCTTCAATTCTTCTTAAATCTTCTATAAACACTTGCACACCACAACTTGAATCTCTTGTGATCAATCACGCACAGAACGAAATCTGTTAACAATGGATTATCACAAGATGTCTTTAGATCTACAAACAGTTCTAAAGTTCACGTCGACATTTCGATCTAGTTTGAGTGAATCTTATATCAGAAGAGAAGATTCTCAAGAATAAACAAACTAGGTGCAATCAAAGTTCAACAACCGTTAGTCAATCAAATCAAATCGAAAACTAATGATACTGCAATTATCTAGTTTCCCACCAACGGTACTCGTAGAGCTTCTTGATCCCACATAAGTCTTTAAATGAGCGGTCGTAAGAGATTTCGCCAAATTAGGGTACTTTCCTCTCCGAATAGACGGCTCCACCAGTAACAACACAACAAGGTAGTTTTGCTGGCTCTTAGGATAGTTTCGAAATGCAAATTTGGGTATTTATAGATCAATGAAGTTTGGACACCAAGGGATTTCCAAAACCGAAATATTCTTAAGATATGCAATATTTCCAAAATCGATTTTCATAATTCCTGTAAATGCTCTGTCCAAATTTAACCAAAATCCTATTAGAAAATCTCCAATTAGTAAATGCACATTACCAATTTTTATTTTCCAGAGATATGCATTTTAATTGCTGGTAATTAAAAGCATATAAAATTAACAACCTTAATTAAAAGATTCTTAACTTATTTCGGTCCGGGATCTCCTTGAGTTATTAAGGAATATCTTTGAACAATAAAAGATAAGAATTACTGAACATATTCAAAATATGTCGACATCTTATTTCTTTGTAAATCCTTTTTCATATTTACAATCTTGGATCCGATTATACCACACTTCCAAACAAGTTTAGAACTGGTTCATCTGATTTACAAGAACTACGTGATTGATCAAATATCAATACACTAATCATGGGTTTAGGGTTCTACCAAACACAAGGATCGGTTCTACCTTAATATGGTTACTGGGATCGGTTACATCAGTTACCAGGATCGGTTACATCAATTATCAGGACCGGTTACCATATTCTCATGGTATTACTTGTGATCGGTCACACCCGTTACCAGGATCAGTTACACCAATTACCAGGACTGATTACACCAATTACAAGGATCGATTACACACTCTTTTGTGATCGGTCACACCAATTACTAGCATCGGTCACACCAATTAAAAATATCGATCATACCATCTTAGGTGATTACTTAGGATCGGTTGCACTAATAAAAGTCATACCAATACATAAGTCAGGCATTACGACTAGTTTTACCAAGATACATAACAAGTTATGATCGGTTCTACTAACTCACACATATTGGTAATCCAGGGATATGCAATGAATAACAATACCAATAAGCCTAGATATTTTCATTTCGATTCATAAAACAAGTTCATGAATGTACTTCCTTTAAACGAATGTAAACATTGTTTCCTAGGATGAAATCTTCACCCATACCCATACACATAATCGCAATAACATTCATACGATTATGTCGATGTCTTATATACGAAGTTCAAAAGATAAGCGTTATACTTCGTATTCTAATTCCTTAACACTATGTTTACTAGAGTATAATCATTCACAGCTTCGCAGTTATGTTTTCAATATAGCACGACTTGAAAGATATGTTAGGAATTAAACAATTCAAGTCACAATATTACTAACCTCAAGAAGAAGGATGATGTCGTCAATGTAGCTTGTTACTTCTTCACATTCTTCAAGTCTTCGAGTAATACTTGTACGTCTCATAATCCTAATCTTTCTAGCCTAACCTATACGAAGTTGTCTCTAGTACATAATCAAGCGACTCTTTAATTGAGTTTTGATTCACTAAAATATGACAACCAAACTTGACATACCAACGCTTGGTGGGTTCAACCGAGCTATGCTCTAACAGAACTCTTACCAGGGAGGGATTATACTGACGTTTTCGATTGTTTTTACCTCTTCCTTTTGTTGAGAAAATTCTTGTTGAACAAGAGAAGTGATCATAGAAATTACTATCATCATAAAAAAAGACAGGATTGGAACCCTTACCTAAGGTTGATTGTCTAGAAGATGAAAGTTTATCAATAAGATCCTTATATCATGTAATGATCGAATTCATGTTAGCTTGTTGAATCGTTTCATTGATGAAAACATCAATTTTCTCAGGAGGCGTATGAGAATATATCCTTACGAACCCTTATCTGTGACGGTTTTTCTGAGTTCTTCTTTAACCGATTTTGCATACTACCTTTTTGACTTGTTCGAATATTTCTGGTCCATGCAGAACTGACATTCCTAGAAGAAAATTTGCTCGTATGTGTTTTCACCCCAAGTGGTTTAGATATCATAATATCAGTTACACCCTTCATAATTAAATCCAAGGTGTTTTGGAGATGGCCAAACTGATAGTTTTCCAACCTCAGTTTACATTTTCTTTGAACATGTCTTTTAGTGTTGCAATAGAAGCACACTTTCTGAGTTTCAATGAAATCAAAATAGGTAATCTTATCATACTCGTTTTGTGAAGAACTTTTCCTCCTTAGAGATACAATTTTTTCTTGGTCATAGAAATTTAATTGATCATCTCTTGACAAAGTACTAGTACTTTGTTGATTAGCTTATGACTGCGATTTTTATAGCATATCATGAATATCAAGTGTTCTTACTTTTTCTAACTCGTCGCCTTTTTCAGAAGCTATCTTCATGGTAGTTTCTTTGGATTCACTATCGCAACGTGGAGTAATATTTTTACTCAACAATCTTTCGATCTCCAAGGCATTATCTTTAAGTTTAGCCTCGAGTAAAATAAAAAATTGATTTCACTTTGGCATGTTCTTCAAGAAAAATCCTAGGTGAAAAAGCAGGGGGTCTAACAACCACACCCAATATTTTGCTTAGCAATCTGTATGGACTAACTCCAAATATACTTTTAAGAGAATCAACTAGACAGTCAGACTCAATCTTAATAAAAAGTATATCAAAGAGTTATATCTCAATTTCTCGATTCAATCCACACTCAAACAAATAGGAATTTACGAGCCTGATTGAAAACAAGAGAAATAACTTGAACGGTACCAATGACTAATGTTCAAGTGTCAATCAATTTATATCAACAACCAAAGGTTGGATTATCTAATTGATTGAAACTACGCACAACCTGTGATATTTCAATTATATAAACAAATATAATGCGGAAAAAAAATAACACAGACACCAGAATTTTTGTTAACGAGGAAACCGCCAATGCAGAAAACCCCCGGGACCTAGTCCAGATTTGAACACCACACTGCATTAAGCCGCTACAGACACTAGCCTACTCCAAGTTAACTTCGGACTGGAATGTAGTTGAGCCCTAACCAATCTCACACTGATCAAGGTACAGTCGCGTTCCTTACGCCTCTGAATCCCAGCAGGACTCTACGCACTTGATTCCCTTAGCTGATCTCACCCACAACTAAGAGTTTCTACGACCCAAAGTCGAAGACTTGATAAACCAATCTGTCTCACACAGAAAGGTCTATTGTATAGATAAATTTGTCTCCCACAGATAAACCTATGAGTTTTGTTCCGTCTTTTGATAAATCAAGGTGAACAGGAACCAATTGATATACTAGACTTATATTCCTGAAGAAAAACCTAGAAATATTGATCACCTCACAATAATCTTAATCGTATGGTAGCGAAACAAGATATTGTGGAATCACAAACGATGAGCCGAAGGTGTTTGTGACTATTTTTTATCTTGCCTATCGGAGATTAAATCTCGAGCAAATCTTAGAGAAAATAGTACTCAATCATGATAGAAAACAACAAGATCAGAACACGCAACTATAGAGAAAATAATTGGGTCTGGCTTCACAATCCCAATGAAGTCTTCAAGTCGTTAACCTACAGGGTTTCGTGAAAAACCTAAGGTTAAAGGAGAATCGACTCTAGTCGCAACTAGTATCACATAGGAGGTGTGGGAATTAGGTTTCCCAGTTGCTAGAGTTTTCCTTTATATAGTCTTCAAATCAGGGTTTGCAATCAATGTTACCTTGGTAACAAAGCATTCAATATCCACCGTTAGATGAAAACCTGATTAGACTCAAGCTAATATCTTTCAACCATTAGATCGAACTTAGCTTGTTACATACAAATGAAAAGTGACTTCATTTAGATATGAGTAACCGTACCTAAACGTGTGCACCTTTGTTGGCTCAACAATAGTTAACCGAAGTTAGCCATATGAACACTTTCATATCAACCTTATTCATCTTAACCATAACTAGTTCAAATGACTCAAATGAAACTAGTTCTAGAGTTGTTCAATTGTTTATATTCTCATAGAAGTATACAAGACACAATTGAAGCAAAATCGATTTTGATTCACTCGAATCAAGTCATGAACATTATAGCCACGGTTAGCAAAAGATTGCATTCCTTATTATATATAAATGTATTAGTTCATGAACAAACCGATTTTAGAACATAATCCACTCAAGTATGCAAACGGGTACGCATACCTAAATGGCTGGACTAAGTTTGGGTTCGCCAGTACGCGAACTAGTACACATACCACAAACTCAGTTAAAGTCCCGGAACTTAAACCTCACGCCAGTACGTGTACCGGTATGCGTATTTGGTTCACGGACCTTGACTAAACCAAATAGTACGCATACGGGTATGCATACCATGGTTCCCGGACTTGGATTACACATATGCAAGTGCGCATACTGTGCTTAAATCCAATTATTCTAAACTCTCATTTCAACCATTGAAACATTCTCGGAAGACGACAATAGCTATCTCACACAAACTATTAGCTTCAAAGCAATTTTCAAGTGATCGAATGATCAATACGAAACATTCCGAGTCTACATCAAATGACTGTCTCACACAAATCATGTAAGATGTTACCAGGCGATTTTCACATGATCCTCTTTTGACTTTCGTCAAGAATATAAGATGAACTTGGTTAAAGCGAAAGATTACCAACACATATTTCGAGAAATATGTAAGCGAGTTAAACTCAGCTCAAAATATCAAATGTGTATAATTGAAGTCTATATAGCTATACGACTTTTGTCTCAAATAGGAGATAGAGTAGATAGATTTTTGAGTGATAGATGAGTTCAAGTCTTCACATAACTTTTGTTAATGAAGTTCCACAAGCTCCCCTTGGATACATTCGATATTCTCTAATTATTTGGCAGAGTTTTCGAAATACAAATGGATACATTCGATATTCTCGCCGGAAGTCTTCAGGATTATCCATTAATACTCTATGTATATAGCTATTCCCAAACCTCGTAATTGGTCTACGAGGTATTGGCCTTTCAATTTGACTATGATTTCCATCAATTCCAGCATCATCTTCAGCAAATTATATGATGCTAAGAAGATAATCAAAATAATGGATAATTCTTCATCTTCTTCCTCGCTTTGGCTTCCCACTTCATAATCATCATCTTGACTTTCTTCGTCATCACTAGTTTCTTTTTCTTGGCTTTCTCCATCAGTTCCTTTATTACTTTCTTCCGTACTCCAATCTTCCAGATCAAAAATTTCTTCTAAACTAAAGGTCACCATGCCTAAACAAACAAACAAAAAAATAGATATAAATATAAATATATAATATATGCATGTATCAAACAAACGAGGCATGAGTGTAAATAACACCACAACATATAAATTAATAATTGATTAAATAGTGGTAGAAAAGCTTAAAACAGAAGTATCCAAAGCAGAAAACAAAATGAAACGAAGAAACTATTGCCAACTTATTATTCTGTCAAGCCCCCTAAATCCTAAACACCCGCAGAAGGCATAAAAATCCTATCCTACGCAGAAAATAGAATAGCATTCACTTGTTTAGCTTAGAAAGAATCCAGTCATTTCGATCATCAGCAAGAGGGAGAAGGTTCTCACACAGTTGCAGTACTTGGACATACCGTTTTCACCTTCACACAGTGGCATACGCAAGCTCTTGATATGTAAAAGTTTTAGCCGCAACATTGGCTGCTAGAGCATCGACATATAACCCAAGGGCTTTCTCATACTTTCCATCGTTCCGAGATTTGTTGCCAGGGCCACTAAAGCAACCTGCAGCAATGAAATCACGGTCAGTTGGATCCTAAGTCCAGTTCCTATCAAGAATCCACCTTGGAAATTGAATGTATATATAAACACGACATGGGTACAATCAGAAAACTTCACCACTAGTCTCTTGTACATCTGATATGCTAGGCACAATCTTCAAAAGCTTGGAGTTTTCTTGAACTTTATGGATATGTAATTTTCTGTGCACAACCATGGTTAAAGACTTGAAAGTTCAAACAACTCCCACATAACAAAATCCAAGATACTTTTAGGTCCGTGAGATTGGTATACATACAAATCTCTAACGATTGTTGACACTAGTTTGGGACATTTTACTTAAAACATAATTTGACATTCTGCAACTTCCGGATCTGACATATTCTCGAACGATTGTTGTGCAAATCCGGTATCAGCTATTTTACAGTAAGAGCAGAAGTCAGTAACACCAGTAAGACAGTCAAATCTTGGTACGGGGGGAGAACTGAAGAAAAAGATGGAGAAGATGTCCGGTCAGCGTATCCAGATGAGGGCGGAGTTGTAGAGAAGAGAGAAAAAAAATGTTACTGCCCAAGCATATCCAGATGAGGGCGGTGTTGTAGAGTGGCCCATTCAAGGAAAAAGGAGGGGGGAAAAAATTGGTTCACTCCCGAAACAAAAAAACTCCCAAAATTTTCAAGTCTCCCAAAATATCACCTCTTTGGGAGAGATTTCTACCATACCTATTTTTCAAAAAAAATCTCTCCAAGTCTCTAAAAACAACAAATAAACGACTTTCAACTCTCAATCGAATAACAGGTGTGTTGGAGTAACTCTTATAAAATCCTAATCCAATTACATAGAGTTTCAGGGAATTTAAATGACTTAAAAAAAGTCTCTAACCAATAACAGGAAACATTAAGAGACTCTCCAAAAATCTCAATGGACTAACAGTAGATTTGGGAACTCTTCGGAAGTCTACATAAATCTTAATTGACTACCCCCCTGTTAGAGTTTTGTCACTAAAATTGACAAAGGGGGAGATTGTTAGAGCATAGCTCGGTTGAACTCACCAAGCGTTGTTATGTCAAGGTTGGTTGTCATATTTTAGTATGAAAACTCATCTAGAGTCACTTGCTTAAATACTAGAGTCAACTTCGTTTAGGTTAGACTAGAAAGTCTAGGAATGTTTAGACATACAAGTATTACTCCGAAGACCTGAAGAAAGTGAAGAAGTAACGACTACAACGATGACATCATCCTTCCTCTTGAGGTTAGTAATATTGACTTGATCTTGTTTCCATTCCTAACGTATCTTTCTAGTCGCTTTAGATTGAAAACATAACATGCGAAGATATATACATATGAAACTCCAGTGTTAGACTTGGTTATAATAGTATGATCAAAGTATTAAGGAATTATATTACAGAGTATAACGTTTACCTTTTAAACTTCGTAAATACGACATCGACATAATCTACTATATTTAGTTACTTGACTATGTGTGCATTATATAGATGTGATTTTATCGTAGAAAACTATGTATTATTACATTAGTTTAAGGAAGTAGATGTATGAACTTGTTTCATAATCGAAAGGGAAATCATGTTGTGTTGATCCGGTTCTTCATTGAATATTTTGATTGATCAATACAAGATGACTAGGTAGAACCACTCTTAACTTTGGTTAAGAGATGAGGTATAACTGGTCATAGCTTATGATATGTAGCTAGTTGTAATTGGTCACAAGTTACTTTGGGAATTAGGGTGTAACCGATCAAAAGCTCTATTGAAATGCAAGTTGTAACCGGTCATAAGTTACTTTGGAATCCAAGGTATAATCGGTCACAAGATGGATTGGGAAGTTAGTCGTAATCGGTCACAAGCTACCTTTGGGAAGCAAGGTGTAACCAGTCACAAGCTACTTTGTTGAGCAAGGTGTAACCGATTACAACCTATCTTGGGAATCATGTTATAACCGGTCACAACATATTTTGGAGTGATGGTATAATCGGTTCCATGAACCAAGTTTCCATGGTTCACATATTTTTTCATGATGTGTGTGAATCAGGGTTTAGGGCTTTCAAAGATGAGAAAATTCTAGATATCGACACTATTTGAATATGTGCACAACTCATATCATTAATTGTTCAAATATATTCCTTGATACTCAAGGTGATCCCAAACTGAAATAATTAAAGAGAATTTAATTATGATCTTTGATTTTATATGCTTTCATTTCCAGCAATAAAAGCATATACTCTAGAAAAGGATCATTAGTTAATGTGCTAGACTATTAATAGAAAAATTCTATGGGAGATTTCATAAATATGGTTCAACATTTATTGGGAATAGGAAAACCGAATTTTGCACTTATTGCATATCTTGAGAATAATTTCGGTTTTGGAAATTTCCTTGTTGTTCAAACAACCTTGGTCTATAAATAGTTGAGTTTGCATTTCTTGCACACTATCCTAAGAGCCAGGCAAACTTCATTTGTGTAGTTTCTGGTGGAGCCGTCTATTCGAAGAGGAAAGTACCATAATTAGGAGAAATCTCTTACGACCGGTCGTTTAAAGACTTATGTGGGATCAAGAAGCTCTACGAGTACCACTGGTGGGAAACAAGATAATTGCGTTGTTATTTTAGTTTTCCATTATTGATTTGATTGACTAACGGTTGTTGTAACTTTGATTGCACCTAGTTTGATTATTCTTGAGAGCCTTCTCTTCTGACATAAGGGTCACTTAAACTAGATCAAATTATCAATGGGATCTTTAGAACCATCTTCGGATTTACAGACATCTTGTGATGATTCATTGTTAACAGACTCCGTTCTATGTACGATTGATCACAAGAGGATTCAAGTTTGTATTGTGCAGGTTTTAAGAAGGCGATTGAAGATTTGAAGACCAAGAAGATTTTCTTATTAGTTTTTGTATCTTTGTGAATCTTGTACACACATCTTGATCTTCTGGGATCCAACTAGAATCGTGTTTATCTTTGATAGACTTGATCGTCTAGTTGTGTGAGATCGACATCATATTATAGTTACTCTTTGAATTCTATATTGATTGATTGCAAATCTAGAATTTGATTATTTCGGTAACCAAAGTTTTGATTGATCTAACCCGACAAAGGAGTTTATTAGATTAAACGGAAGAGCCTTTGTCAAACTCATTATCTCATCACTAAGATTGAATAGAGTTGTTACCATAAAAAATTTCATCCTTTGCTGTTTGGAATACGATCCAAAGGAGTTGTGATTCACGTGCGTGACTCTCGAACTCGAAAGTGCAGGGATACTGAAGAAACTAAGTAGCTAGGGGTAGTCTGCTTGGTCTCAATTGTACGAAGTTGGTATTAGATTTTGTATAACAGCTTAATTATGAGAGTATTTAAAAATGGACTAGGTCCCGGGGGTTTTCCGCATTTGTGGTTTCCTCGTTAACAAAATATTGTTGTGCCATTTACTTTATTTTTCGCATTATAATTGTTATTATAATTAAGTAAATTACACACGTACGTTAACTTCATAACACTTGATATTGATCTTATAGAGTTTCGGCTTAATACCGTACCTATTATCAAGTGACCACTTCGTTGTCGTATCGTCTCGATCTTGAATCCATAGTCAATCACACAAGTGATCTTGTAGTTGTATTGTCTCGATCTCGTATCCATAGACGATCACATGAAGTGTGTACCGAATTTGTTGTATTGTCTCGACTCTGTCCATAGACGATCACACTTGGTAAAGGACTTATCGGTTGATGAATAAAAGATTGTGGTGTATTTGGATACCCTCATCTTTTCAAAAACTTATAAATACAGTTCTTTAATTTGAGAGATATGTCTCCTCTAAGTATTGTTACATTGACAAACATAAAGGTGCAAATGGTAAAAAAACTTAAAAAATCATCATTTTTCTTTATCACCTTAAAATAGTGCAAATAAGAAAATGATCCACTATTAGAAGAAAAAATTAGATAAACCTAAGTACTGATTTGAGACTTGAATCACTGCTATGCTTCCGTATTTTTGGTGGAAAAAACTATTCACGGTATGTCTAACCATTTTTATTAAGTCTCTAATTGATCTTTATTATTTGTATTGATTTGATATTTCATGTTGCCAATACTATCGTGTGAAGATGTTTGTTTAGTCACCCCTGAGCTAGGATGGATTGATACTAATGCGGATAAGGTGGCTAATACTAAATATGCAGGTACAAGTTTTATATGCAGGGATTTGGTGACATCAACTTTGGTAGTGATAGCATAACCTCTAAGAATCACTACTGCAATGATAACTGAAAAATGGGCCATGCTGATGGCGCCACGAACAACGATCGATAAACATGGGTCAAAATACCCTTTGAAATACTACGAAAACTTGTTTTGATTCATAGATTCTGATACTAAACCACCAAGGTATATACTTGAATGGTTCTAGAAATCAAGCAGAAAATGCTTCAAATTCCATAAAGTATTATCGAACACAACTACAGAGAAGAAAACCAATTAGTGGACGGACTGGAGAATCACGAGGCACATGGAAGTCAATTGAGAACTTTATACCAACTACAGTATGAGACCATATAATCCCATCCTTTTTGAAACAAATTGTACCAAATGACTCAATGGGTATATGACATACCCTTGTGTAATCACTTTCTAGTCTCACAAATACCTTTCCTATAAAGGTGTATTACATGCAATGTAGTCAATCTCGAATCTCAGTTGGGACCGAGACACGGCTACAACTTTTTATCAGGGAGATTATAGTTGAAATTCTCTTTGAAATTTCGGTTCCAAATTTTATACCTATAATTTTATATCAAAATGACTTTGAGAAATAAATTCTTTTTAAAAGAAAATCATAATAAGACCATTAAAAATGGGTAGGATTTGTTCAAGTGGTAATCGAATACTATTTAACTGGATTTTTTAGTCGTTAGATTAAAGCATAAAAACGGTCCAAATTTTCTAAATTATATCATTCTTATCAGGGTCCTCCTGTGAAAAATGTGACTAGTAGAACTCCCAAACCTCCTCTTTTATTGACTTATATGCATCTCTCCATGATTTTCTCTATCACTTTTACCCTTTTCTAAACAACACCAAAAAATGAGTCAGTAACTTTTTGATTACATCTCTTCCTCTTACAAGTTAAAACAATTAAATCTCTTTTTATTATCATGATCTTGGTTATGTCCTAATGAGTTTGTTCAAGACTTTTTTCTAGTAGGATAAAGATCCTGGTGCTAAGGAAAACATGAATTTTTTTGATATAGATATCTCTGCTTTATTAATTATCTGATTTCGAGATCATGAACAATTCTTTTTGTGTTTGGCTCACAAATAAGAATTTATATTTGGTTTTACCTTTATGCTGTAATAGAACATGAGATTTCATAATTCAATTTCATCTTGTAATAAAACTAATCCAATTTTTGACTGGGAAAGATATTGAAACTGATTTGAGCAAATTTTATAGACATAACTGAGTTAACCGTGCTTCAATCTCGGCCAAGATTCACGAGATAGACGAAGTTATTGTTAAAATCGTGTTTAAGTAAATATCTGTGATTCATCTTGTAAAAGTGACGAGATACGAGATCTCACAAGAAAATCGGTCATCCCGGCCAAGATTAACCACACTGGTATTGATGCGATAAATATGTACTAGTTATAAAGGGATAAAACATGCCATCAATAAGGATTTTAATGATGATTGATTAATTGAAGATGAATTGATTATTCGAAATATCATAATATAAATCTAAGGATTGGTTGGAGAAGAACAATGATGATATTCTCTCATCATTAATTTATTGCATAACCACCACAAATTCTGCTCCTGCTAATTTTTTGGTGACCCTCTACATATATTTCCTTCCGTTTGTTTGGCAAGTTTGTAAACCGAGCCTTATTAACCTTGCCAGAACCTTAGTATCATATTATGATGCTTTGAATTTTCTCATCAAGATTTAGATTCCATTTTTTTATAGGCAAGTTTGTAAGTCAAGCTCCTATTAATATTTGATAATTGGTTGAAAAATCTTGATGAGACAAAATAATGACAACCACGTGTTTCCGAGTTGCATTAAAATTGTGCATGCAACTTTTTGAGATAAACATTGCTCTCCCATGTACGTGCGGCAACACAAAAAAAAAATTGTTTCTCGCTTTAACAAGTTCATAGAGCAACTCAGAAACATAAAAATAAGTCAACCATTTAGAATTCATTGAGTAACTCATAAACATAAACATAAATCAACCATTTAGAATAACAAGCTTTCAAAACTACATTAACCACGAATAACATGCTTTTAAAGCTACACGAAACATAAAGTAATTTTACGGTAGCCTAAAAATTTAAAAGCAAAAAGAAAGAAAGAAATAATCTTAATTAGATATAAAAAAAGTTTAGACCTCAAAATACATCACTACCAGATGAATAACCAAACAACTCTTGATAGACGAGGAGGAAATTGGACAAGAAACACCCCAGCCTCATTGGACGACAGTGGGAGAGTTACAAGAAAGAGAGAAAAAAAAATCTTTCCCATATTGTAAGATCTATGAATTGTGCTAAAAATATTAATCGACAATCAATTTTATTTGAAAACACAAATAACTATTAGAACAGTTGAGAGAAAAGAAGACCTTAAGAGGAAGTACTACTTGAAGATGTTAGATCAGTTTGAGAGAGAAAAGCCTAAAGGAAATACTACTCCTTCCGATTTTTTTATTTTAGTCCGCTTTGAATTTCATAAAATTTTACTATACCCTTAATTAACTATCTAATTATTTACCTATTTTATTTTTATAAAAAAGTTAGTATTAAAAACTATCTAAAATTGTTGTGAGGATTTCAAAAAGAAAATAAAAAAACTAAAACTAAAAAATGTCAAATCTTTGGAAACTTTATCAAAAGGAAAAAAATATTCTAGAGTGTAATATAATCTTTATAAAAAAAATTAACTTTTGTAGCTAAAAATAGTTTTCTTTTTAAATGAATGAAGATAAACAAGAAAGATATTAACACATTATTTTCCTAGTTATACAAATATTCTTTAATATTTTAAATTGGATCTCATTTAAAATGATATAATAAGTATAAAAGATACAATGGTATATATTCGAGTTTATCGAGAAAATAGTGATGATATTCATCCTTCAAAGGTTGTGGAGGCTATTTACTGTTTTTACAAATATTATACATGTCCAGAAACCTTTATTACACGTTCCAGTTTCCTTTGTTGTTTTACTAATAGGTTTTTTTTTTTGTAAAGCTTTCTAGATCATGGCATGTGTGTTAAGCAGGGCAATTACTAGTTTTAAGAAGTATCTATTTATTAGAACTAGTAAAAACACCTTTTACTCTCCTCCAATAATGCATACCAAAAAGCTAATTTCTTTAGGAAACATCAGCTCTCTTAGCAGCAAGTCTCCAAAGAAAAGGAAGTTCATTATATCTTCATGTATGAAAGACAATTCAGCTACAAAGGCTGGTGGATTTCCCTCCAGGAGATGGTTGGTGTATTTGTGTTATTTTCATCTGTTTATTTACCAAGTGGTTTGTATATACATTGTCAAAGTTTGGTGTCTGACATTTTTTTTTTTTTTTTGTAGGTTAGGAAAAATTTGTTGGTGTTGGTATTGATGTTGTTAAAGCTTTGGTACCATGGGTAAGATTTACTTGCCTTTTTATATATCATTTGTTAGTTTATCTTTGAATTTTTGTTTGGTTTGTTTTTGAGTATTCAATGATTTTTTTTCCTTCAGATATGTGGGTGGTTATATAAGAAACAATGTGGTTGAGGTAAATCTCAATACATACCAACTTTACTATTTGAAAAATAGTTTAATTTCTATTATTATAATGTTTTATGTTTCATTTATCAAGAAATATGTGACGAGAAGACTTGTATTAGAGGATTTAATAAATTTTTGGACTATGTTCCAAATGGTGACTTCGACATAAAGAACGTCAAAAACCTCTTTTTATTCACAAAAGCTAAACTTTGTAATCTGGAGTGTTGTTTTGGAAAATATGGGAATCTTGTAAATGTATGGAAAGCTCCCAAGGAGGAACAAGTAGCAGGGACTAAGAATACTGATTTTAAGAAATGAATAGGGCCTGAAGTTAAGCTATGGAGAGTCAGCTTTAATCTTGAAATAAGGAGTAAAAGTTACGATAACGTGGATATCTTAATAGAGAAAATGCACTCTGAAATTATCAAGGAGAGTCTTGATAAATAACGTGGCCGTGTCACGATTTTAGTCGACTCGTACCTATCTGAGAAACAAGCTTTTAAAGGTATTTTTAGTTTCATTTTGTATAAACATTGCTTTACATAAGAAATATGAACCTTGCTTTACATGATAATTATTACTTTCTTCATCAATGTTTATGCATCCGTCATCTGATTCTATATGTATAAACATTGCTTTACATATAGAGTATGATAATCATTACTTTCTTATGTTGCAGATTCTAGTAGCATGCTTTGTTGATGCCAAGCAGAATGTAAAAGAATACTCAAAGATTAATGTGGAGGTCTTCCATTTGGATATAGTCCTTCAATTTATTATCATTTTAAAACTTATACGTCTCTATATATATATCTAACAAACTTTGTTTTTTTTTGGACTGAACAAGGCATCTCCGGATGAAGTTGGAAGACATGGTTACCACCTATGAGAAAAACCTCTGAAGTTTGTAATATGGGGTGTTGTGTCGGAAATGCCAATTTTAAAGTGCAAGTAGGTACTGGAGTTGGGACCAAAACTGTTGATTCTAAAGTGCATGTAGGGACAGCACTAGGAACCACTACTGATTTTATAGTGCAAGTGGGGATTGGTGTAGGGAGTGATATCAATTTGTGGGGAGTCAACTTTACTCTTCAATTAAGTAATAAAAGTTACATCAAATTGAACATTTTGACACATTAGGAGAAAATAAACATAACCGAATTTAGGTGCTTGTTGCATATCTTGAGAATTTTCGGTTATGTAAATTCCTTGGTGTCCAAACTACCTTAGACTATAAATAGTGAAGTTTGTTCTTCTGACAAACTTATCCTAAGGCAGGCACTTCATTTTGTAATCACTGTTGTAGATGACTAATAATATTATTTGTAATACTATCTTGGAGAGGAGAGTAACCTAATCATGCGAAATCTCTTATGTTCGCTAGTTTAAAGACTTCTTTGGGATCAAGAAGCGTCTACTAGTACTGTTGGTGGGAAACTAGAATCTGCATTCTTATTAATTTTAGTTTTTGATTATTGATTTGATCTACTAACGGTTGTTAACTTGATTGTATCTAGTTTGATTATTCTTGAGAGTCTTCTCTTCTTACATAAGACCACTCAAACTAGATCAATAGATTAGCGGTAGTTCATGTCTGATTTTAGATCTGATGTTGACCTGTGATCATCTATTGTTAATAGACTCCAATCTGTGTGTGATCGATCATAAGTTGGAATCAAGTTTGTTATTCGGGTACTGAGGAAGACTATTTGTTAGAGCACTACTCAGTTGAAACCGCCAAGCGTTGATTGTCATATTTTATTATGAAAATTCATAAATCACTTGATTAGATTACTAGTGTCAACTTCGTTAGGTTAAACAAGGAAGTCTAGAAATGTTGAGACATACAAGTATTACTCTGAAAACCTGAAGAATCCGAAGACGTATTGAGACCATCTTTCCACTTGAGGTTAGTAATGTAACACCCCGAGTTTCGGACTAGGATCATACCCGTATGGAGATCCGAACTCGAAATGTTATGGGTCGGAATACGAGACTTATGCATATATTCCTCCAAAATCAACTTTTTATATCAAACATAATTGAAATTTACGTATACATGAACTCGCATCTTTAAAGATAAATTGCAAGTTTATACTTTTTAGAATTCGAATCCTCTTAATTAATATATGACTAGATTCATCTTGGATATTGATTTTTGAGATCGTCAAAAAACTCTTATACGACTAGATTGATCATGTTATATAGTCAACTTCATTAGGTTAGACTAGGAAGTCTAGAAAAGTTGAAACATGCAAGTATTACTTTGAGGAACTGAAGATTCTGAAGATGTATCGACATCGGTGAAGATATCATCTTTCTACTTGAGGTTTGTAATACAAGACTTTGACTTGTTTCCATTTCTATCACGTTACTTTCAAGTTGTTTAGACTAAAAACATAACATGCGAAGTTATATACATAAAACTCTAGTATTAGAGACTTGATTATCTTTTTATGATCAAATTATCAAGGAAGAATATACAAGTTGTGTTAGAGCATAGCTCGGTTGAACCCACCCAGCGTTGGTATGACAAGTTTGGTTGTCATATTTTAGTGTCAAAACTCATCTAGGAGTCGCTTGATTATGTACTAGAGACAACTTCGTTTAGGTTAGACTAGAAAGTCTAGGAATGTTGAGACATACAAGTATTACTCGAAGACCTGAAGAACGTGAATACGTAACGAGCTTCAATGACGACATCATCCTTCCTCTCGAGGTTAATAATATTGACTTGAACTGTTTCATTCCTAACATATCTTTCAAGTCGTACTATATTGAAAACATAACTACGAAGCTGTGTATGGATATATTACTCTAGTAGTGAGACATGATCACATGATCATAGTATTAGGGAATTAGACTGCGAAGTATATTGCTTATGTTTTGAACTTCGTAGATATGACATCGACATAATCTTATGAATGCTGTTATGATTATGTGAATGGGTAAAGGTGAAGATTTCATCCTAGGAAACAATGTTTTACATTTGTTTAAAGGAAGTATATTCATGAACTTGTTTTATGAATCGAAAGGGAAATCGCTAGGCTTATTGGTACGGCTATTCATTGCAAATCTTTGGATTACCAATATGTGTGAGATGGTAGAACCGGTCGTAGCTTTGTTATGTATCTTGGTATAACTAATCACAATGCCTGAATTATGATTTGGTATGACTAGTTTTGATTAATTAGTGTAACCGATCCTAAGTAATCACCTGAGATGGTATGATCGATATTTGTAATTGGTGTGACCTATCCTAGTAATTGGTGTGACCGATCACAGAGAGTCGTGTAATCGATCCTTGTAATTGGTGTAATCGGTCCTAGTAATTGTTGTAACCGATCCTGGAAATTGGTGTAATCGATCCTAGTGACTGGTGTGATCGATCACAAGCAATACCATGTGTATATGGTAATCGGTCCTGGTAATTGATGTAACCGATCCTGGTAACTGATGTAACCAGTCTTTGTAACTTGTGTGACCGATCACAAGTACTTCCATATGAGGGTATAACCGGTCCTAGTGATTGGTAGAACCGATTGAACCTATGGATGTGATTTGATATTTGATCAATCACATAGTTGTCTTGGAATACAAATGAACCAATTCTAAACTTGTTTGGAAGTGTGGTATAATCGATTCCAAGATTGTAAATATGAAAGAGGATTTACAAAAAAGAAATGTCAACATACTTTGAACACGTACATTAACTCTTATCTCTTATTGTTCAAAGATATTCTTAAGTACTCAAGGAGATCATGTACCAAAATAAATTAAGAATCTTTTAATTAAGGTTGTTAGTTTTATATGTTTTAATTACCAGCAATTAAATGCATATCTCTAGAGAATAAAAATTAGTAATGTGCATTTACTAATTGGAGATTTTCTATTGAGAGATTTCGGGAAATATTTGACAAAGCATTTACTGGAATTATGACCTCATTTCTCAGGAATTATTATGCCTTTAACTCGATTCCGAAGTAATCTTTGTTCAGGGACCGTTAAATTCTCACCCGAATTAATGCTACGGGTCATGTCCTCGACCATCCAATTAACTCGTTCCACCTATTTTTTTCATATTAAATAAACAAATTGTAATTATTCATAGATAATAAAAAAAATTAAACATATACAAACATAATTACTAGTATACATACCACCATCTCCCTCCAATCATTTTCTTCATTCCTTGATGTCCTTGATTTTGAAATCTCTCCCTTCTTGAAGTGTTTCTTTGCTTCCAGATCCAAATTTCCATATAAGGATAAGACCACTCTTGATACCATTCCATGTAATTCATCCGCAACTGAAGTTCCATGAGTATGTTCAAGCGCTCTTCTACTCATTTGGTTTACTTCTTCAGAATGAGCATTCCAATGGTCGATCGATTGTGATAGGTCAATTTGACATCTTTGTCCTTAAATTGGGAGTTTCCTATGCTCAGTTTAAAATGAGAGTCTACAGGTACTATTTTCTGAACAATACCAATTTGACGGAGCGTTTTACGAGGATCTAAAATGACGAACCCAGTTGAATGAAACAAAGGTCCTACATAGGTCGCCACATCAGAAAATACTTTATCACCAACTTCATCTTCTCCATCCTCATCAAGTTTCAAACATGAATCAAAAACAACATCATCGATTGTCAAAGCATCCAACCTTTTCATCATGTCGGCCATTTCCGTCTTTTTAGCCTTGTGTTGGGTCACTCGGAAGGGGTATCTTTATCCTGTAGGTTTCTCTAGAGCCCAATTTTTATCCCGAGAAGACCTCAATAATTTAAAATGGTCGTAAACCCATGCCTACGGGAAAGAAAAAAAATATATAAATAAGCTAGCAGACAAAATATAAAAGTTTTCTAAATAATTTGTTATTTGGAAATACAAAAAGATACCTGGATAAGAACAACACATCCTGTAATTTGTGTTATGTTCCACCTAGAAGCTTTGCAAAGATTGTCCATCACACTACTAAGGAGGGCGGTGCCCCACGGGTACCTAGGTACCTCATTTGTTTTTGGATCGAGACTAAGAGTTTTCAACCACTGCAAATAACAAGCATTTACCTTATTTCCTGAGAAATCGGGAAAAAAGACGGTGCCAAGAGAGTGCAACAAGTAAGCTATATATGTATGTCTAGATCTTGCTCCATCCATCACCACCTGTTCACTAGCAGTCTTGGGGCAAGAATCCTCAAACTTCTCCCTCAGACAAACCATGTTAATCTTTCTTGTCATATTAACTGTTTCAGGATGTTCACCATAACACTGAATTTCCTTTTAACTCTAGGAACGTGATCAGTTCCTAATAATGCGTATTTATAGATCATTTTAGTGGTGTTTATGGTATCTCAAGAGATTTAATGTCTTACTTTAAACAAAATTGTACATTTTGTGTCTCGAGGCATCAGTAATCTTATTGTTATAAATACTGATAGTTTCTGATTGTTTGTAGGAGCATAAAGAGAGCACGGTTGACAGAGTTATTGCGGAAAGTGAAAATATGGAAGGAAATTCAAATGCCAGCAACGGGTATCACTGGACTTACATGGGATGAAGTGTTAGCCCAAGTATAATTCACCTATGAAGCAAAAAGAAAATAAAAGAAAACAATTTCATCCTGTATACCTAAGCTAGGTAATGGTGCTCGACACTCATCCATGTTTTCTCTTTTCTCTTGAAAACCACTTTTATTTTCCCAATTTCTTCCTCTCTGTCAAACCCATACCTCTACCCGACAACAACACTCTTCAACCTTCATTTCTTGCTCCCTGATTCACTTCCTCTCTCTACTGGACACCGCCACCTTGCTCAGTTTGTTCCTTCCACTGCCGACCAACCAATGTTCTCCTTCACTTGGTAATGAAATTCTCTGCAAAATCAACATCAAGTGACAATCGGTGAAGACAATCAGGCGGCTGCGTATAATGAACACTATGCATCAGTGATGAGTCCCAAAAACCATCAAATCCCTAATTTTGTGGTTGTGCTTTGTTGAAAATGAGATTGGAGATTAGGGGAATTTTCATATAAATAGGGATGGGATTATGATGAAGAATGCATGCCTGGACTAGCCGGTGCACCAAGCAGTAATATAGATTAATTTTTAGTATTTCTTCATCATGTTTTAATTTCATAACTAGGGTTTATATGATGCCCTTAATCTACTACTAGTTTATTCATGCTATTGTTATTATTCTTGTTGAGCTTAATTGATTAAGGAAAGGTTTAATCTTAGTGCTACAACTGATAACTCTCAGCTTGTATGCCAAGCATCCTAGGTAGTTAGAACAATTATCTGTTGTGCATCAACTCATGCTTTATCGATTGAATTAATCTGTGATCATTTGTGCCGTAACAAGACATCTGATTCTAGGGGTTAATACCTTAGTTGACATTAAACTATCCACTTTTAGGACACCTTGGATATGCGGCAGACTTGAATCTTCACCGCTTTCTACTATAAGGACAAGAAGAGTTTCATTAGCTGAATTCTCTAGTGTAGGTTATGTGGTTGAATTGATAGCCCTAGTGCCCCTTTAATCAAGTGTTTAAACTCTAATCTCATTTAGATTTCTGTTCTTTACTTCTCTTAACAAGTATCTCGTTGTATCGACAAACACCGTCTCATTTGAATCAGTATAGAAAGACCTTAAAATCAACTCTACATCTCCCTAGTCTCTGTGGGATCGACCTGTATTTGCTCTGTCTACTATAGACGCTATGCACTAGCAGTTTAATATTGTAGGAATCTTTCCTAACCTACCAAGTTTTTGGCGCCGTTGCCGGGGACTCGGTAGCGGTGTAGCTGAAGTTTCTATATTTACTTTACTGGTTTCAGTTAATATTGTATATATGTGTTAGATTTTCTTTTGTTTTCCTGCCATTATAGCTGTAGGTTGTTCTATTGCATATTAACTATTGTAGTTTTTATTTTGACTTCAATTATTCTATCTACCGTCATTCTCGTACCAGCATCATTGTATTAGTTAGTCCATTTGCACATATATCTTGCATCACTTAAAACTGCCTGCATTTGTGTTGCCGTGGCTTGTCAGTTTTCTGTGCTTCTGTAATTTTTTCCATTTGATGTTTTGTAGTCATAACTTAGCAGGTTAACTCCATCCCATCTATAGTCTGTCGCATCCAGTAGCTGCTTAGCAAAATTTTCAATTGTTTTCCTTTACTTTCTTAGCTTATTACAGTAGTTAAACCCATCTGTGTATATAATTTTCATCCCATCTCTTTATGTGTTTTCTGTAGTTGCTAGGTTTGTTTCAGTCAATCACCTGCATCTAGAATTCTGTGAATATTTTGAAGTTTCTAGTCTTTTTTACCTTTGATAGTATCATCTCAGTAATGTAATCCATTTGTTATATCTTGCATCTTGTTTTACAAAGTAGTATAATCTATAGTTGTAGGTTAGTTCTATGACACCTTGGCTGTAGTTTTTAATTCTCAGTTCAATTGTAATATATTACCATCAGTAAGATTAACCTATATATATTAAAAAAAAATCAATCGTTCCGTATTCAGTTCATATCTATATTTTAGCCTCTTTTTCAGTTTACTTGCATTCTGTTGCCAGCATCATTGACCTGTAAGATAACTTAGTCCTGTATTTTGTATATCATATTAGGTCTTTTGTACTCTCATCTGTAGCCTTCTAGTGTAGTTATAGTTTAGTTTTGTAGCATCTTAGTCGCAGTGGTAACTGTAGTTTCCATCATTCCGTTACCATTTGCATAACTGCATCTGTAGGCTGTATTTATACTTGTTTAGCTTTTACTTTTTCTATTGTGGTGTAACTTAGTGATAATCCATATCTCATATTGCAGTAGTTTTTAAAGTTCTCTACCTTTAGCTTTTTAGTTTGCTGTAACATATTGTTTCATTCCCCTGTATGGAAAGACTACTCTTGTTTCTGTGTACTGTGTTACCATAACATAGTTTCATTTTAGGCCAACCTACAGTCTCCTTCCAAACCAGTCTATCTGTTCTCATCAACTAAATCCTTTAGTTTCTTTCGAGTTAGTTTACTTGCATCTCATATCATTTCATTCCTAAAAAAAAAGAAACAAAAGAATAGTTTTTTAGAGTTTGGGTCAGTTTCACCTGTAACTATTCCATTCCTGTATTTTGATTGACATTTTTTCAATTACTTAGGCATATAGGAGTCTGTAAGTATTGTTTTAAGCTGTCATTGTTATAACTTAGTTGTTTTGATCCATCTGTATATACTTTTCATGTGTCCTGTAACTTAGTTTGTTTATCAGTTGTTGTAGCTTGTAAATTTTCAGTCATCCCATTCTTAGCTGCATATTTGCTCTACAATCCTGTAGTTTCAATCTTTGAAATCAGTCAGTTTCATCTGTAGTTGTGTCACATCTCTGTAATATAATCCATTTGTTTATAATCGGCATCTCAGTATTCGTTTTAGCTGTAGGTTTTTATTTTCAGTTTCATCTGCATAACTCCATCTTATTTCAGTTGGGTTAGCTGAATCATTGTCTCATATTCATATCTAGTTTGAATCTATAGCTAGTTGTGTTCTGTAATTTAGGTTGTACATGTTGTGAGATTTTTATAATTATAGTACATTACTGTCTGTAGTTTCTCTTTCACTTAATCTGTATCAGTAGTTGAACATACGTTAGGATAAGCTAGATTTTTGCAGCTTTCTTTCATATAAATTGCATATGTAAGTTAAGCATTTGTAGAGGTAATTTTAGAGCAAAGTCTGGTACTGTTATTTAGGTGCCAGTTCATAATTTTTCGTCACTTTGTATTATATAAGTGCATGGTTAATGTTAGTTATAGTTTTTGTTTTTCAATTTGTAGTTCTTCTGTAACTTTTGTGTTGTCGTGTAGCTTAGTTAGTCATTTTTCTTTTTACATGCCCTGCATCCCTGTTAAAAGCTGTCTGTCATACCTTGCTGTAGATTTTAGTTACTGTAACCCTGTAGTTTTGCATATCGTCTTAATTTCTAGGTATTATTAGGTGTTGTATAACTGTTGTTCTTTTTACTGTGTCAGCATAAGCTTGATTTAGGTTAGAGAGTCTGTAGCTGTTTTTCACATAGCTTGTATGTAATTATAGCCCGCGTCTTAGTGTTAGTTATAACTCTTAATCTCAGTCATCCACTTTCAGTACATATTTGCATCTATCTTGGTTTTAACTTTCTCAGTTTACTGCATATTGCATTCTGTAGCTTAGTAGTAATTCATTAGGATTCCTTTGTATTGAAATTTAAAACATATCACCATCTGTAAATCACCATCTGTAAGTTAAGTCATATAGGATTAGGTAAGTACTTTGAAGTGTTTAGTTGTGTATTGCATCTTTTCATCTTTCAAGTCATTTAGTTTACCTGCATCACTACTTTGTAGTATCATCTCTGTAAATCCGAGTCAGTTGCTTTCGTCACTAGTGGTGTTCTGTAGCAATGCTTATACACTTGTTAGATTTTATAGTTTAAATCATTTTATCATCTGTAGTTTTTTTTTTCAGTCAGCATCTAATTATATTTTGAAATTCTAGCTTCCATTTTCACTTAAGTCGTTCCTGTAGTTTTGAGTAATTTAGCATAACTTAAAATTTTATAGCTTTTCATAAAATTTGCATCTGTAAGATAAGCATTGGAGTGAGTAATTGTAGTTGTAGTCATCTAGTTCAGCTATTCTACTTCTAGTTCACAAGTTCTCATCTCCCTGTAAATTATCATCTCACTCGTTATTGCATTTCTTCTATTCCCTTTTCCCTTCTACAGCTTGTTTGTATTTGCATCTTATGTTTAAACCCCATTCTGTCATGCTCAGATCATTTAATTAGTGATTGCACAGTTTTTCAGTTAATTCATTACTGTAGTTCATAACATTGTCAGCTTGTAAAATACCAGTCCCAGCATCCCTGCACCCCATATTGCAGAATCTTTTTTCTGAAATTTTCAGTATTGGTGTTTTCGTGTCCTTGCTTCAACTGTTCAATTCTGGGAACTGAATTTTTTTGTTGAGCTAGCAGGTACCTGAAATTTCTGTTGTGCAAACCAAAGGAAATGAAGAAAGGGCTGAGAAAATATATCAAATTTATTGGTCTTCTCCCTGTGTAGTGCCGGAGGTACATGTTGTGCTGCTGTTCAAACCAAGGAAAAGGAGAAAAGGGAGCAACAGAACCAGTTTTTCGTGCCTAAACCCGGTTCTATACCGGCGGTATCATTCTTAAACCCTGTCATGTTTGAATTTTGTGAATGATACAAATGATGGCCATGTCTGCTTGATTCCGAGCTAGTGCTTCTGCAACATTTGGCATATGTGTGCATGTTCTAGAGATACTTAAGTGACATATTTGCACGATTGAATCTATTGTTTCTCTAAGCATCTTTCGATCTCTGTAAATCACTATATCTGGTGTGCACGTATTCGTGAATCTGTTACCACTTCAACGAGCATTACTTCCATGAATTGTGCATCTAATGTTTATCTGGGTACTGTAACGAGTGATTCACGTCAGGATTTTGGACTAGTATTAGGGATGAGAAATCATCGCACGGACACATTAGAGAACTTGTACATGAGCATGCTTCACATTTTGAGTTTCCATTATTATGGACCTTTTCTAGGTCCTGAGCTACAATATATAGACCTTAATTGTTATTCACACAAGTATCAACCACCACCAGGGGATGTGGAGCAATTCTGTACTCCCCTGAGCCCTTGTATGCAATCTGTGATGGAAATATCAAACTCATTGAACAAAATAATGCTAGATTTGAATTGCAAGCATTGCATAATCATCCATATAGCAACACATCTGAATTTCCCTTCGACAGTGGACCTCATGCACATCCATGTACTGAATATCCATATGAAACGAGGATACCCACTATTGAAGACTCTCCTTCCATAGAACAACTTAATATGATTCTGAAAATGAACCTTATTCATTTACAAAATGAAGAAAGGAAGGAACTTCATAATGCGATGTTTGTTAGTCCTAATGAAGTAAATTTTGAAAATAGTGTTTATGTTTCTACTCAGGAAATTAATATTGAATATGAACCTAATGTAGAGGTAAACGAAGGGACTAGAAATACTATGATTTTGAACAGGGAATTGCATTCTTGCTTTGATGATGATGATGATGATGATGATGTTATGTTAGAAGAGCATGTTTATTCTGAAAATTTTGTGGAAACTTTTGTTTCAAAGACATTATGCTCCTCTGAACTGACCTCTATGAATGATATTTCTTTGATTATTCAATCTGCATATACATGTGACGTTGATCCCGGTTTAGGTCTTGTGCAATTATTCTGTGAAAGTGAACATCCTGAACAAATTGTGTGTGACTTAGGGAAGGTTGAATTTTATGTTGACAACAATAATCATATGCATGAATATAACTTTGATGTGTCTGATTCCTTACCTAAGTCACAATATGATGTTACTTCTAATCTTCCGATGCATGAGACCAAATTTTTCGATAATCATGATTATGAATTTGGGCTTGTTGAACTGTTCTATGAATGTGAGCATGTTTCGACACTTGCAGAGGACTTAGGAGATATTGATGTGACTAATAATGATGTGCCTATCTTCCTGCTTAAGTCGCAATCAGATGGTCTTGCACCCAACCTAGGTTTGGTTTGTCACAAAAAATTTAAACCAACTATTCTGAGAGTACCTAATCTAAGATTGGAACTTTGTGCCTCCCAAGTCCTCTTGGACTATTTTGCTTCTAAGTATAATGTCCTTGAGGAGCCACAGTTGGAATGTATTCATGTTTCTCTGCCGTCCCTAACAAAGTCCATATTGAGTTGGATCTTGTGCATGATGTACCCCTGAAATTGCAAGATTTTATGTTCAAAAACACATATGTTGACAGCTTCTGGTTTGGGGGTAACTCGTTTACATATGCATCCTTACTTGCACTCTCATGTTATTTAAATGTAAGGCTGTTGATGTTTCAGCACATCATCTTTTGGGTTGATCCTCAACTCTTTAGGTTGTATGTGTATAGTGAAGTCTTCTTGTATATAATCCAGTAGGTATTGTTTCAGTTGGATCTTAGTTTTCTTCTGTATATAACTGTGCTAATCCAATTTGCTTATCAGTTGGATTCTAGCCTTAAATAATGGAGTTCTAAACTTGCTTTTCACCGGCATCTGGTAATCTCTTTCGTTTTCTCTACTCAGCATGTTCCTTATGGTATGTTGTTGCTATAATTCTGATCATCTTTAGAAACATCGAGGACAATGTTTAGTTTAGGTTTGGGGGTGAAAAGTAGATACCATTGACTGTCACTGTGCTATATTCTGAAACTGAACTCTGCCATATAAAAAAAATGAAAAATGGAGCTCATTTACCTTGATTTTTGATACATGTGCATGTATGATATCTTAGGGTTCTTAGTCTAGATGATGAGGCACCCCTGATTCTAGCACAATTCACATATGATATAGAAAATTTGCACATGCACGATCTACCAAGCGTGTATAGCGTTGGTGTTTCATCGGTTAAGTAGGCTGCCAATCATCTAGAATACTGAATGAGACTTGACTAGCTTGTTCTTTGGTTGGCTGGGATAGAAGTTGGAGGATACATTAAGAAAACCAACCATTGAATTTGACCGGGTGCATCGAAAAGGGATGCCTCTTGCTAAAAGTGTCATGTAATGTATTTTTCTGTTTTTGTAAAGTTGTTGTGTCATCTTGTATCTCTCAGAAAGTTGTCTGTTTTTGTAAAGCTGTTTTTGTATCTCATTATTCCAAAATCAGTTGGAAAAAAAAGAAGTAAAAATTCAGGAAAAAAAAAAAAAAAAAAAAAAAAAAAAAAAAAAAAGAGAGAAATTGAAATGAATTGTTATTGTCTTTTGTTTCAAACCATTGAGTCAGTTTCTCTTAAGTTATGTTTCCTTTTGTATATATGAATGTAAATAGTCTTGTAATAAGCAAGGGAGGGTGCACGCCATCGATGTAAAACGCGGGTAAGCTGAAATATCACCAACTCTTAGGTGAACATTCACAATTCTCGTAAAGCCGGACAATTAGCTTGGCTTTGAATTCATTTCTTAGCCTAAAAACTATCTCTTAGCAATTGGCAGTTAGAACTTCCTACAGTAAATCATTCTCTATACATGTCTAAGGTGATACACTTTACACTCTTATCACATGTATTTAGTTGTTCCAGTGCTAGAATTGTGCCTTTGAAAGCTAGATTGACATATCCAATTGTTGTGAGCTAAAACTGAAATGCAGGTATCACTTTCATGGAATCTGAGCTTATATTTTGTCCTAGAACTTTGTGGGTATGTTCTAAGCAAACCCTCACAAGACTTCAACTCGTCCACTAGGGACACTTAGTGGTTTAAAAGGATTATTGCATTTGCTAAATGCAATCGACAAACCAGCGACAGTGGTGTAGGTAGGATTTTCTTAGTTCTTTTGTTTACTCGAGGTCGAGCAAAATTCAGGTTTGGGGGTGTGATCGGTGCTTAATAATGCGTACTTATTGATCATTTTAGTGGTGTTTATGGTATCTCAAGAGATTTAATGTCTTACTTTAAACAAAATTGTGCATTTTGTGTCTCGAGGCATCAGTAATCTTATTGTTATAAATACTGATAGTTTCTGATTGTTTGTAGGAGCATAAAGAGAGAACGGTTGACAGAGTTATTGCGGAAAGTGAAAATGTGGAAGGAAATTCAAATGCCGGCAACGGGTATCACTGGACTTACATGGGTCGAAGTGTTAACCCAAGTATAATTCACATATGAAGCAAAAAGAAAATAAAAGAAAACAATTTCAAGTTGTATACCTAAGCTAGGTAATGGTGCTCGACACTCATCCATGTTTTCTCTTTTCTCTTGAAAACCACTTCTATTTTCCCAATTTCTTCCTCTCTGTCAAACCCATACCTCCACCCGACAATAGTACTCTTCAACCTTCATTTCTTGTTCCCTAATTCACTTCCTCTCTCTACTGGACACCGCCACCCTGCTCCAATTGTTCCTTCCACTGCCGACCAACCAATGTTCTCCTTCACTTGGTAATGAAATTCTCTGCAAAATCAACATCAAGTGACAATCGGTGAAGACAATCAGGCGGCTGCGTATAATGAACACTATGCATCAGTGATGAGTCCCAAAAACCATCAAATCCCTAATTTTGTGGTTGTACTTTGTTGAAAATGGGATTGGAGATTAGGGGAATTTTCATATAAATAGGGATGGGATTATGATGAAGAATGCATGCCTGGACTAGCCGGTGCACCAAGCAGTAATATAGATTAACTTTCAGTATTTCTTCATCATGTTTTAATTTCATAACTAGGGTTTATATGATGCCCTTAATCTACTACTAGTTTATTCATGCTATTGTTATTATTCTTGTTGAGCTTAATTGATTAGGAAAGGTTTAATCTTAGTGCTACAACTGATAACTCTCAGCTTGTATGCCAAGCATCCTAGGTAGTTAGAACAATTATCTGTTGTGCATCAACTCATGCTTTATCGATTGAATTAATCTGTGATCATTTGTGCCGTAACAAGACATCTAATTCTAGGGGTTAATACCTTAGTTGACATTAAACTATCCACTTTTAGGACACCTTGGATATGCAGCAGACTTGAATCTTCACCTCTTTCTACTATAAGGACAAGAAGAGTTTCATTAGTTGAATTCTCTAGTGTAGGTTATGTGGTTGAATTGATAGCCCTAGTGCACCTTTAATCAAGTGTCTAAACTCTAATCTCATTTAGATTTCTGTTCTTTAGTTTACTTCTCTTAACAAGTATCTCGTTGTATCGACAAACACCGTCTCATTTGAATCAGTATAGAAAGACCTTAGAATCAACTCTACATCGCCTTAGTCTCTGTGGGATCGACCTATATTTGCTCTGTCTACTATAGACGCTGTGCACTTGCAGTTTAATATTGTAGGCATCTTTCCTAGCCTATCAGCACGGCTCCGCCACCTATCTCAAACTCTTCTTCCGCTTCAAGTTTGTCCCACCCAAGACAGTCTTTCACCAAGATAAAAAGATCTTAAAAAGGAATAAAATTGTTGAAACCCTCGAACACAACTTTTCCTTCCAAAGCCAGACCGGTAATTTGCTTCGCATCATCCGGAGTCATAGTCATCTCGCTGAATAGGAGTAGAAGAGTCATGGTTTCGGGCCAGAATCTTTCTCTAAAACAAAAAATAGCCACAGCATCATAGGTCTTCTGCAAAGCCTCGATTCTAGAGCATATCCCCGAAGCTTTTACCAAAGTTACCACATCTGGATGCTCTTTATTCAACGGCCAAAACTTTCCTTGTTGGTGCTTTAGTTTAGGGACCGCTTTATCGGGAAACTACAAAGAATACAAAATTTTGGTTGTTAAATTAAATATCCATAATAAAATGAAAATAAAATGAAAATAAAATATATAAATATTTTGTGTAGTAAAAGCTTGTTGTTCAATTAAATATCCATAGTAAATAGCTTGTTGCTCGGCTGTCTACTAAAAGCTTTGTTCTGTAGTATTTATAAATATATTAAATTTGATTTATTACCTTTGCGGCACAGACCCTAGCAGCCCATGATGACGGGTAACCAAACAAGACGGATTTATCTTTTGGCTCATCCCAAGGTCTCCCGTTCTTCTTGAGAGGTAAAAACTCCATAGCATCAATGATTTGTCTTGCTGAGTATTTTGGTAGAAACTTCTTCTTCTCAGTCACGCCTTTACCCTTATCAATTGCATCACTAACAACACTTGTTTCGGCCAAGTTTCCTTCTAAAATCTCTAAATTTGGTTGTTCAACAACCACATTTGCACTTCCTCCATCAGTGGCGACACCACCTTCACTTCCTCCACCCATGACAACTCCACCTTCGTTTCCTCCATCAGTGGTAAAACTACCTTCACTTCCTCCACCATGACAACACCATCTTCATTTCCTCCACCTTCACTTCCTCCACCCATGACAACTCCACCTTCATTTCCTCAATCAGTGCCAACACCACCTTCATTTCCTCCATCAGTGGCAACACCACTTGCATTCCTTGCATTTGCACCCAATGGTTTTGTATAACGAGGTTGTGGAGTCGGGACATTACAAGGTGTTACTTCTTGTGTTCTTTTCTTCCTCCTTTCATTTCCTCTGTTCAAAGACAAACAAGACCAAAGAAACAAAACCAAATGAGTAAATACGGTTGGGAGATTTAGTCATAACCAAGCTGTGACACAAAACAAGGCTAGGAAAAATTGACAGTCCCAGACGCAACCAAATTTACGGATGGGATATTTAGTAATCGACCAAGACGTAAAACAAATAACGGCTAGGAAACATAGTTTGCCGCTTTGTTACCACACTATGGATATGAATAACCTAGACGTAAACACTACCGCATGATTGATTTTCAACACAGTAGAAGATACGGCTAGGAATAACCTAGCAGTGAAATATACGGATGGAACTTTGAGTTATCGACCAAGCCGTAACATACAGAACGACTAGGAAAATATATTTACGGTTAGGAACTAAAGTTACGGATAGGAAAAACCTAGACGTATACGCCGCTGAATTAAATTTCAAACGCAGAAGACGTTAGGCTAGGAATAACCTAACCGTAAACAAATTGTTGCGGTTATGATTCAGCATTTCTCGTCAGCATCTCTTATATTACGGCTTGGAGTTCTTAGTGATCCCAACCGTAAGCCTTATATACGGCTAGGAAAATAAGAACTCCTAGCCATAAACAGTTACTGAAACTGTTTTTCAGACCTAATTTTTTCGAAATCAACTCAATAATTATTCAGACGCTTAACTAAAGAGTGGGTTTCAATTCATACGTTATTGCAGTCATATCAGGAGTCTTGGCGGCTGGTTCATCTCCTTCAATCACTTGTTGATTTTCAGTTTCATCTTTATTTGATGAAGTTGATTTCTCTGATTCAAGAGGAGGTGGATTTGAGGACGATTTCCCTGGTTTTTCCTTTCTCTTCATGGTTTTATACGACGATGAATTTTTTTTTATCGACAATCAATCGTCTTACGGAAAAAAAATAATGAGGAGAGGAAGTGAGGGCACCGTTTTGGTTTTGATTTTCATTTATTTTTTTTAATAACATTAATTAGTTAATGGAAGGGCAAAAAAAAAAAAAAAATATATATGGAAGGTATTTTTGAACTTTTACATAGATTAGGTCCCCCTCATACCCACGATTTGGTTTTGATTATCATTTTAAGCCCTCAAAAACTCAGCCCCCTACAGATCAGTTTCATCGTTTTTACACATTTATCGTTTTTACACAATAACGTCCATTATAAACTTATAAACATGTAAAATACCTTTTTAACAAAACAAAAATAAAGGTCATTTTTGCCAATACTCTAAATCTAAAAGCATCAATCGCGTGCAAAAAATAAACGATTAAGATCTTAGTATAACATCTTTCGCAGCAGTCAACAAATATTGCTCATCATTTCTCCGTTTGTATCGAGAAAAGAGGAAGAAGAAGCTGGTCGGTCTAATCGCAGGTTCTCTCTGATGTCTCTCCCCCCTCCTTGATTACAATGCAAGAAATTCCATCACAAAACCCTAATTCTAACTCTACAATGAATCCTCAAAATCAATTTCAAATGCCAACTATTTATCCCCATTATTATCCTCCTCCTCATCATCAAGACCCACTTACTCAAATCCCTAATCCTAATTATACAAACCCCTCTTCATCATCATCGCAATTACCAGTATATGCATCTTGTATTGAATCATCTAATTTTATAAATACATATCAACTTCCACCTCCTTCACGTTCTTGTTATGAAGCTGCTCAAGCTGCTGCTGCTGCAGCTTATCAACAACAAATCCAGGAGTGGCAAGCAGCTCATTTTCATCACAACCCAGATGCTGCTGCTGTTTCCCTGACTACGACTGCGGTAGAAATTTATCTGTTTATTTTTATTTATTTTTTGGAATTTTGAGCTCTTTTTTGCATAGATAGTTGTAATTATCTAAAATGCGCTAATTTGGGTGCAAAATAGGTGAGCCTAGTTATATAATAGTGTTTGGAATGGAAGATTTTATGTTTAGGGTATATACTTGATTAGTAAATGGACCGTGTTTTCTCTGGATTTCCTTTATGAGTGATTGTTGTGGTAGTCCTTCCATTTTTGTCCATAATGATGTTATGGATTGAGCCAGTTTTGGAGTGTGTCCGTTCAAGGAGATGGTTTTTCTTTGTTTTCTCCTGTGTACCACTCAATGACCAATTGTTGTTTATGCAAATTTCATGTAACAATCGTTTTTTCTTATTCATTCTTGGGATTAATTACATATTGATATGGAAATGTGTCTATTCAGATTTAGTATAAGGTTATTGTCATGAGAGAAGTGTCCCAAATTTTTCAAAGGCTTCTAGTCTCCCTGCTTTTCATGTCGTAAGAGCGTACAAGTGGTTCCGGAGAATATAGCATGTCAGAATGGTTGACCTATAAAATAACCAGCTACACCTTGTCTAGCAATATTTGGTTGTGTGTTGATAGATTTTTATTTTATCCACATTTCAACCACAAGAATTTCACACCTAGTTCTTCTCTTTGGGTGCTTGCTCTCTTTTATTTAGCTTGTTTGAACTGCAATTATCACGTGACTATTAACTACCTGAATCCTAGAACAGGAGAGATTTTTCATCTAAGTCCAAGCATAGAAAAAGAAGTTATTCTAATTAAAGTACTGTTTGTGATGGGGCATGACTATGATAACTGATAAGGCCGTGTTGATCCTTCTGTAGAGAAATGGCCTGTGAATGTAGGATCACTATGGTAAACCTGTGCCAGTCTCGTAATAATCCTAGTGAAGGTAGAGTTTCACTGTAGTAAAACCGTGTTATTTTCATACAAACTGACTGAAGCATACATGCTGTGGGTGCACGTTGTCAGCCTATAAAACTCTACCCCTGGTTCCTTTCCTTCTGTTGTTAATCCTACTCTGCCATTATTTATGACAAGTAATGTGGCGAGTCTGGTGACTGAGAGCAGTTGTTGGATTTTCTCATGTTCTTTATATTATATGCTGTAAAGAAACCATATTATCAACATAGCTTTAGTATTTGTTTTGTTATTCACGATTATTTTGCACTTGAAATGTTGTTCTTGCTCCTGCAACAAGTCCCACATCAATGAACAAGTTGTAAATATATGAACTGTATCTTAATGCCTTTAAGTTTTAGGTAGGACTTCTTTATATATTTCTCAAGATCAAATTCATTACGATATTCCTTGCAGGCTACATCGATGGGTACATCAGTGCCAGCAGTTGCTCCAACTCTTAACACGTCCGCTCAATGGACCTACCCGGCGGTTCAACCTTGTGTGAACGGTACTGCTCTTAACAAGGGGTTAAAGAAAAACAAGAAAACCAAGGTCGTACAATCTGCATACTGTGAAGTCTGCAAGATTGATTGTACCAGCAGGGATACACTTGCAAATCACAGATCAGGAAAGAAACACAAGAAAAACCTGGAGAAAATCAAAGAAGCTAAGCGAATTGCAGTTCAACCTCCTGAGGTTATTGTCCCCCCTCCAATCGTTCCTTCACCAGCACCTCCTCCTCCAAATGTGGTTACAGCTCCCACTGTTGGTCCACAAGAGAAGCCATCGAAAAAGAAGAAAGCAGCATTGTCATCAAAAGAGAGCTTGGACACCAAGAGAAGGAAGCTTTTGGAAGGCGGTACAGCAGTTGAAGCACTTAGGATTTGCAAGGTATGCGATGTTGTATGTAATAGTCAAACTGTTTTCCATTATCATCTTGCTGGGCAGAAACATGCTACCATGGTTAAGAAACTTACAGCAGCAGGAACAATTGTAACGTAAGTCGGATCAATAATATGTATCTTCTTATGTTTATCTTCTCATCTAGTAGTGTATTATCTGTCCATAATGTCATTTCAGTGTAAACTTTCTGGTGATATCATGGAAACAGAAACTGAAGATTTTACCTTGCCGTTCTGTTGCAAAATAATCAATGTCTATACTCTTAACAGCCTATTTAGGGATGTTAACAGAAATTCATACACTCATGCAACAAATACCACAAACGAGGATACACCACGCCTACGAGAAGCAAATCAAGCAGACGAACTCGCAAATCAGGCAGTCAAATTTCAGGCACAACACCCGACCAGCCCCTCCTCTCTTAAACATTACTCAAGCAGACTCCAGGGGAACTAAATCCCCAGAAATGTACCAAGAATTTGAGTTTAATGAATCGGCCGTTCTTTTCAGAAAAGAAAAAAAACAGCCTATTTAGGGCAGAAAATAAGCAGTCGTGATCCTCATAATTAAGAGTCTAAAATGTTTGATAACCAACCACTACAATTACTTTGGGTCACTATTCACAACACCTGCACCATCGCTTGGGTTCTTCTTAGTCTCCGTCTTGATCTTCTTCTTACAGGGCATCATCATTCTCTAATTCTCAGTCTTCAACTTCATATGCATATTTTTTTCGTCGCGTCTGGTTTCCTATACATCTTCTCCTCCTTGTCCACCCACTGGTCCTCCTCCTTATCTCAATAGTGATCTCTTAACCGTTTCTACTTTCTACCAGCCTTCAAAACAGAATATAATGCGGAGTTCTTTTAATTTAGCCACCAGTGCGACATTTTCCCCTGAACCCTGAATGAGTTCTCCAAACTGGTTCAAGGAGAAAACTCCAGCTCTTGCGGCAGAATAAGTAAAGAGTCGGTTCATTACTACGTAGAGTCTAGCGCTATACATGGATCAGTTTTCAATCAAAAAATCAGGATCCATTGAGCAGAAATAAAATTGAGTAATTGAGAGAAATAAAAATCGGTAAATTGATTTACATGAGTTAAAATATGAATATGAGCGCCTAGCTCTGTCGTTGGCGGTTATCAATTTCGCAGCCGGGAAAATTTAAATCTGCCCGAGTGCCTTAACATTTCGACTAATCAAATTAATCTTCTTCAGAACAAAAATAAGATAGTTGACCGACTTGTACGCCTGGCTAGGAAGTTTAGTATTAAAAACTCTTGGACTCCTATTCCTCTTTTTCTGAACTCTGTGATTAGGAGTGAACCTATTTTGGATGTTTATAACTTCCTTCTTTGTTAATAGAATGGCTGTTTCTTAGCAAAATAAATAAATAAATAAAATAAATAAATAGTTATGCTGCCAGCTCATCTGTCACGTGCACATAATCATCTTATAAGAAACAGGATACACTTAAGTGGTGCCCCTCCAGGATTATAAACTTTAGATTCAAAACTTTTCTCTGTTTACACAGCTTCCGTCATTTCTGATGTGTCCGACCAAACTCTAATTCATTTTTTCTTGTCCGAATAAAACTTTCAAAAACTAGCGCTGAAATCTGAAGACAAATTCTCTTTGCTCTCCCTGTCTGTCGAGGTATCAAGAATTAGATGTATTGAGAAGCAATTTATTCATCCGTAAGTGGGTTTTTTTTTTCTTTTATCATCTGTTTCAAACACTCAATTCACAGGTTTTGCCGTATTTTAGCTCAAATTCAAGCAAATTTCTCGTTGTTTTCAATCAAATATTTCATTTTGTATGTAATTCTCAATTCTGGGTATCTTATGAAATTGCTATATTTTTTATCTTAGAAATGCAAATATCTGCCCAAACCCAAAAAGCTTCCAATGGACATAGTTGGAGATATTGTAAAAGCATTGTGGTGAAATCAGCACCAATTCACCCTTGCTGTTTTTTGCTAAAGTTAATTTGATTATGTTGTTGGCATGTTCGAGCTACTAGTCTATTTGTGTATGTTTTGTATTCTGTTTCGATTAATATCGGCTAGCATAGTCTCCTATTTGTGCTTTGACTGTTTACAAAAATCGTATAATTTAGCGACCAGGACTGCTGCTTTGTGATATCCTTAGGAGAGCAGCAGTCTAGTAATATTTTTGTTCTTGCAGATGTCTAGTAACTTCAAAATCGGTCACAATTATTCTTTCAATGCTGATGAACTCTTACATATGGGAGCAACGCGTTCGGAGGTATAAATTTCTCTTTGTCTCTCTATTCCCCGTAACAATGCGCACATCTGTTCTTAATGAAAGCTCGAAGCAAATTATTTGCTAATTGCGGCCATAACAAGAAACTGATAGAGACATTATACTTCTCTGCACCACCTGTCCCTTGCAAAGTCCACTTCTACAAACCTGTTAGTCTTTGATATAGTTCCAGGATCACAAAATTCAGGGTTCACAGTTAGCTTCTGTTTAGTTTTTGGTTGATTAGTTTGAGAACACTCCCAACATTTGGTACATAATGATGGTATGATGACGGTCTTCAGTTATAATTAGAAATCTGTTAAAGCGTTTGTTTTTTCTTTATTCCTTTTGACATTTGTGATCTTATTGTCTTGATAGCAGTTGAGGAAAGAAAGAGACATGCTTAAAGAATCACAGTCCAAAAGCAATGAGGAGATCACAGTAAGTTATAGCATTCAGAAGGTTTCTTAAATTTTTTGGTTCTTATATGTATCTGCAATTCTATGAAACTCTTTGAAGATTTTACCAGTTATAAGATAAGAAACTGTTGTCTAATATTTCGGAATATGTGCTAGGAAAAGGGAATTTAATATTTGGTTTGGAATCCTGCACTTTCACTAGAACAAGTGAAACTGGTTTTGGAGGGCATAAACTGTTCCTCTACAGCAGATGAACTTTGCAAGTATAATCTTGTAGAGGTATAATGTTTTACTTAGGTAGAAAATATCTCATTTCCAAGATATGTTAAATGCAGAAACTAGAACTGGATTTACAGTCATTATCCGAAGCTCATGCAGCAGATAGGAAACACATTCAGGAGTTGCAAAGAGAACTGAGTAACTGCTCTCAAGAAATAGGTACTTATTCTTGCATGCATTTTTGTTATTTTCACTGTAATTGTTTATAGAAACCCGTGGACCTGCACAACTAGTTGCAGGAATAAACTTTTCGGGGTGTAGCATCAAGTGCATGCATATCTGATATCAAAACAATAAAAAAAAATAAAAAATGCAGAACAATAGTATTAGATTGGCAGCAAAAATGTGTTGCCTGAGAATCGAATTCAGTTTCTTGCATATAAAGTTATCCAACCTTTCTTTACAGCATACCTTCAGGACCAATTAAATTTGAGGAACATAGAAGCAAACTGTTTGGGTGAGCATGTACATAGCCTTGAACTAAAGCTGGTGGAAGGAGGAAAATTACGTCAAAATGTTAGCGAACTGAAGGAGGAGTTATCTAAAGCCAATTCCGATCGTTTTTTCTTGATGCGCGAATTAGAAAACAAGGAAGTTGAACTACAAAATTCTTCCTTATTAATTGAGAAACTGGAGGACACAATATCATCTGTTGCATTGGATTCGGAATGCGAAATTGAGAGCTTAAAGCTAGATATAGCAGCCTTGGAAAATAGTTCCTTTGAGGCTAAAAAGTCTCAGGAAGAAGCTGTTCAAGAAAAAGATAGGTTTGAGTTCCTATATCATGATGCCAAAAAGATGATCAAGCGCTTGGAGAGAGAAAATACAGAATTGAGGAAGAATATAAAAGATTCAGAGGAGAATTCAGGAATGTATTCTCAAAAGGTTGGGGAGCACCTAAAAGTCGAGCTTTCAACATCAGATGTAGTCGGGTATGTTGCACTAACTTCTTATTTACTATGAAATGACAATATGTCACCTATGTATTTATCTCAGTCAAGGAGAATAAGAACCTCTTTCAGTGTATGATGTACTTGGTAGGCTTAAAGTCTCCTTCTGGTCGAGCGTTCCTTTTGATAATCTTTGAGATTCCTTTTGAAAGTTTGTGTGTATACATATTAAGACCTGACATGCATCAAAGTTCAAGAATTTTATCTTGACGCTCTTAATTTTTTTCTATAGCACTGAGGAACTTCTTAGCCCACTACTATCAAGATTGGCTGTTGCAGCAGAGTCGGATAAAACATTAAAGGATGACATAGAAAAGATGTCCCATCAGATCTTCGAATACGAGCGTCTTGTGAAACAGCTAAAGGTTTGAGTTGTATAACCAAATTGTACATTTTCTTGGGAACAAGTAGTTAAGGAACTTATTAATGCATGGAGGTTTTGGTCCTCAACTTGATAAAGTTATACACTCAGCTTGATTAGGTCAAGTTTCAAATGCTGCTAAAATTGAGATGACACCTGTATAACTTGACCTAGCGCTTGAAAACTGTCATGAATCAGTATCTAGTTGTCAATCAGTTTGGGTTGGGTGCTTTTCAGTTTGTCTTGATCTCTAGATCTTTTTCTGCGAGTTAATTATGAAGGAGTATTTCTTAGAGTAACATTGTGTACTTTTACTAGGAGGATCTGAGAGAAGAAAAGTCAAAAGCAAAGGATGAAGCAGAGGATCTAACTCAAGAAATGGCAGAATTAAGGTACCAAATCACGGGCATGCTCGAACAAGAGTGCAAACGCCGTGCTTCTGTTGAACAAGTATCCTTGCAAAGAATAGCGGAGTTAGAGACACAGGTATTATTATTATTATATGCTTTTTTATACTTGAATGCAATGTTGTCCAGACGTATTAACTCTCTTACTCTACGCATTGCCCTCCAGGTTCGGACAGAACAGAGAAAAGCCTCCTTGGCTAACAGGAATTTTCGCGAAGCACAGATCCTAGCTGATACCAGATCCTTGGAGATCCTCCATTTGAAAAACGTCTTAAAGGTAATTTCTCTGAATAGCCACGGTAGATTAGTGCATGACCAGACAGAGTAGCTGTTTCCGAGAACAAATAGAAAACTAAAAAGCTAAAGATGGTAAAAATGGTCTTCAAAGCTCCAAGAACCACTTTCAGATATTTCTTAGTTTAATGCATTTGCTTAGAATTGTGATTTCTGCAAATATCTTTTTCAGGGGATACAAGCAAATATACATAGAAATGATATGTGCAGTTGCGGCCAGTGTAAATTAATGGTAAATCTAATCGGAGATTGCTTTGACAAAAAACCTTTAGAAGCTGAACCTTCAAAAACAGTGTGTTCCATTGAGGATGATGAGATAGTATCTGAAGAATTGAGAATAGCATGGAATCCAGAGGAAACTTAAAAGTTAAAACATCCAACTATTTTGAGTTGTTGACACTTAGTGGTGAAAAAACAAGAAATCTCAGCACTTAAAAGGCCTAGACAAATAAAACTCTCATGTTGATCGGTAATGGAACCCTCGTATCCTATTGAGAATTTTTTGCGTTGCAATTATGTTTAAAAAATATTACAATTCTTTTACACTCAATTTTCGTTACTTGGTTTATCAAGCCTTTGGAAATTATAAAATGCAGTTCCACCCAGTATTTTGTGCCTCAAGCAGCAAGCATCAGCAAGCATGGATCAATATTTTGTACATAGAACAATGGGCACTTTGTCCGATCAGGACTAAAATTCTCCCTCTCTGACAAGATTTTGACTAACCTTAAGAGCTAGCACTATGGTGCTCTCCATCCCTTCCCTATCTCTCACTATCCCTCAAAAACTCCAAAAACCATCCACTATGGTCTTCCATATCCCTACATGTGTAGGGATATCTTTCCCTTTCCGTACTAGGAGGATCACATCTGATCCCGCTTATAAGGACGGGAAATCACACGGCTACTCAGTAGCCATATAAATTTACGCTTTACGGATACTGAGTAGCCGTTTCGGAAAAAATATTTGTTCGACCTTTTCTCGTCTACACCTCTCTCACACCCGATCTTAACCATCCATCATTAATAACGGCTCTATCTTCTGCACCGTCGGATCCCAACGGTCATTTTTTCAAAATCCTCTATAAATACCACTCTAATTCTCTACTCAAATCACACCAAATCAATTTCTTCTTCTTACATCAATAGATTTCTTCACTAAAATCTCTCCAATTTATTTCTTGTTTAAGTAAGAGTTTTAAATTTTGTTTTGCTCATCAATGTCGGAGACTCGAAAGCAAAAAAGGAAACATAGAGCGAGATTTAGTACTTTGGAAGATTATCACATTATTACTCAGTACATTGCTCTTGGTTATAGCAGTTATGAAGATAAGGAAGAGTTTGGGAATTCCTTTTTAAAAAATTTGTGGAAGCTTGTGGTGGGAATAAACACGACCGTACTGCAAAAAGCGTTCGTAATTAGTTTAGCAAAATCAAGAATGAAGTGGATAACTTTTCCGATTGTGTTGCAAGAGCTACTACAAGTAATCCGGGCTTGGACTCTATTAACCGGGTATGTTATTTAAATATGTTCATTATAGTTGTTGTATATGTTGTTTGTTTAATTTATGTGTATCTTATTTCTGCCTCTCGGTTGTCTAGATTGGGATTTTCAGTTTATGATCACTATGTTCTTTTGAAGAAACCGGGATTCTATCATCCATAATTCGTTGAAAATCGTCGGAGTACATCTACAGCACACATGTACACAAAATCATCACAAAACAATCCATTTTATGCAAAAAAATCTACAATGGATGTATTGTACAAGACCAACAAAAAAAAATTAGCCACATTATCTATCAAACTACAACAAAATAATCAATCAATCCAAAATTATCCATCCAAATACAATCTCTCTGCCAACAATCTGTCCTAGACATAATACATATTCATTTAATCATTCATCGATCCAAAATTATCAATAACAATACCATATCTAAATCAAGAATCATTCATAAACAACAACCTCTTTGATTCAATCAACAAAATATCATAAATTTAATCAACAATGTCTCAAACTATCAAACAACATACAAGGACACATTATAATCAACCTAACATCTCCAATTTAATCATAATCAAACTCAAATTAAATTTAAACCCTAAAATTTGAAACACTCACCTTGGAGGATTTTACGAAATTGAAAAAGGGAAATACTTCACCGGATGCTAATGAAAAAACCCATTGAATTTTAGCTCCTAAATCGCACCAGAGGGTCTTCAAATCGAAAGGGGTTGGGAGAGGAGAAAAATAGAGAAGAAGAAAGAAGAAGAAGAAGAAGAAGAAATGGCCGAGTGAGGTCGATTCTGTGGACTAAAACCTATAAAACGGCTACTGAGTAGCCGTTTGGCACTATTCATACGGTCGTATCATGTAGGGAAAGGTTGAGAGGAACCATAGTGAGGTTGTCTTCCTTGTGCTATCCCTTCCCTACATATGAGGGATAGGGAAGGGATGGAGGGCACCATAGTGCTAGCCCTAACAGAGTTTCAATGATTTAGGAATAGTCATTTCTTATTCTTAATACGTTTCCACTCTTTCTGTTGTTTTCTTTTCTTAATACACTTATTTTTTTCTTTTTTACGACCATGGTCCACTTCAAAGTGAATATACAATAATTCCTCCAGCTGTCCAGCATGACATACTGGAGCAGTAAAAAAAGAGCATGCTGCATGGATGCCAAAAGCAACAGCGGATTACACCACAAAATGTAAAAAAGCAGATTCGAGAATCGACATGAGTTCATATAGTTGTTTTGTTTTTCCTAAACATTGAGTTCAAATAATGGTTGACATCTAATTTGACGGTAAAATAATACCAAAAAAATTGCATTGACATTTGATGCATCAAATGCCAAATATTGGAGTACTAGTGAGTAGACTCAGTACACACCGGTCTGCTTGCCTGTATATATGGAAATCCACATGTCTCTACTCTCTCCTTCTCTGATGTTCCCTAAAATCCTATAAAAGGTCCGTTGCCGTCAACTATTACTGCTCAAATCTGGTCTATTTTGGGCCGGATCTTAGCAGGTGTCTTCCCATTTACTTGTTGTTTTTCTTTTGTTTATCTAATAGTTTAGTTTAGGATGTTGCTTTCAATTTCCATAGTTTTTAGGATTTTTTAATGGATTTTTTCTTTATACCCTTTTTGTTTGTATCTTTTCTTTTATGGAGATTCTCTCTGCGTTCTCATGGTGTTTCTTCGTGGTTCTAATGCAGATGTTTAGTGGACATTCTTCAAGAATGGTGATTTAAATTTAAAACTTTGGGTATATTGCTCTCTTCAATGGAAGCATCTTTTTTTCTAGAAGAAAAGTTCTATCAGAATGATTGGATAGTAATCCAGAAACGATTTCTTCAATCTTTGAATTGCTCGGTACTCTTGGTGGAATTTCGTTACTTCTCTTCATGGAATACCCGACGTTAGTACCTTTTTGTTGTAATTTGAACTTTGATCATGATGTTTTTGAAGTCAATGTAATCAATATTTTATCATGAATAAAATTTTATGAGATGTTATCAAAAAATAAAAATAAATCCACATGTCTTTTCTAGCAGCAACAAACATATTTCCATGTTTTGACTTCAGTGAAGCCGATTCCACGGTCATGACATGTCATAGCTCATTAGTAATCCAAAACTATAATGCAACAAGATGAAACATGTGTACATAATATTTATAAGAGGGAGGACAATAGTTTATGAGCACTTCATGTGTGGTCATGCATACTGAAAACGTCACTAAAGAAATTACTATAATTTTAATCACATATAAAGTAAATAGATGATAGAGGATAGGTTTAGATGAAATTTAATACACAATGCATTACCAACTTGGAAAAAAAAAACAGGTCATTACATCGAAGATATTGAATATCATTATACTTTCTGCAACAATCTCTATGAATCTCTAAAATACCTTTTCTTTGAATGTCCCTGTGCCAAATCTGTATGGATGTTACCTCTTATTGTAAACTTGAATATTAATCTGAATACAGATTCTCCTTTTATGGAATCTATTTTAACTGGATTACTAGTACAAGTGATAACAGAGTCATTGAAGTTGTGGCTACAAAGTGTTGGTTTATTTGGAAGGAAAGATGTATGAGAATCTTCCAAAATAAATCAAACACTATCCTTCAAATTTCACTTGCAATACAGGCATTTAAATTTCTGGTGGCCCCCCTTGAATGATTCAGATGGCTATGTTGTTGGAATAACTTTTGCTCCTATCATAAACAACGCAGATCACTCTAATTCTAGCTCTAACCGATTGCAAAGATCAATTTAAATTAAAATTTGATGCTTCTTGGATAGATAAGTTTGTAAATGCAGGACATGGACTAGTTTTTCGTAATGATGCTGGTTTAGCTATCACAACTCGATCTGGGACCTTCATTGCAACCGACCATGAACAGGCAAGAGCTCTAACTCTTCTAGAAGTAGCAAGGCGTGAAAAATACATGAACCTTTACGATTTCTGGATTGAAGGGGACCGTCAAATAATTATATATTTTTCCTATGGAAGAAACAATATAATGCAACGAAGGAATCAAGCCATGATCAGTGAAGCTTTAAAGATCCTGAAAACATGTGTTAATATTTTTGGGTTGTTGTTTAGTCTTATGAAGGGTAACCAGGTAATATATACACTGGCAAAAGGAGTAGGGAAACACAACAACAATGGAATGCCATGCCACGCTATATTATTTTTGCACTTTATTTAGAAGGATGAACTTACTTTCAAATAATAGTTTTCAATATTTGAGGAACATAGTCTGTTGGTGGAATCCCATATTTCAAGTCTTTTAACTGAAATAGGGGAAACAACATCTAATTCTCAAGTTTGTTAGAAAAATTTTATGGAATTTTTTGTCATTTGCAAGTTTACAAAATTAGAATTCATCATCACATCTACAACTTTCGTTCGTATGAAAAATTAAAACTCCATATCGGCTTTAAGTCAATTTAAAGAGACATGTCTATTGCATTTCTAACTTTCTGATTACTAGTATTCTTTATTTAGCTTCCAACATCCCCTCTTCTGATGGTTCAAAACGAAAATTAAAATGATACATTCGTACATCCAAATTTTACCATATTCTTTCCTTTATAATTTTCAAAACAACTTCATGTAAATCTCAATTAATACATATGTAGTGTTTTGCATATATTGTTGTTCGAAAAAAGTAATATACATTAAAGCATCGCTAGGTTGAACCTACAAGTATTGGTATGTCAAGCTTGTTGTTAATATTATATGACCAAAAATATATCTTGATTGATTGTCTACTAACGCCGGTCTCGGACTAGGATTAAATTTAGATAGTTGAGTATTATAAATTACCGAATACCTTTGAAGATTGAATGCTGAAAAAACGAAGACATATGCGAGAACTTCATCAACAAAGTTATGTGAAGACTAACTATCATATTTACTTATTATTTCAACCATTATATCTTCTGAGACAATGTCATATGGCTTTGGTTTATGTGATGTATTACAGAGAAGAAGTTTCGAGTTTAAGCTAGTACTAGATTAATCTCTGTTGATGGTGGTTTTATAGTTCAGGGCTAAAATTGTAAAACCCTGTATTTAATGCGCTGTCATCCTGCAAAGGAACGAAAGCTATTTGAAAGTGATGAGTGCATAAACCTTTTCGCTTACATATGTATTGAGCAATTCAACACATTTATGAAATTTATCCAGAATGGTGCGTGAAGCAACAATCCCAGATATTCTGTAAATTTTAACCTATTGCATTATTCACTAATGCATGACCTGCCTGGTATTTTCCTATGCTATGTTCCCAGCCGAACTCTCAATATTGGCATGACATGACGATTAATGTTCACTCGCAGCAGAGTAGCATGAATCTCCCGAAGTGTCAGTATTGAGACCTGCATGAAAACACTCACGTAGGTCACACCACTCGCTGATAAAGAGCTTAGCGTGTTTACACACTTTTTGATTAAAAGATAGCGCGATCGAACGCGTTTAAATTCCTTAAGGAAAATCTAGACTGTTCATGTCAGTCTCAAAAAATAATCACGGCCACACAATTCAACAAGCCTAGCCTACTCCTAGCAGAATTAGGCAATCATCACGATGACCGCCGGCGGGCCCACTAGCATCCCGACCGAACGGATCCCATCTAGTACATCCGCAGCGCCTTCGAACGATTAACTCTAATGTGGGTGATCGCGCTATTGGAAAAACAAGCTCAAACGAGCTAAGACCGACAAAAAGGGTCTCAAAACCCATCGCATCTGTCCAAGTTGGCCGGCCTAGTTGGACGACTTAGATCGCATCTCGAACGATCAAAGAGGCACCAATGTGTTCACCGGCGGCCCAATTTTCTTCCCAGTCGATCGACTTGCTCATGGCAAGTCAATGATGCATCAAACCATTCGATCGAACTAGGGCAGACGCGGCTACTTTGAAACCCTAATTTGTGTTTGCGGCAGTATGTTACTATCGCAAATCAGTCATGACCGCCCATCTTCGCCAGCCAAATCGAATGGCTTAGATCTAATTTTCGATGGTCCAAGAGATGTCAGCGTGCACACCAGCGGTCCGTCTTTGCACATGGCTGATCGGCCTTCTCAAACTAGCGCCCAACGCTTTTATTCGATCAGCCAAACTAGGGTTGGCCACACGGCTTCCAAACCCTAATTTGAATCAACGGCAGCAAATAGCTGCCGCAAACCATCTCGTCCATCCGACTTCGCTAGCTTGGTCGGATGGTTTAAATCAGATGTTAGATAACCGATAGGGCGACGTTGTGATCACCGGCCACCCCCCTTCCATGAAGAGCAATCGGCCAAGCTATAACTAGCCCATGTGATCTTCAAACGATCACCCAAAGATGGCCCTTCGTGCTGCCTCAACAGCAGTCATTAACTGCCGCAAATCATCTCAGCCATTCAACTTGGCTAGCCAATTTGAGCGATCCAGATCCAATTTAGATCAACCGGTAGGATTTTAGAATGGCTACCATCCGCCACTCGCCTACAGGGAGTGATCGACCAAGTAGTAGTTCACCCCTAGAGCTACCAAACGATCGCCCAAAGGTGCCCGGTCACGCTCTTCTTTTAAGACGGTCGACTCGCGACTAATTTAGGCAATCTTTAAAATAATGATGCTTTATGCACATCGACTATAAACAATGCTTTATACGCATCAATTATAAACGATCATTCATAAACGCTGATTTCACGAACAATTTTATTGTTTGACCTAAGAAGCACTAAGTGCTGCTTTTAGCGGCAAGTCTCACGACTTGACCCATTTACTCGAGACATCAAACATGTCACGAACTGGGGGATACTCACTAGGGTATTGGTCTGGCGGTTTACAGCGTATGGCGTGCAACACGCCCATTACGTGAAAGTGTCAGGAAAGGACGGACAGTTAAAAAGTAATGAGAGTAGTGGGTGAGAGTGTGACCAGTCTTCCCTCATAACGGAAACACGATGATCACCACTTTCCGCATAACTCCACTTCTACACTACTTAACTTCCTCCACTTCCTATGAGATCAGGGTGCGCTTAATGACTTGTATAAATAGGTTTTCAATCTATTTCAAAAGAACACAAGTGTTATCAACACAAGTATCCAGAAACCATATTCTTATACAAGTCATAAAACAGCCACACCTTCATTATTCAACATTCTGATCTCAAACACCTTCTTCGCTTCCCTCCCTAAGATCAACCCTTCTCATTCACTTTGTGACCGAATTGAATCTGGAACGGCCATTTCTTGGTTTAGGCTAGAGTCTTACAGATTTATCTCTTGAATCTAAAAGTACTCCCATGCAATGCATTTGTTTAGGGTACTAATTCATTTCTCATCAACACACCCAAATTTACCAAAAAAACAGCAGAACCAGTTTTTACCCTCAAACAATCTCGAAACCCGAACTGAAGCATTGGATATTCATAAGACTTATCGATTTTGAGGTTGAGAATAATTTTTATTGTTCAATAAAATATGTCTGAGAAAGAAGATCCTAAAAATATTAGATTGCATCTTTGTTCATGTATGTAATAATTTTATATTGATGAAATCCAAGGAGCATAAGAGTTCATGAACTGATTTTCCTTGTTTGCGACCTATGCAAATGTTCCTGTAACTTTTAAAATTTTCTCGTATGTTCATAAACTAAATTTTTAGTTCCCGGACTATTACTTTTAGATATGTTCCTTGAACTCCAAAAGATCCCGAGTTCGTGAACTTGTTAGTTTTGGGGTGCTACAATGCTCCGACATTGTTTGATGTTTCATTGACCATATTTGTTAATTTGTGAGCTAAGTTTTGCACGATCCTTAATCGAAAAATACGCAGTTTATATTCTTTTTTGTATTACAAGAAAAACTTCTCAAATGCTTACATGGATTATATTCTTTGGAATCAATCTATATGAGAAGTTAAAATTTTCTTGGGATCAAAGTAATTCGAAACATGGAAACTAGTTCACGAACTTGCTTTGGATGCAAGTAGTAGTTGCTTGAACTTTAAGCAACCTAGCTTGTTTTATTATTATAAATAGAAAACTTTATGCAACTAAGAAATTTAACCTTGCATGTTGTGCACTAGTTGCTGCCAGAGTCGTCCTATAAAGACCTAAGTTATCCAATAAACATAATTAGGTTACGACTTTGGAAACTTCACTCGGGATTAGTGAAGATCGGTCAGACTATCGTTCAACAAATAAATATTTATATCCAAAATCTTATCTTGATCATCGTAGTTCTCGTTTATTCTAAAGGTACGTCTCTTCTGTTATACAATAATTCAAAAATTATTCATTGAGGATTAAGATTGATAGAAACTACAAAAAGTTCTTCGTCTCTGACTTTGTAGTTCTGCAAGATTAACATCTAAACTCGATTTAGATTGATCTTATGAGATAAAATCAATTATTGCATCTATATACATTTTGAATAGATTATGTTATCCTAATTGTTGAGGTTTGCTTTGTATCTTTTTTACTTAGAGATCCATCAAAGCAAATAAATTTTCACTACCTTGATTAAAACATATTTGAAGAAAATCAAATAAGTGTCATGTTAGAGGGAGGGTAGCATTAGTCTTCACGAAACACTGTGGAGAAACCCCTAGGCCTGTAAAGGATGTCATCTAAGAGAATCAAGTGCTTATGGTCTTGTGAGATCCAAGAGACCTAACAAGGACAAATGAAGTTGAGTTGCTAGAAGGATTGATTTGGTCTCAATTACATTCAAACCCGAAGTCCAATAGTGAGCTAGTGTTTTGTAACGACTTAATACAGTGTGGTTTTCAAACTGGACGAGGTCCCGGAGTTTTACTGCTAGATTGCAGGTTTCCTCGTTAATATAATTTTTGTTATCTAGTATTATTTCTTTTATGCATTATATTGTTGTATATGTATGATTGAAATGTCACAAATAGTACGTTAATCAACCTAGATAGTTTTAGTTTGGTAGAAAAGATCTTACAAGACTTGTTCTTGTTGAATACAGATCTTGGAATATTGATCGTACAAGAATTTTTCTTGATTGAATTCGGGTCTTGAAGGTTCAAGTACATTCTAGGTTGACCTTGAAAATTTGTATCGTAATTAATCACCTAAAAGATTACTTGTTTTACAATCTTGAATACGGATTTTGTTTCCAAATGTTTAGATTGTACAAGGATTATTCATACAGGTTCACGAATAAAAAAGTTAGCGATGCATTAGTTATCTGAGTCGACCTCTAAAGACCTAGGTTTCTTCGAGAAACATAATTATGTTACGACTTTGAAAACTTTACTTGGGATTTATGAAGCTCGGTGATCAGACTATCTTTTACCCGATAGATCGTTTTTATCAAGAATCTTATCTTGATCATCGTATAGTTTTTGTATATTCTAAAGATCTGTCTCTTATGCTATATATCCATTCAAGAACTATTGATTGAGGAATACTATTGATAGAAAGTAAAAAGAGTTTTTCAAATAATATAGTTCCGCAAGATTAGCGTATAAATTTGATTTGGACTTATCTTGTGAGGCAGAATCGATTATGCATCTTTATAACTTTTGAAGAGAATAAGTTATCATAATTATTGAGGTTTGCTTAATATCTTTTTTATCCGTAGATCCCTCAAAGAAATACCTTGATTGAAACATATTTGAAGGAAATCAAATAGGTGTCCTATTAGAGGCTAAGCGGTATTAATCTTCAGGTCAAACTATGAAGCAACTCTTAGTCCTATAAATGACGTCAGCTAGGGGAATCAAGTGCATGGGTCTTCAAACACACATTCAAACACATAAACAGTCTTAAAAACATTACTTCAGTAGTTAAGTCTCTTACACACACATGAAAAGAAACACAAAAACAAATGCTAAAGAAAGTAAGAACTAAGAAAACTTAGAAACACAAAGTCTTTATCACTCTCTACATTACAATAAGTCAACAAAAAGTCAACAACATTCAAATAAAAATGAGGCATAATACAAAAAGGATAATTGATAAAACTAAATGTACCTTCTTTTCATAAATCTCTTTCCCTGCTTTTTCATCAATCTCAGGATTTTGTAACAGAAACAACATCCCAAAGAATCGGGAATAACACATTCCCTTAAAAAACAAGAATAATAAGTAAACAACATTTTAACACACTTATGAATAGAAACTAAACAAAGTAGTGTACCTTAGCTTGAGAGGTCTCGACAACTTCAGCAATCTTCAATTTTGCCTGAATTAAAAACACATAACAACATTTCATGCCTCGGTAAAAAAAAACATTCCCCAACAACAAAACAACATTTAAACACACGCATATGCAGAAGTAATATACCCAATAATCAACATTCACAAATCCTTGTTCGAGCTGTGCAAGCACACCAAGCAAGTGTTCTTCTGTTTCATAATCTGTTTGAGGACTGAACTAAAAAGATAAGCCATAAGAGTTAAATACAGGGCAAGAATCTTGATCTCTTTAGATAAACGACAGATTGAGATGAAAAACACAAGTTAATTACAAGACCATTTTAACCTTGGATGAAGAAGTCCCATGAATCAGAGTCAAAGGAAGATTAACATCTTTTCTACATTCAAGCTGAGCCTTCTCAGCCAATGTTCTTCCAAGTAAACCATCATCTGAACTGGATCTTTTCAATCGTTTTGATGTAACAGGGGAATGGAAGTTTCCAGTAGGATGATTAATGCCCTGCATGAAATCAGAGATTCGAATTAGGTCAACAAGTCAACAACATTCAAATAAGATACATAAGTAATAATAGAACTAAGAAGAAGAACAAAATAAACTATGAAGTAAAATTTATACTTGCTTATCAAATTGGACACGAAAATGACATGGAAAATCATTAACTTCAGAACTTCAGAACCTCATGTAGCAACAAATGAATATTGTACCTGACTTGTAGCAACAGTGAATATTGTTTCAATTCCTCACGAACTTTAGAACCTCATGTACTAAACTTCAAGAGCATTTTGCCCAAATGAATCTACTGCACAACACCCAAAATCAAAACAATAACGAAAAGTTAATAAAATTAAAAAAATCTAAATGAATCTTCTTACTTATAAATTTAAGTAATCTAATATGTGACACTAAAGAACAAGAGAAATGTGCTAGAATTAAGTGCCTCAAAACCTAAATGACTGATATTTTATAAATTGATAAAAATACATTGCACAGTTCTATAGTTTTGTGCTTTGACGATTCTGAGACGAGCAGTATATCCAGTCACCTATAGACTCCACTTAGATATAAGATTTGTTTGTCACAATATGGTTATGTACCTGTCATTAGTCATATTAACTAAATGAATCTAAAAACCTTCCAATTTCACCAGTTTTATATTAGGCAAATGAGTTCCTCGGTACAACTCTTTTCGTGGTAACATGAATGTTCTAAACGAATCTAATAATATAAGTCTTAATATAGCAGATGCCAGGGATATGCAAAAGAATTCTACTAATGGACTAAGTAAAAATTAGACGCAACATGTGAAAGCTGCTTTCAAACTAGATTTTGAAGTCTTTAACTTCCATGGAAACCAAAACCAATCAAATAAACCTCTCAATCAAGAAAAAGCAGGGCACTAAAGACAGATACAATGTACACATGTTCATTTAACTTTCTAAATCATACAATCTTATGTTATGAAAATAAATATGCAATCATCAACTAATCCAACATCTAAATCAACACATCACAGATTCACAAGGTCAATTAAATATCGACCCCTATTGTAACTTGAAAAAAAGTTCTCTTAATTAGAAAATCTAGTATCATGCCTCAATTTATACATGCAAAGAGAATTTATCAAAACTCATTCTTAAGTTCTTCTCAGTAACTTGAAAACAAATGAAAACAAACCCTAACATAATCAAAACCATCTTATTAACAGAATCAAACCCTAACTAACTATCAATACTAAGTTATTCTTCAACCTCAATGCCTCATATTCTAATTTAAGTTAAACCCATCTCAAATATTTCTCTTATTTTATCCATACATGTAAGTCATATCAAACCCTAATTTTTGATTGCAACACAGAAACCCTAATTTTATAGCAATCGAACACAGAAATAGAAGAGAATCAATACCTGATTGAGTGGGTGAGTGATTGATTGAGAGACATAGAGTGCATAGGCGACTGGCGGACTGAGAAGAGAAGAAGAAAAAAGGAAATGAATATATCCATGTTTACTCGACTTATAATGGATGTGATCTGAAAATTACAAGTATATCCCTGTTTCTATTGAATATTAACGGACGGATGGAGCCTAATCCGATTACGATATGTTAAGGAAAAAATATCCGATAAAAAAATGTGATCCGATATTCGATAAAACGAATAAAATCCTATAGGATCTTGAATACTCGGAAACGGATTCTGCATATCGGACTGATATTGACAGGCCTAAGTATAACTTTGACTGGAGAACTAGGACTATCCAGTTGTGTTTGGTTAAGTGTGGGTTATGACCGTCAAAACCTCTAAACTTTGAGAAACTAAGTTAATTATTATTTCGTTTCATTTTAATGCCTAAAATGCTAAAATTTATATTACGGCCATCCTGAAAAATGATAAGGTACTAATTATGTCTAATATATTATATGACACTATTCTATATTATCATACCTATAGATCTCTTCAAGAAAAAAAAAGTATAAATAAATAATATAATCTAGAGCAAGTAAAGAAAAATTTAAACTCTTCTGGTAATAATCAAAAGAAAGACAAAAGATTCCGGTGGTAAAATAAAAAAAGAACTTGTATGAATAAATTAATCAAAAGGCATCTAATTATCCAAATGAGTTAGTTAATCAAATATTTACTTGTGATAATTTTAGTAGTAGAATGTGTAACGTAAAAGAATTTATTCATATAATAAACATTGCGCGAGGGGGAGAGGAGGGCTCTGCGAATCGGTGATTGTAACTCAGTGAAACTTTCTACATTTTCTTGTTAATCCTTTGTTTATTTTTCACCATTCCATGAATTTTTGATCGTTTTTCTCATCATGAATCCATTATACTCGTTTTAAAACAGTTATTTTTGTACACATTATTCAATTTCAGTTCTTAAAAATCTAATCCTCATTCTTTCTTAGAGTTTTTACTCAATAAAGTGTTTCTAACTAAACTTTAATCCCCCTAATGTGTTTACAGATTATTTTCTCCCAAATGGCGTTTGCCTTGTTTGTAGTTGTGATTACAGCGTTTGCTCTGTTGGCTAAGTTTCTTTTTGAAGCCAAAGTGTTTCCATTGATTCATCATTGTGAGAGATATCAACTCAGTCTCTACTGATCCATTGACTACCACGGGAAAATTCAAAGAAAGAAAAGGCGAAAAATTAGATTATTCAAATTTCAAAAAAGTCGTGGCATAATTGGTAACGGTTTCCTTTTATTCCTCTACGGCTTAATAGCTTTTTATCTTATTTCTGTTTTTAGATTATCCTTCCATAACCTCCAGAGATACCCAACCCAAATTATTCGCTCAGAAAATCTATTTTCAGGAAAAGAAAACCCTAAATCCTGTATTGCTCCCTCTTATATTCGTCAAATCTCAGAAAAATATTGAACACAAACAAAAACTTCAATTTCTCAATATCATCATGGCTGCGGAACCTAACAAACAAGTGATGGACCTGGCTGAAAAATTCAAGCAAGCATTTCTTGATTTGGATGGAGACTCTGATACTTCAAGTCAAATTTCAGGTGATGAAGATACTGAACAAGAAGGAGAATGGGATTTCTGCTTAGTAGGTATGATTATTATGGAAGAAGGAAAAATCGGTTTAAAGCAGTCAAAAAGCATATCAAATTCACTTGGTCTTTTATTCCTGAAGAAGAAGTTAAGGTGGTGGAGATTGATGACAACATTATGGTTTTCAAGTTTAAGAATGAGGAAACTAAAAACAATGTTTTTGTAACTCGGCCATGGAGTATCAATGGTAATTTGGTCATTCTGCATGGCTATAACTCTGAAGTGATCTACAAGGATCTTGATTGGAACCATCAATGTTTATGGATTCAACTCAAAAAACTCTTACCAGAACATATGAATCCAATATCAGTCATAAAAATTGGGGAAATCATGGAAGAAGTGATACCAATAGAACCATAGGATGTTATTCCAGTGGTCAAAGAAGGGGTTAAGGTATGTGTGGTAATTGATATCAATAATCCACTAAGGAGAGGAGTTCTTGCTAAAACAAATGCTGGCTATACAAGATGGATAATTATTTTTTTATGAGAGGCAACCTCATAATATCTGCCGTACATGTTTCATCATCAAGCACATTAAAGGTGCTTGCTCTGCAGCAGCTGATTATCTTGGAAAATCTCATAACAAGCCATATTTTCTAGGTAATCTGGTAGGTGAAGGGAAAGTTGTAATCACTATACCAATTTTTCAAAAGAAAAAGGAAATAAAGCATGTTCCTTTTGTTCCCCCCAAATATGGCCTTCTTATTAGCCTTGTTACTGTTCAAACTTCTGTGGATGAGAATGATAATATGACTGCTAGATTGGGTAAACAACTTAGGACAGCTTAGATCACTGAAAATAAATAATATACTGTAACAAGCAACCAATTTCCAGTTCAAAAAAAAAATACTCTCATGACGGTAATCAATTGGAAACACATGTTGCAGAAAGAATCACACAAAAGGAGAATCAATCTGGAAACACTAATGGGGAGACTAAGGTAACTACACAAAAACTTTTCTCGAACTTTCAAAATTTGCACTCCTATATTTGTGTAACAAAAACCAATAACTTAAAATCTCCATCTTTTTACAACTGCATCATTGTAAAAAAATTGCATACTAAAATGAAAATCATTTCATGGAATGTCTGTGGATTTGGTAACAAGGACACAAGAAACCACTTCATGCTTATTAAATCTCAAAACCCATATATCATCTTCTTGAGTGAAACTAAGAACCAACAAAAAAGGATGCAATATTTACTAGAAAGATATAAATATCCAAATGTATCCTTCTTGAAACCAACTGGTTTATCTGGTGGCATATGCATCTTGTGGGAGGACAAAATTGATCTGCATGTTATTGACATACATATGAATATGATAAATTATCTTGTTAAACTTGATAGCCAAAATAGTAGCTCTTTGCTTGCTTGTTTGTATCGTGCTCTTAATGACCATGATAAGGATGCCCAATGGAATCATCTTAGTACTATTAGGGCTGTTCACAATAACCCATGGATAGTAGTAGGTGATCTTAAGTTTATTCTTGATAGGAATGAATATATTATTGTAGTAACCTAAAATCTGAGAGAGGTTATAAGTGGGATTCTAGGGTTTCAAAAAAGTGAGTTACTGGACGTTGAGAACGAACATTCTTCGCCTAAACCACGCACAGTGGCTGTTCAAAGGCTGCTTCAGTCACAGGGAAGAGATTTAGGGCTGGTCTTAGGGAAGGAAGCAGATGAAGAGAGAGATCAGAGAATTCTAGGGTTTGAAGAAGAATTACTCTGAGAGGTTATGAGAAAGATGATCGTAGCTTGGAGAAATAGAGGACCTATTTATAACTGAATTCTCTAATCACAAGTCGGTGAAGATAAGGATTGCTTTTCGTGCCGTGCGGAACAATTCTCCAGTCTCTTCAAGAATAAGGATAAACTAGGTTGAGTTTATCTCATTATTCCACCGCCTTTACTCTCTTCTGCGGTGTAAATAATCCGGGTATTTCTCACACGTGTCGTAGACCGCCAGACCAAAACCCTAATTGTTATCCCCCCATTTGTGTGAAGCTGAGTCAGCCTTTGTGATAACGTGTTGAGAGAGATAAATATTCTCTTTATCCGAGTTTGTCGAGATATAGAGATATTCTCCGATTTGTAAGAATGACTAGGATGAGTCACGTGAAAAGCATGGGATGCCTCAGAATTTGTGTGGAGAGGAGACTTGATTCCTACATGAGGCTCGTTCCTACCATGGAGAACATTCAGCCTTATCTGAGATTTCCCGAGAGATTTAAATCTCTCTGAGATTTTGCAGAGATATTTGAATCTATCAGAGATTTTGCATAGAGATATGAATCTCTCCGAGATTTTGAAGTTTTGCAGATGGATCAAAATCTCTACGAAGATTTTCTTAACGGATCCGAATCTCTCTGTGGTCAGCTGGGATTCATCCTGGAGAGAGAGAAAATGATTTGTATGCCCGATTAACGCCTCTGCGAGACTTTGGCTCACTTGTCTTTGAGCAGCGTATATTGCAAAGATATGCTAGGAATCAACTGTGTGTCCATATGATGAGCCAATAAGACCAGTGTATCTCGAAAGGATGTTCTAGGAGTCTTTCGAAGGGCCCAGAGGTAGAATAACCAGCGTATCTCGCGGGGATGTCCTAGGAGTTATTCGGAAACCTCAGTAAGTCGAGTCAGAGCCTAGAGAAGACATGACCAGTGTATCTCACAATGATGTACTAGGAATCAGTCCTTGATCTCAAATAGGGTGAGTCGTGCTTACAGGAGATATGTATATCTCCGCTCTGGGTCATAAGTTCGTCGGGGACTATTTACGCATCTACAGAGCCTACATGACCAGCAGCATCTCGTCGAGGATGTATACTAGGAATCATGGCATCACAATCAGCTTCGTCTCGCGAAGACATGCTGGAATTGTTGTTGTTCTAGTTCATAAGTCTACTGGGGACGTTTTACGCTCTACAGAACCTACGTGACCAGCAGTATCTCGTCGAGGATGTGCGGTAGGAATCACGGCATCACGACCAGCAGTGTCTCGCGGGGACGTATATTAGAAATCGTGGCTAAGGATGCCTTTAGGTCCAAGGGCTTAATCTCTCCCGTGAGAGTTGAATTCTGTTTATAGGGTTGAAATGACACTTTTGCCCCTTATCCAAATTTCACCATCTACATTAAGTCCCCTACTCATAGTAGAACCTTGATTTTTCTATGATGAGTATATAGATGGTAACAAATCATTCGTACGCAATTATAGTTTGTTCGTCCTTTTAGACTTGCAGAATCCCCGAATTGATGTTTAGCCTTCAATTGTTATGACTTTGATCTTGGAATCGATTCTGGACCTTGAAATTTCCTGGGACTTTGTGTTGGACATTAATGACATGATAATTAAGTCTTGATGAGACAAAATTTCTGTCAAATGGAATTTGTTAATTAGGGTTTACTTGGCCAAAACCCTAATTTTCTCTCTTTGTGCATCCTTGAGCTTCTGAGTTTGTATAGGCGAGTATGTGGGGAAGAGATAATTTTTGAACAGTTTCCTGGATGGCCTTTATGTTGGTGAGGGGCCGTGAGAAAAGATATGCATTTACTTTTGAAGTTACGGAGTCCCTATCCCATGTAAATTTTGCATTCAGGCTTGTATCATACCTAAACCCTAATTTCTCTTTTGTTCGCGTCTGACTCCTTCAGACACTCTGGAGAGGCTTGAAGAGGCTTGGAAGGTGTGCATATATCTTGTGGGGTTTGCACCTTGTGTGATGAGAGCTTGTTTAATTCCTTGTGCCAATCAGACTCCTCTTTATTAGAGAAAGTACATACATTTGAAACTAAGGGTATTTAAATCAAAAACTACTATGAGCTTGATTTTTTCTTTGGAATGAGAGAAACATGGAGCCTCCCTAGGCATAGTCACGTCTTGTAAGAGGGATTGGGGCATCTCTAGTCCCGGTTTTGGAAATCATGAATCCGAATTCCTTGTTTTGAGCCAGATTCCCTTTATTTTCATTGAAATTCTGCCTTCCTGGATTCCGTTTCGATTCAATTCTTCTTCGAACACTTAAAGAACTCAATATTAACGTGTATGAGGCCTTTGGAATGATTATATGAGAGCTTGGTCGGTCTCTAGCTGTATTAAGGCTTTATTCTTTGAAAATACTCAAAATTGCAATATAAGGGTATTTTGGTCAAAATCCCTTATGAGCTCGTTTTTTGTTGAAGAGTAATGAGATAAAAGGTATTGAGAGATGCCTAGAGAACCGTCCAACAGAATGGGAGAGGCTCGGTCCCCTCTCTTTTAGAATAAATCCCTTTTTTCACCAAATTCTTGAAATTAGGGTTATTTTCGTCAAAACCCTAATTCTCTTCGACTTTGATCCCTCTGAAAAAATTCCGAGAGAATAAATCACGTCCCACTGGCCTAGGAGAGCATTCTAACACATGAAAATGGTTTGTCCACGGTTTGGAGGAATTTTTAGAAGAAAGAAAACCCTCAGTTTCCTTATTTGATCCAAATTCCTCTAATTTCCTCTTTTAACTCCAAATCTTTTTCCTTTTGATTCAAGGCTTCCATTTTGAAATCAAATTGAAAATAGAAGTATTTTGGACGTGTTCTAGGTTTAGAAACTGGTCCAGTATGTTCCACGAATTTTATTCACAGTAGAATTCCTTGTTTAAGTTGAATTCCTTTGCCTTCTCTCAAAACTCCTTTCCTTGCTTGGCTTGAACTCTAGTTGGATGCATTGGAGGCTGAGGTAACTTGAAAACCGTGTGTATGGGTCTGGTTCCATGATTGGATAATAACTTGATCACTTCTCTTATCCAAATCCCCTTTTCTTCAAAATAGCCAAAATATCGAACTAGGGACACTTCTTTGTTTACTTCTGCCTTTTTTCTTGATAAGTATACGTTCAAGTAGGTGGAGAAACTTCGGCATGAATTGTGATTTAATTGGGTAAAGGATAGAAACAAGTAGAACACGTCCTTGACTCCTTTTGGAAGTTGGTTTCCTTGTTCAAGTGAGATTCATCCTTTTATTTGAAGTAGGATTTATATTGCACTCTGAGGGAAATTCGCGTGCTAACTTTTAATGCTTGGTGTACTTGAATTGAGTTCTTAATAATGGAGTGCTGAGTGATAGCATGTTTTTTTTTGCATAGATGGTAACCTTGTTCTTCTTTCAAAACGATACTAGTCTTCAAACTGATGACATAGAAGTTAACAGAAGTACTTATCATCTTGAGTTTGCTGATATAGATACCCATCATTCGTTCTCCATAGAGTCATCTTCGGTAAGTATTGATATTTGTCCCTCCTTAATCATATATTCATATTCCTTCGACCATTGAATGAATAGAAGTAGTCGTATTTGTCAAGGATTCACTTTGTTTAGGTGTTCGTCAAAAAAAAACTTCATATTTGAGACACTTAGGGAGAATGGCTGTAAACTCTTCATACGGACTCTGATTTGAGTCAACGGACCCATATTTGAAAGAAAAGAGAATATGCTTTCTAATGCAAAAAAGAATGACTTGATTCCGAGTTCGTTTGGCCAATCAAATCCGTGTATACTTTTGACTTCAAAAATCCCGTATAAAATTTCAGGAGTTTTTCAGATTGCACTTACTTAGGTGTTGGGACCACATCTCCTAGATCGTTTTTACGTTTGAAGCGCCCTTTTGGTATGTTGTTTGGAAGACATATAGGAACATATTTGCTTCAGAAAGTACCCCGAAATTCCTTATGAATTGTCATCAGTTTTCAAGTCTTCGTGCTGCAATGTTCATCAATCATAATTACCAAAGGAATCCTTGTTTCAGTTGGATTCTTAAAACGTTCTCTTGCTTCAAGCACAACCCCTTGGAGTATTATGACTTCACTACCCTTCCTTAGCTTGGTTTAGGTCGTGAATTTTGTATTCTTAGGCCAGAGACACGTCCGTGGTATTGATTATTCGTTTTTACTCTTTGGTTTCCAGAAAACGTATTTTGCTTGATCCCTTGTTAAAGTGTGGACCAAAACAAATCCACGAGTATCTCATGAGATGTGAGATGGATTTCTTGATAAGTACTGGAATCTAGGCATGAGGGTATGCTTGAAGGGACTAGGAGAAGATAAGGCTTGAAGGGATTGTAGGAGGACAAGGTTTTAGGGGGAAAGGCCGGTCCTCATGTAAATCAAACCCTAGTCCTGTGTTGTTGCTCCCTTGATTTTAACTTATGTAATTTGAAATTTGCAGCCTTATCTGATCTTCTATTTGTTTGTAGAGTACTCTTCATGGTGAGAACGAGTTAGATCTTGGTAAAATGCGGATGAGGCGGGCTTCAACAATTTCAAAGGGATTTCAGGAAGAGATTCGGGTGCAGAGACAACTGACCGGCATGAGGGTAATTTCACAGAACCCATATCTTGACTTCGGATGAGACACTTATCGACAGATTATATCATGAGAATGATAACTCTGAATGGTCTTGCTTCTGATGATTTTGTAAACCTTGGAAACTTGGTGACATCCCGTGAGAATCTTTGGGCTCAATTCTGTCAGGATCCGTCGGGGTGAGTTGAGTTCAGGTCTTCGTATTTTAGAGAATTTCTTAATCTGGAATGAAGCATGGTAAATGAAGAGCTGGAACATGCTAAGAAGGTAGCTCGAGATGCAGAGGCCAAAGTGAATCAGCGGAACATGAAGAAAGAGATTTTCTCTAGGGGGCTCTGTCGGAAGATTTCTCCAGGGTTGATATTTTCTCTCTCTGAACCTTTTCCATATGCATCTGGTAAAGGAATGGGACCCTCATGAGTTCGAACTTGATAGAAACCCTAGATTTCTCCGTCGGGTATGCGAGTAGGTGAAAACCCTAAGTTAAATTCGTAAGAGAGTAGAGTGAAGATTATAGACTCCTCTTCAAACCGATTGTGAACCCTAGTTTGCTCATGCATGCGTTTATTATTGAGGGATAATTTGAATGCTTATTCTACTTGATATAGTTCTGGTGCACGCGTATAAAACCCTAAAACGTCTTATCTTCAGTCATGATCCGGGACATAGTTGCAATTGCTGAGTACAGTTGCTGAAGGAGAAGAATTCGACGAGACCAGAGAGAGATGCGAGATTTCTCGAGATAAGTTCCCTTCACGATTTTAAAGTCCGATCTCTAGTCCCCTAATCCCAAGTAATAACATGTTGTGTTGTGGGTTTGGGGAGTTGAATGGTCTTGATGTGTCCCGATATTTTGAGACTCCTGCGCTGATCGTTTTTAAATTTGTTATATGAAAACTGGATATCTGGGCCACCTCCTGTTGGCCATGCAGGTATGTGATGCACGACTCTCCATTAGTCCCCAGTTTGATATAAGACTAGGGATTCATGTGAACTTCTATAGTAAAATTATCCATTGAGATTTATTCCTCTTTGGGAGGATGCTCAACCGAACTTGAGAGTAGTATATGCCTTCTGGTATAATTAGGGTAATAGATACATTCAGGTCCAACTGCGCAGTCGATTTTTGTTTGTTTTATTGATGAAAGAGTTCTCTGGGAATCTGCTAGGTAATTCTTCACATGGAGGAGTTGTTTTTTGACATGAGGAAATTGTATGTGATCGTCATATCTTGTCCTTCGCTCATCGTGTCTGAGCCTGACTCATGGAATAACTTGTCAATTGGATTTTCTCGACAGAAGAGACTTTGACCGAGGGAACTGCTAGTATGCGCCTAAATGAGTAACGTGTATCCTGAAGCTATGGTCTCAGATCCTTCTCTTATTTTACTTCAGTGACGGTAGCTGGTTGTAGCTGTATGTCGAGTAACGGAGTTTTATCTGAATTGTTGGCACTTCAGATTTCTTTTCCCTTGGTAGGTTCAGGTGCGAAGATATTCTCCTTCTCCTTCTTGGGTGAACTGAGGTCCTATCGGAAAATGATACTGGATAATCGTTGGTATAGACGAGATGGAGGATCATCGAGACTTAGTCGTACAATCGCTAGGACTCCTTTTCTTTCTGACTGGACGGGTGTTGAGATAGCATATCGACCAGTGGATTTAAATCTTCAGATAAGTATGATCTTTGGCCGAGCAATATCTTGGAAGCTAGTCTCATATTATACTTTGCCGCGTTCTGGTCATGATCCTCTGAAACACGAAAATGACAAGATGCATCTCAGCTGGAGATTTATGACCTTATGTGGCTCTGCAAAGCTTTTGTATAGGTCACGAATTTTTTTGAACCTTTCCAGGTTTTCGCTAAGTTTATCCTGTAAATGACGAAAAGACAAATCCGACAAAAAAATTACTAGGTCAATCTGATACAGAATGAAAGAGTTATAAGTAAAATAGTAAAGTGAAGTAAACTTCCCTAGTCCCCTGTGATCAGGTTGAGGGCCCTTGACCTAAACGAATTTTGGAGAAAATATCCGTCAGAGTCTCCAATTTTAGAGCGTCATCTAGTCCTTGAGAGCGATGAATCTTCATTTGGGCAGGGCCTCTGCAAGATGCGGCCTTGGGAGTTGGTGAATGATTTTTGCTCCCCTAATCTAATTTGTAGAAATGCAAATAAGACATATATAGGGAAGGGACATTGGTTGAGAACAAAATGCAAGTTTTCCTTGCATTTCCCATGGGAAGCGAATGTCGTGATGCTTTGGCCTTCTTTTATGCATGTTAAATGCGATTTATCGAATTTATTGGCATCACTGGCTAACAACCAAGTGAGTAAGGCCAATGTCGGAGACCCATATTGCATCATTTGACGCGATGAAGCTTCATTTTGGCAGGGCCGCTGCAAGATGCGGCTTTGTGACCTGGTGAATGGTAATTACCTCCCTAATTTTAATTTGTAGAAATGCAAATAAGACATATATAGGGAAGGGACGTTGGTTGAGAAAAGAGCACTAGTTGGTGCAGCATCAGTTGGCTTATCTTTATGCGCCAATTGTGTAAGTCCCAAGGTTGAATAAGATTCGGCATTGCTTGGGTTTTTCCCTTGCAAGACGAGAAGGAAATTGTTGGTCAAATTATATTTTTCACGCACAGCGCGTTCGCTTGGAATGACTTGTCCCCGGTGCTCGTGCAAGATTGCAGGTAAGATCCCGTAATGAGCTTTATCTTCTCCGGTGAGGTCGATTGCAGGTAAGATCCCGTTAGTGCTATTCTCAGCAGTTTTAGTACTCCTTATTTAAAAAATGTGTACTCAATCTAGATTTGTTGGATCTATCCCTACTGGTAACTCTAAAGGCGTATTTAGATAAGTCTGGATGTCGATCAGAGATTTTGCAAGATTCTGTTGAGACTCCGGGAGTTCTCCTTGGTCCTTATCCAACGTTTTCAAGGATTAGAAGTAAATTTGTATGAAAATAGGTTACTAGGGCGTTTTGTTATGCTGGAATAGATCCATGTGATCCGGGACGTACTAACCTATTCACTAAGGTTAAACTTGAAAGAGAGAGAAAGTGCTGGTAGGGACCATGATTTACAGAGACTGAATCAATGGAACGTTTTTGTGTTTGGATTGTTAGAATCTTTTTCCTTCCTAAGAGACCAGGATTGATATCTGTAACTGAGTGAACAACCTCCCACTGTGGTCGCCAAAATGTATTTACATAAAATCTGAGAGAGGTTAGAAGTAGGATTCTAGGGTTTATGAAAGTGAGTTACGGGAGGTTGAGCACGAACAGTCTTTGCCTAAACCACGCACAATGGCCGTTCAAAGGATGCTTCAGTCACATGGAAGATATTTAGGGTTGGTCTTAGGGAGGGAAGCAGATGAAGAGAGAGATCAGAGAATTCTAGGGTTTGAAGAAGAATTACTCTAAGAGGTTATGAGAAAGATGATCGTAGCTTGGAGAAATAGAGGACCTATTTATAGCTGAATTCTTTAATCTCAAGTCGGTGAAAATAAGGAATGCTATCCGTGCCGTGTGGAACATTTCTCCCGTCTCTTCAGGAATAAGGATAAACTAGGTTGAGTTTATCTCATTATTCCACCGCCTTTACTCTCTTCTGCGGTGATAAATAAGCCGGGTATTTCTCAAACGTGCCGTAGACCGCCAGACCAAAAACCTAATTATTATCCCCCCATTTGTGTGAAGCTGAGTCAGCCTTTGTGATGACGTGTTGAGAGAGATAAACATTCTCTTTAGCCGAGTTGGCCGAGATAGAGAGATATTCTCCGATTTGTAAGAATGACTAGGATGAGTCACGTGAAAAGGCATGGGATGCCTCAGAATTCGTGTGGAGAGGAGATTCGATTCCGACATGAGGCTCGTGCCTACCATGGAGAACATTCAGCCTTATCTGAGATTTCCCGAGAGATTTGAATCTCTCCGAGATTTTGCAGAGAGAATTGAGTCTCTCAGAGATTTTGCAAAGAAATTTGAATCTCTCAGAGATTTTACAGAGAGATTTTGCAGAGAGATATGAATCTCTCGAAGATTTTGCAAAGAGATTTGAATCTCTCCGAGATTTTGCAGACGGATCAAAATCTCTATGAATATTTTCTTAACGGATCTGAATCTCTCTGTGGTCAGCTGGGACTCGTCCTGGAGAGAGAGAAAAGGCTTTATACGCCCGATTAATTCCTTTGCGAGACTTTGGCTCACTTGTCTTTTACCAGCATATCTTGCAGAGATATGCTAGGAATCAACTGTGTGTCCATATGATGAGCCAACAAGACCAGTGTATCTTGAAAGGCTGTTCTAAGAGTCTGTCGAAAGGGCCCAGAGGTAGAATAACCAGCGTATCTCGCGGGGATGTCCTAGGAGTTATTCGGAAACCTTAGTAAGTCGAGTCAGAGCCTAGAGCAGACATGGCCAGTGTATCTCGCGATGATGTACTAGGAATCAGTCCTTGATATCAAATAGGGTGAGTCGTGCTTACAGGAGATATGTATATCTCCGCTCTGGGTCATAAGTCCGCCGGGGATGTGTTTACGCATCTACAAAGTCTACATGACCAGCAGCATCTCGTCAAGGATGTATACCAGGAATCATGGCATCACAATCAGCTTCGTCTCGCGAAGACATGCTGGAATTGTGGCTGTTATGGTTCATAAGTCTACTGGGGACGTTTTACGCTCTACAAAACCTATGTGACAAGCAATATCTCGTCGAGGATGTGCGTTAGGAATCACGACATCATGACCAGCAGTGTCTCGCGGAGACGTACACTAGAAATCGTGGCTAAGGATGCCTTGAGGGCCAAGGGTTTAATCTCTCCCGTGAGTGTTGAATTCTGTCTATAGGGTTGAAATGACACTTTTGCCCCTTATTCAAATTTCACTATCTACAATTATAGATGCAAACAATCAGCTTATGCTTAACAATAATCTGTTCAGTATGGCATATATAGGAAATCCCTTTACTTGGACAAATAGAAAAAATGGAATAGAACTGATATTCGAGAGACTGGATAGGGCTCTTACCTCCCTTGACTGGTCTCATATTTATCCTAATGCTTCTCTATACCACTTGACTGTAGTTGGTAGCGACCATTGTCCAATTATGTTGTTAACTAGTAAGAAGGAAGTAATACAAAAAATCCATTTAGAGTGAATAAGTCTTGGTTTAAAGACTCTAGTTGTTCTGAACTTATAAAATCTAAATGGAAAAGCCATACTAATGGATCTGTTGGTTATCAATTTGCAAATTGTCTCAAAAACACTAAAATTAGTCTTATACATTGGAACTATCATCACTTTGGTAATATACAAACTCGGGTTTTTAATCTTGAATCTCAGATATCTATCATTACTAGTAGTGGAAATTATCATAATGATAACATGGTAGAGAATCTTACTCAAAAACTAAACTATTGGAATGACATTGAAGATGACTTTTGGAGGCATAAAGGTAAAGATGGTGCTCTTTTGTTAGATGATAGAACACATTTTATTTTCTGTTAGAGCACTGCTCGGTCGAGCTCGCAAGCGTTGCTATCTCAAGCTTGTTTTTCAAGTTTAGTTGTCAAAACTATAAGTCTTGATTTCTAGTCAACTTATAGCTAAGTCTTGGATTAGGATAGAATGTGTAGTTGCGCTTTAGACTTCACAGCGTTTATCGATTGAATACGAAGATCTACTAAGGGGATCTAGGAGGAACTTCATCACAAAAGGTATGTGGAGACTTGAACTCATCTATCACTCAGAAGTCTATTCTATTCTACCTTCTATTGAAACAAAAGTCGTATAGCTATATAGACTTTACATTATACACATTTGATGTTTCGAGCTGAGTTTAACTCGCTTATATCTTTCTCGAAATATGTGTTGGAAAGATTTTTTTCTTTAACCACGTTCATAATTATTCTTTATGAAAGTCAAAATATGATCATGTGAAAATCACCTGGTAACATCTTACATGATTTGTGTGAGACAGTCATTTGATGTAGACTCAAAATGTTTTGTATTGATCATTCGATAACTTGAAAATTTATTATAAGCTAATAGTTTGTGTGAGACAGCTATTGTCGTCTTCTAAGAATGTTTCAATGATTGAAATGGGAGTTTAGAACAATTAATCATTGTCTAGATATAGCACAGTATGCATACCCATATGCAAATTGTTGTAAGAATGATTCAGATCCGGGAACCAAGTATGCATACCCGTATGCGAACGGTTTTAACTGTTAAAGTCCGGGAACTAAGTTTGCGTACCCGTTTGCAAACAAATTCACTTGAGTTTGGTCCGGATCGACAGTATGCGTACCCATTTGCGAACTGTCGGACATGACCAAAGTCCGAACTTAAGTTTGCGAACCCATTTGCAAACTTATGTGGTTAAGTTCTAAAATCGGTTAAGTATGTTTTCATACTCATGAAAAAAATACATTTATATATTAAGGAATGCAATCTTTGCAAATCGTGGCTAAAATGTTCATGAACTGATTCTTTTGAATTAATCCGATTTTGCTTCAATTGTGTCTTGTATACTTCTATGAGAATATAAAAAATTGAACAACTCTATGATTAACACAATTAGATTCAATTGAGTATCATTTGATCTAAAAGTGTTAAGATGAACATGGTTAACACAAAAGTGTTCATGTGGCTAACTTAGGTTAACTGTTATTGAGCCAACTCAATATACACGTTTAGGTTCGGTTACCCATATCTAACTGAAAGTATATTTCATTTGTGTGTAACAAGCTAAGATCATCTAACGGTGGAAAGATATTAGCTTGAATCTTAAATCAGGTTTCATCTAACGGTGAATATTGATTGCTTTGTTACAAAGTTATCAAACCCTGATTTGAAGACTATATAAGGGAGAACTCTAGCAACTGGGAAACCTAATCCCCACACCTCTTGTGTGATACTAGTTGCGACTAGAGTCGATTCTCCTTTAACCTAGGTTTTTCCTAAAACCATTATAGGTTAACGACTTGAAGACTTCATTTGGATTCTGAAGCCAAACCCAACTATTTTCTCTGTAGTTGTGTGCTCTGATCTTACTTTTTCTATCGTATTGAGTACTATCTTCTCTAAGATTTTCTCGAGATTTATCTCCGCTAGGTAAGATATAAAAAGTAATCACAAAGCTATTCGTCCGATTCTTCGTGATTCCATAATAACTTCTTCTACTGCCATATAGTTAAGTTATTGTGAGGTGATTAATATTTCTAGGTTGTTCGTCGGGAATATAAGACCGGATTATCAATTGATTCATGTTCACCTTGATTTATCAAAAGACGGAACAAAAACTTCGTAGGTATTTCTGTAGAGACATATTTATTTATCAGAATAGAATTTTTTGTGGGAGACAGATTTGTTTATAAAGTATTCGACTTTGGGTCGTAGCAACTCTTAGTTATGGGTGAGCTAGAAGTCTTTTCACTTTTTTTTGGTCCATGGAGGCCAGTGCTCCTGCTGAGGGAATCAAGTGCGTAGAGTCCTGCTAAGGGAATCAAGTGCGTAGAGTCCTGCTGGGATTCAGAGGCATAAGGAACGCGACTGTACCTTAATCATTGTGAGATTTGTTAGGGATCAACTACATTCCAGTCCGAAGTTAACTTGTATTAGGGTAGAGTTTATAGCGGCTTAATACAGTGTGGTGTTCAAATATGGACTAGGTCCCGGGGTTTTTCTGCATTTGTGGTTTCCTCGTTAACAAAACTTCTGGTGTCTGTGTTATTTCTTTTCCGCAGTATATTTGTTTATATAATTGAAATATCACAGGTTGTGCGTAGTTCAATCAATTGGTAAATCCAACCTTTGGTTGTTGATTGAAATTGATTGACACTTGAACATTGGTCTTTGGTACCGTTCAAGTTGCTTCTCATAATAGTCAGGCTCGCAGATTCTATCTGTTTGATTTGATGATTACATTTAGAAACAAAGATATAACTCTTGGATATATTTTCCTTGATTTGGTCTGACTTTCTAGTTGATTCTCTTGGAATTATATTGGAGTTAGTCCATACAGATTTCCTAACGAGATATTTGGTATGGTTGTTATACCCCCGCTTTTTCAATTGGTATCAGAGCGGGCAAACACGTTTAAGACCTCATAAGTATGTGTTTGTAGCAATCTGATTTCTATGGATAGAAGGTTGTCTCATTTTTATGCACATATTAATGTCTTCCAAAGTTTTACATTATGGCAAATGTCTTGGGCTGACCTCAAAGGATAACTCCTTAACTGATTCTTCCTAATCCCGAGGTAGAAAATTTCTGTTATCTGATTATGCCAACATTCCCTCTGATGTGACATTTGACACTATGTCAGAAGCTGAAATGGAACTCACCAGAACATTAAAAAAATCTGTTGAGATTATTGATATTCAAGATTCTAAAATAAAGTCTCTTGAAGAAAAACATGCTCAGCTCATTGATGAACTTGAGAAGTCTCTTGATCGAGAACGGGAACTCTACAGTATAGTTGAGTCCCTCTCTAACAATATCGAAAACCTTGTTCAAAAAACTACTCCACAGCATGAAAAGATTAGTGTTCTTGAAGATATTGTTAAAGAAGATTCAATTAGAGAAAAACGTTTGATCGAGACTCATTCATTAGATCTGAACAACATTCATGTTGAAAAAGAGAAACTGGTTGCATCACTTCTTCTAGCCCAGGAACAGTGCAAATCCTTAGAAAAGGAAAACTCTGTTTTAATGAGTAAACCATCTCTTGTGCCTGTCGCTAATTCTCATATGGGATTACAGTACATGAAGAAAAATACTCCAAAGGAAGCGTCTGCTAAGAAATGTTTACATTACTTGCAGTCTTCAAAAAGGGATACGAATCTAAAAAAGGTTCCGTCCGATGTTTCTCTTCCATGAACCTGTTCTTTCTGCAGGAAAAGAAATCATTATGTTTCACATTGTTTTACTAGAAAGAAACATATTTCTAATCTTCAAAATCTACTTCTTTTTACTGTCGACAGAGTAAATCCTCTGACGACGTCTACAATGGATTCCATTCCTGCAGAAAACTAGGATTCTCATGCACAAGGTCTCCATGATCACTCTTCTAGAAATCTCTATAGGAATCGTGTCCCTCTTAATGGTGCTAATCTCTACAAAAAAAATGTACACATTCCCGGTGCTTATGAAAATAAGTCTGGTAAACCTAAGTCTATGAGATGGAGATCTCTCAACTCTGATCCTATGGATCCAATCTCTAGAGGTCCTAGACTTAATCCTCAGAAAAATCCTTCTGATGGATATTATAAAAAGTTTATGTCTTATTCCTCTGGGATAAGAAATAACCAAAGGAAGGTAAGGAATACGAGGCTCAAACATTCAGATGGCATTTACAACTCACTCTGCTACCTAGCTCTAAGTAATTTCATCCTTGTATCTAACTTGAGAGTTGCAAGGATGATATTTGCGAGATGCTCAAGTCTACTGTAGGTTACCATCTGCCTTATGTTTGAAATAGTTGTTTTCTTATTTTGTGAATGTTGAGTCATATTTTGACTCCTAGTAACTACTATATCTTTTTCATATGCTCTGATTTAAGTTAAATCTTTTAATTATTGAGCTATGAAAATATGAGATATCTGAAAACAAAATGTATTTCCTTTTATTGGATCTTTTCTGATCCATTTACCTTCCATACCTGGTCCACGAACGTCCGTGTCTTATGCTTGGGAGTTTATAGGGTTTCCATGACAAGGGTGTTCTTTTCTTGTTCGTAAACATTATATTGTTTTTTCCATCCCTAATAAAAAAAATATATGGAGAACTCTTCAAGACCTCAGGAAGTGGTGAATCTTGAGATGGAAGAAGACGTTAAAGGATGCGATTCGGTTAAAGAACTTGTCTTGAAAAAGATGATTGCAAGGAAAGAGTACAGCTCCTGGATTGGTGAATCTGTCAAGGATTTAATTCTTTTTCAGAATGACTCAAAGGTCGAATTTGCAAACCTTCAACTGCAAATAAATCAACTCATTGTTGGTCAGACAAAAATCCTTGAAAATCAAAAAGTTTTGATACAAAATCAGAAGAAACTCATCGTGGACTGTATCAAAGCTAGCCAGCTTGCCCGTATAGTTGATCGAAAAGTAAATGTTCTAACCCATGAACATGGAATCTCAACAGTCAAAAGAATCAAGGATACCAGTGATACCTTTTATGACGGAGTCTTTCAAAGGTATGAAGTTATCAAAGAAGCTTGATTTTTATTTTGTCTAGGAAACTTCTTATGAGAATTTATTCTTGTGTTTTAAGAAGGATAACTAGGATTTGGAATAACAATTATTGTGATTACACATAGCTATTGCCAACAATTTTCATCTTGCAATGTTTTAGATTTATTTAAATTCTAAATTATTTGGAAGATGATTTTGCAGTATTAATCTATATTGGTTTTATACATTGCAAAAATTGTTATGGGATATGTGTGTTTACGTCCGTGAACTAAGATTATCCCATATATGTCAAAAGTTAAGTCTATTATGTCTTTATGCAAATATTGATAAAAGATAGAATGAATTTTTGAATATTATGCAGTATTAATCTTTCCCTGATCCACTTCCATGTGAAAGTACTGTATGGCTCCGTAAGTTTTCTTATGTTGAGCATTTCCGATTAAATTAATCATTGAGGTTCCCTTGTGGTTAATTTAATTGAGTATATTGGATACAAATTCATGTCTCATGTGATTTGTTAATGTCCAAAGAAATCCTTCTTTTCTTGTAAAAGTAAGGTCGCTCTTGTTGTTCTTTCGGGAATGAAATTTTATGGGGGAGAGTTCTTAATTGAACTTGTGCTTAATTGCCAAATCTTTGTGGGGAGTGCGGCGGTGGAATATTGTAGGAGTTATCTTGTATCTTTATAAACTCCTTAATGAATACACTAAGTTTCGACTATGTGAAATCATCGAAACAAAGTTGATATGTTCTCTTTTAGTCATGAATAATCTCTTTAAGAATTTCATTATGATCCCACTAGTTTTCGTACCTTTGCCAATTTATATTGACAAAAAGGGGGAGAACTATTTTGTAGTTCACACTACATACATATGGTTTACGGATCATTATGTAAGGGGGGTGGTTTTCATTGTGAAATGAAGTAATACTATGACACTGTATAAGAATAATTGAGAACATTTGTTTTCTTATTATTATGGCTACGGACCTTCAACAACTATGATGCTGAGTTGAAGATGTTCAGAATCACTGGAGTACTTGGAGAGACGAAGAATTCAAGGAATGTTGAAGAACCAAGGAAATCAAGCATTTGGATGAGAAGCTATAAAGTTTATTTATTTTGTAATCCATATGTATTGATAGTTTTGTCACTAAAATTGACAAAGGGGGAGATTGTTAGAGCACTGCTCGGTCGAACTCGCAAGAGTTTCTATCTCAAGCTTGTTTGTCAAGTTTAATTGTCAAAACTATAAGTCTTGATTTCTAGTCTACTTATAGCTATGTATCGGATTAGGATATAATGTGTAGTTTAGCTTTAGACTTCAAGGCGTTCATCGATTGAAGGCGAAGATCTATTAAGAGGATCTTGGAGGAACTTCATTAACAAAAGGTATGTGGAGACTTGAAATCATATATCACTCGCAAAGTCTATTTCTACTCTATCTCCTATATTGAGACAAAAGTCGTATAGCTATATAGACTTTACATTATACACATTTGATATTTCGAGCTGAGTTTAACTCGCTTATATCTTTCTCGAAATATGTGTTGGAAATCTTTTTGCTTTAACTACGTTCATTATTATTCTTGACGAAAGTCAAAAGATGAGTATGTGAAAATCACCTGTTAAAAAATTACATGATTTGTGTGAGACGGTCATTTCTGATAAGCTAATAGTTTGTGTGAGACAGCTATTATCGTCTTCTAAGAATGTTTCAATGATTGAAATGGGAGTTTAGAACAATTAATCATTGTCTAGATATAGCACAGTATGCATACCCGTATGCAAATTGTTGTAAGAATGATTCAGGTCCGGGAACCAAGTATACATACCTGTATGCGAACGGTTTTAACTGTTAAAGTCCTGGAACTAAGTTTGCGTACCCGTTTGCAAACAAATTCACCTGAGTTTGGTCCGGATCGACAGTATGCGTACCCATTTGCGAATTGTCGGACATGACCAAAGTCCGAACTTAAGTTTGCGAACCCGTTTGCAAACTTATGTGGTTAAGTTCTAAAATCGTTAAGTATGTTTTCATACTCATGAACAAATACATTTATATATTAAGGAATGCAATCTTTGCAAACCGTGGCTAAAATGTTCATGAACTGATTCTTTTGAATCAATCCGATTTTGCTTCAATTGTGTCTTGTATACTTCTATGAGAATATAAACAATTGAACAACTCTATGATTTACATAATTAGATTCAATTGAGTATCATTTGATCTAGAAGTGTTAATATGAACATGGTTAACACAAAAATGTTCATGTGGCTAACTGTTATTGGGCCAACTCAATATACACGTTTAGGTACGGTTACCCATATCTAAATGAAAGTATATTTCATTTTTGTGTAACAAGATAAAATCATCTAACGGTGGAAAGATATTAGCTTGAATCTTAAATCAGGTTTCATCTTACGGTGATTATTGATTGCTTTTTTACAAAGTTATGAAACCCGGATTTGAAGATTATATAAGGGAGAACTCTAGCAACAGGGAAACCTAATCCCCACACCTACTGTGTAATACTAGTTTCGACTAGAGTCAATTCTACTTTAACCTAGGTTTTTCCTAAAACCATTATAGGTTAACGACTTGAAGACTTCATTGAGATTCTAAAGCTAGACCCAACTATTTTCTTTGTGGTTGCGTGTTCTTATCTTACTATTTCTATCGTATTGAGTACTATCTTCTCTAAGATTTGCTCGAGATTTATCTCCGATAGGTAAGATATAAAAAGTAATCACATAGCTCTTCGTCTCATTCCTTGTGATTCCACAATAACTTCTTCTACTACCATATAGTTAAGTTATTGTGAGGTGATTGATATTTCTAGGCTGTTCTTCGGGAATATAAGACCGGATTATCAATTGGTTCATGTTCACCTTGATTTATCAAAAGACGGAACAAAAAGGTCGTAGGTATTTTTGTGGGAGACAGACTTATCTATCAAAATAGACTTTTATGTGGGAGACAGATTTGTTTATAAAGTATTTGACTTTGTGTCATAGCAACTCTTAGTTGTGGGTGAGATCAGCAAAGGGAATCAAGTGCGTAGAGTCTGTTGGGATTCAGAGGCGTAAGGAACGCGACTGTACCTTAATCAGTGTGAGATTTGTTAAGGCTCAACTACATTCCAATCCGAAGTTAACTTGTAGTAGGCTAGAGTCTGTAGCGGCTTAATACAGTATGGTGTTCAAATCTGGACTAGGTCCCGGGTTTTTATTGCATTTGCAGTTTCCTCGTTAACGGCAAAACTTCTGGTGTTTGTGTTATTTTTTTTCCGCATTATATTATCTATATAATTGAAATATCACAGGTTGTGTGTAGTTCAATCAATTGGTAAATCCAACCTTTGGTTGTTGATTGAAATTGATTGACATTTGAATATTGGTTTTTGGTACCATTCAAGTTGTTTCTCATAATAATCAGGCTCGCGGATTTCTATCTGTTTGATTTGCTGATTATATTGAGAAACAAAGATATAACTCTTGGATATATTTTCCTTGATTGAGTCTGACTGTCAGTTGATTCTCTAGGAATTATATTGGAGTTATTTCATATAGATTGCCTAACGAAATATTGGGTGTGGTTTTTAGACCCCTGCATTCAATTGGTATCAGAGTAGGAAAACACGTTTAAGACCTGATAAGTTTGTGTTTGTAGCAATATGACTCTATGGACATAAGTGTTATCTCTATAAACGTACTGCCAGTCTTCGATGGCTCGAATTACTTATGGTAGAAAATTGCTATGCGTGCCTTTTTCCAAGCACATGATTTTCAATCATGGGTTCGTGTAGTTAATGGCTATGATCCTCCGGTTTTTACAGAAGGCGATGTAACTGTTCCAAAGGATATTGGTGCATATGATTCTGTTGAGATTTTCCCTGCAAAACAAAATTATGACGGATTAAATGCTATCATCTATGCCATTACCCCAGATCTTCAGCACCATGTGTTTACGTGCACTAAGACTAAAGATGCTTGGGATATCTTAGAAACTGTATTCGAAGGAAATTCATCTGAGAAATAAGCTAGGCTTTAAAACCTAAATTCTTATTGGGAAAACCTTCGTATGGCTGATGAAGAATCATTTGATGAGTTTAATCACAAAGTGTCTGAAATTGTTAATGCATCTTATGCTTTGGGTAAGACTATTCCTGAAAAGGATATTTTGATAAAAATTCTCAGATCGTTGTCATCTAGATGCGATTCTAAGAAACATGCCATAGTTGAAGGAAATAACCTTGATACTCTTTCCAGAAATACTCTTGTTGGGAAGTTAAAGATCTTTGATCATGAGCATACATCCAAATATGGAAAGGATATTTCTTTCAAAGTACAAAAGAACACCAAATTGCTTGACAAAAGTATAAATTTTGGCACCTCTATTGTAGATCCCATTGAGACTGATTCATCAGATGAAGATCTTGACAACTCAGTCTCACTTATCACAAGGCAGTTTAGAGATCTTCTTTTGAAGAAAAGTAAATGGTTCATCAGAGATAAACCTAGGTCATCAGTAAAACCTTATGATTGTGCTCCTCCTAAAAACAGGGACACCGTCGATACTGATGATGAGGATATGCCACAATGCTTTAAGTGTAAAGGTTTTGGTCATTTTGCTAATGAGTGTTCAAATCGTATAAAATACACTGGAAACAAAGGTCTTGCCGCAACTCTTGATTAAATGTCTGATCACTATGATTTAAATGAAGATGAAAAGTCAAGTGTTGCACTCCTTGGTGAAAATATTGATTTTGATAATTGTAGCAATACGTACATCAATCTTGATATTCTTCCTGGAGAAACTTCTTCAACCACTTTGGAGGATAAAATGGATTTTTTCCTGTCTACTGAAAAATCTATCTCACATGTTTCAGGTACCTCAATTTGTTTAGCAGCATGCTCAGCTATGGTGTCTGAACCATCCTCTACATTGACATATTTTTACTGTACTCTTAAGGGTCATGAACTCTCTAAATGTTTCAAGTACAAACATAAAATAAGATATGTCAGCAAACTTCAACGGAGAGCAAATCGATTAGCAAACAAGCTCAAACTTGTTCAGATGTCGAATGCATCAGAGGTATGTAAACTCAACTCGTCTCTGAAGAAATTAATTTCTAATGAAAAAATTAGACCTCTACAGAAAAGAACAAGGTCTAAACATTCTGTAAAAAGGGGTATTAAGAATTCCGTACAAGAAATGTATGGTGGACAGATTATTGTTCACCCCAACACAGCTTAATTGTGTTGAAGGTGCATCTTGTCTCATGTGCCTGAGTTTAAAGAGACAAGAGTTGAGCACATATCAGGCTTTAGGAAAAGAAAATTCTTGTTTTATTTTTATTTTTATTTTTTTGGAATTATGTTGATCTTTTCATATCAGAAATTGGTATTGAAAAGGTTTTCCTTTTTTTTTTCCCATTGAAAGAGGGTTAAAATCGATAATTCTGTCTTCCTTAGGGTTAAGAGTTGGTCGTATGTGAATCCTACTGTATATAGGTTCCGTAACCCTACATTCCTTTTTCCCTTCCTTGAAAACTCTTTTTATCACAAGATTGCTTGTAGAGCTTTAATTGTGTATTTCTCTCACAATTCCATATTTGAATGGAGACTCTAAGCATCATATCTTCTGATGAAAAAGATGTTAATATGATTTTAAGTCATCAATCATGAAGGAAAAATATAAATCTCATTCCTCTACAACTTTAAAGAGAAAAAAGGAAGAATAAGAAGAAACCAAGGGCTAGCCCCTCTAATCTTCAGAAGTTTTCTGGTGTTCTTGAAGAGTTGAAGGAAACAAGGAAGGAGATTCAATTAATAAAGGCTATTGTTCTAAGAACTCTTGAAATTCAGAAGGCCTTGGTTCGGCATCAGTCAAGAAGGTTTGTTGGAATTGACTCCTTTCTTCATGAACCTTATGTTCCAATGGCTGTTGACAACAAGCAGTTCGGGGACGATAAAGAATTTTTCAAAGGTCTTAATATCTAGGAAACTTCTTATGAGAATTTAATCTTGTGTTTTAAGAAGGATAACTAGGGTTTGGAATAGCAAATATTATGATTACACATAGCTATTGCCAACGATTTTCATCTTGCAATGTTTTTAGATTTATTTATTTATATTTTAAGTTATTTGGAAGATGATTTTTGCAGTATTAATCTTTATTGGTTTTATATATTGCATAAAATGTTATGGGATATGTGTGTTTTCATCCGTGAACTATGATTGTCCCATATATGTCAAAAGTTAAGTCTATTATGTCATTATGCAAATATTGATTAAAGATAAAATGAACTTTTGAATATTCCAGAATATTGATCTTTCCCTGATCCACTTCTATGTGAAAGTATTGTATGGCTCCGTAAGTTTTCTTATGTTGAGCATTTCCGATTAAATTAATTATTAAGGTTCCTTTGTGGTTAATTTAATTGAGTTTTCTGGATACAAATTCATGTTTCATGTGATTTGTTAATGTCCAAAGAAATCCATATTTTCTTGTAAAAGTAAGGTCGCTCTTGTTGTTCTTTCGGGAATTACATTTTATGGGGGAGAGTTCTTAATTGAACCTGTGCTTAATTGCCAAATCTTTATGGGGAGTGCAGCTGTGGAATATTGTAGAAGTTAGCTTGTATCTTTATAAACTCCTTGATGAATACATTAAGTTTTGACTATGTGAAATCATCGAAACAAAGTTGATATGTTCTCTTTTATTCATGAAGTATCTCTTTGAGAATTTCATTATGATCCCGCTAGTTTTCGTACCTTTGCCAATTTATATTGACAAAAAGGGGGAGAATTATTTTGTAGTTCACACTACATATACATATGGTTTACGGATCATTATGTAAGGGGGAGTGGTTTTCATTGTGAGATGAAGTATTGACTAAGGGGGAGTGATACATATCACCGTAGTATTATTGTCAAAGTTGTGATACAATTGAACTTTGATGCTGTGAAATAATACCATGACATTGTATACCAATAAGGAAACAATCTTATGTAATTATTGTTATGGCTTCGGAACTTCAACAACTATGATGCTGAGTTGAACACTTTCAGAATCACTGGAGTACTTGGAGTGATGAATAATACAAGGAATGTTGAAGAACAAGGGAAATCAAGCATTTGGATGAGAAGCTACAAAGTTTATTTATGTTGTAATCCATATGTATTGATAGTTTTGTCATTAAAATTGAAAAAGAAGGAGATTGTTAGAGCACTGCTCGGTCGAACTCGCAAGCGTACTTAAGCTTGTTTGTCAAGTTTAGTTGTCAAAGCTATAAGTTTTGATTTCTAGTCTACTTACAGCTATGTCTCATATTAGGATATAATGTGTAGTTGAGCTTCATACTTCACGGCGTCCATCGATTGAGATGAAGAACTACTAAAGGGAGCTTGTTGAACTTCATAAACAAAAGGTATGTGGAGACTTGAACTCATCTATCACTCAGAAGTATATTATATTATATCTCCTATTGACTCCTATTGAGACAAAGTCGTATAGCTATATAGACTTTACATTATACACATTTGATATTTCGAGATGCATTTAACTCGCTTATATCTTTCTTGAAATATGTGTTGGAAAGCTTTTTTATTTAACTACGTTCATCATTTTTCTTGACGAAAGTCAAAAGATAATCATATGAAAATCACCTGGTAACATCTTACATGATTTGTGTGAGACAGTCATTTGATGTAGACTCGGAATGTTTCGTATTTATCATTGAATTACTTGAAAATTGCTTATAAGCTAATAGTTTGTGTGAGACAGCTATTGTCGTCTTCTAAGAATGTTTCAATGATTGAAATGGGAGTTAAGAGCTAAAACCCATGTCTGGATACATTACGGTTTGTGTACTAAGTGTGCGAACTGTTTTAATGGATTTCAGGACCGGAAGTTAAGTTTCCATACCCGTTCGCAAAGTTATTCAACTATTTAAGTCAGGGTACTTAAGTTTCCATACCCGTACGCAAACTGACTTAATTGTTGAAGTTCGGGAACCAAGTTTGTGTACCCGTTCACAAACTGTTTCAACTGAGTTCGGTCCGGAGCTAAAGTGTGCGTACCCGTTTACAAAATGTCGGCTTGTGACCAATGTCCGGAACATAAGTTTGCGTACCCGTTTGCAAACTTAAGTGGTTCAAGTTCTAAAATTGGTTAAGTATGATTTAATACTCATGAACAATTACATTTATATATTAAGGAATGCAATCTTTGCAAACCGTGGCTAAAATGTTCATGAACTGATTCTTTTGAATCAATCTGATTTTGCTTCAAATGATTGAAAAACTATATGAGTAACACAATTAGATTCATTTGATTATCAATTGATCTAGAAGTGTTAAGATGAACATGGTTGATACAAAAGTGTTCATATGGCTAACTTCGGTTAACTTTTATTGAGCTAACTCAATATACACGTTTAGGTACGGTTACCCATATCTAAATGAAGGTATATTTCATTTGTGTGTAACAAGCTAAGACCATCTAAAAGATATTAGCTTGAATCTTGAATCAGGTTTCGTCTAACGGTGAATATTGATTGCTTTGTTCCAAAGTTATCAAACCCTGATTTGAAGACTATATAAGGGAGAACTCTAGCAACTGGGAAACCTAATCCCCACACCTCCTGTGTGATACTAGTTGCGACTAGAGTCGATTCTCCTTTGACTTAGGTTTTTCCTAAAATCATTATAGGTTAACGACTTAAAGACTTCATTCGTATTCTGAAGCCAGACCCACCTATTTTCTCTGTAGTTGTGTGTTCTGATCTTACTTATTCTATCGTATTGAGTACTATCTTCTCTAAGATTTTCTCGAGATTTATCTCCAATAAGTAAGATATAAAAAGTAATCACAAAGCTCTTCGTCTCATTCTTTGTGATTCCACAATAACTTGTTCTACTAACATATAGTTAATTTATTGTGAGGTGATTGATATTTCTAGGCTGTTCTTCGGGAATATAAGACCGGATTATCAATTGGTTCCTATTTACCTTGCTTTATCAAAAGACGGAACAAACTTTGTAGGTATTTCTGTGGGAGACAAATTTATCTATCAAAATAGACTTTTATGTGGGATACAGATTTGTTTATCAAGTCTTTGACTTTTGGTCGTTGCAACTCTTAGTTGTTGGTGAGATCAGGTAAGGGAATCAAGTGCGTAGAGTCCTGCTGGGATTCATAGGCGTAAGGAACGCGACTGTACATTCCAGTCTGAAATTAACTTGTAGTAGGCTAGAGTCTGTAGCTGCTTAATACAGTGTGGTGTAAAAATCTGGACTAGGTCCCGGGGTTTTTCTTCATTTGCAGTTTCCTCGTTAACCAAACTTCTGGTGTCTATGTTATTTCTTTTCCGCATTATATTTTCTATATAATTGAAATATCACAGGTTGTGCGTAGTTCAATCAATTGGTAAATCCAACCTTTGGTTGTTGATTGAAATTGATTGACACTTGAACATTGGTCTTTGGTACCGTTCAAGTTGTTTCTCATAATAATCAGGCTTGCAGATTTCTATCTGTTTGATTTGCTGATTACATTGAGAAACAGAGATATAACTCTTGGATATATTTTCCTTGATTGAGTCTGACTGTGTAGTTGATTCTCTTGGAGTTAGTCCATGCAGATCGCCTAACGAAATATTGGTTGTGGTTGTTAGACCCCCGTTTTTTCATAAGCAATACTGACTCTCAAACTCTTAATACGATTGGAGATTCCTATGGGCACTGAAATTCCCATTTAAATATAAATTATTTATTTGGCAGATATACCATAAAAAGCTCAAGATGAATGAATCTCTTTATCGTAAAAGTGTTGGTAACCATCCAGGTTGCATGTTGTGTAATAAGGACCTAGAAACTTGTGTCCATTTGTTTTTGGATATGCCTGTATTTGCCTTATTTAGAGAAATCTCAAGGATAAAATTAGTTTACAGTTCGATCTTGAACCTCTCTCTCTTAATTTTATCAGAAAACTTTGTTCTGTAAATGTTAAAATAAGAGGTATGAAATGGAAGGATGTTTGTCCTTTAGTCGTATGGAGTATTTGTGTTAAAGCACTGCTCGGTCGAACTCGCAAGCGTTGCTATCTCAACCTTGTCTGTCAATGTTAGTGATCAAAACTATAAGTCTTGATTTCTAGTCTACTTATAGTGATGTCTCGGACTAGGATAGATTGTGTAGTTGAGCATTAGACTTCACGGCGTTCATCAATTGAAGACGAAGAACTACTAAGGAGAGCTTGTGGAACTTCATCAACAAAAGGTATGTGAAGACTAAAACTCATCTATCACTTGAAAAGTCCATTTCTACTCTATCTCCTATATTGAGACAAAAGTCGTATTACTATATAATATTCGATTATGCACATTTGAGATTTCGAGCTGAGTTTAACTCGCTTACATATTTCTCGAAATATGTGTTGGTAAGCTTTCGCTTCAACCAAGTTCATCTTATATTCTTGAGGAAAGTTAAAAGATGCATCTTACATGGTTTATGTGATACAATCATTTGGTGTAGACTTGGAATGTTTCGTTATGATTATTTCAATAACTTGAAAATTGCTTTGATGCTAATAGTGTGTGAAAATGGCTATTATCATCCTCTAAGAAAGTTTCAATGATTGAAATAGAGTTTAGAACACTTAACCATCATTGGATTATGAACATAGTATGCATTCTTGCATGTATGTGATCCATGACCGGAACTATAGTATGCATACCCGTATGTGTACCTGTTAGTGGTGAAATTCTGAGTACCTAAGTACACATACCCATACGTGTACTGGCGAAGGGTTTGGGTCCGGAAATTTCTGCTGTGCTTGGAAGTATGCGTACCCGTTTGCATACTTGAGTGGTTAAAGTTCTAAAATCGGTTTGTTCATGAACTAATACATTTATATAATAAGGAATGCATTCTTTGCAAACCGTGGCTATAATGTTCATGAATTGATTCGAGTGAATCATACCGATTTTGCTTCAATTGTGTTCTTGTATACTTCTATGAGAATATAGCAATTGAATAACTCTTTAACTAGTTTCATTTGAGTCATTTGAACTAGTTGTGGTTAAGATGAATAAGGTTGATATGAGAGTGTTCATATAGCTAACCTCGGTTAACTAGTGTTGAGCCAACCTAGTGTACACGTTTAGGTACGGTTACTCAAACCTAAATGAAGGTACATTTCATTTGTGTATAACAAGCTAAGTTCGATCTAACGGTTGAAAGATATTAGCTTGAATCTAATCAGGTTTTCACCTAACGGTGAATATTGAATGCTTTGTTACCAGGGTAACTAAGATTGCAAACCCTGATTTGAAAACTATATAAAGGAGAACTATAGCAACTGGGAAACCAATCCCCACACCTACTGTGTGATACTAGTTGCGACTAGAGTCGATTTTCCTTTAACCTTAGGTTTTTCACGAAACCCTGTAGGTTAACGAATTAAAGACTTCATTGGGACTGTGAATCCAGACCCAACTATTTTCTCTGTAGTTATGTGTTCTGATCTTGCCATGTTCTATCGTATTGAGTACTATCTTCTCTAAGATTTTCTCGAGATTGATTCTCTGATAGGCAAGATAAAAAGTAGTAACAAACATCTTCGTCTTATCGTTTATGATTCCACAATATCTTGTTTTGCTACCATACGATCAAGATTATTGTAAGGTGATTGATAATACTAGGCTGTTCTTCGGGAATATAAGTCCGGTTTATCAATTGGTTCCTGTGCACCTTGATTTATCAAAAGATGGAACAAAACTCGTAGTTCTGTGGGAGACAGATTTATCTATTCCAATAGACTTTTCCATGTGAAACAGATTTGTTTATCAAGTATTCGACTTTGGGTCGTAGCAACTCTTGGTTGTGGGTGAGATCAGCTAAGGGAATCAAGTGCGTTGAATCCTACTGGGGTTTATAGACGTAAGGAGTGCAACAGTACCTTGATCAATGTGAGATTGATTAGGGCACAACTACATTCCAGTCCGAAGTTCATTGGTAGTAGGATAGTGTCTGTAGCGGTTTAATACAATGTGGTGTTCAAAGATGGACTAGGTCCCGGGGTTTTTCTGCATTTGCGGTTTTCCTCGTTAACAAAATTCTGGTGTCTGTGTTATTTCTTTTCCGCATTATATTTTGTTATATAATCGAAATATCACAGGTTGTGCGTTAAGATCAATCAGTTGTGAATCCAACCTTTGGTTGTTGATTATATTGATTGACACCTGAACATTGGTCTTTAGTACCGTTCAAGTTGTTTCACATAATAATCAGGCTCGCGGATTTCTATCTGTTTGATTTGCTGATTACATTGTGAAACAGAGATATAAACTCTTTGATATACTTTTCTATAGATTTAGTCTAACTGTCTTGTTAATTCTCTTGAAAGTGTATTGGAGTTTGTCTATTCAGATTGCCGAACAAAATATTGGGTGTGGTTGTTAGACCCTCGCTTTTTCAATTGGTATCAGAGCAGGCAAACACGTTTAAGACCTCATAAGTCTGTGTTTGTAGTGATATGAGTATGGACGATATTGTCTCTGAAAACGCTTCACCATAAAAGGATAAACTCAACTTCGAGCGTGTTCTAGAAACCATCGATATGGTTGAGAATCCTTATTTAAAAAAATTCATCAATAATCTTTGTCTTGAAAAACATCGTTTGATAAGGAAAATTGATGGACTTCATTGCGAGATTTATTTCAAAAAATCTGAAATTCAAGAACATTCTGAAGAGTTTGTTGATCTCTAGAAGAAGTTGGATGAACAAATCCGGATCAACTCTGATCTTGCTGCAGAAATTGCAAAACTTAAGGATTTGAATCTGTAAAGTCATCTTCAATGGATTTGAGTAACTCCTCTAATTCTTCATTGAAGAATTTCCGTATGTCGAGGGTTGGGCTTTGTAAAACCTGAAAGTGCTCAGAATTCTTCGAACGAGGATAAAGATGTTGGTACATGTTTGTTTTGTTGTTCTCATGATCACTTCCAACATGTATGTTTGCCTTTTAGAAAAAGATTAAAAGTTGCACGTGATCTTCACAAGAATACTGTACAACTTTTGTATGCTCTTAAAAGACATTCAATACTAAAAAGAAAGCCTAATATGGTGAGTAGTGCTAGTATGGGAGCTTTTGCTCTAAAATCAACATCACCCTTTCAATGGTTTCTTGAGAGTGGATGTAGCAGGCATATGACTGGAGATCTCTCGTGGTTTGTCAACACAAGCGACTTTGATGGTGGTCCAGTAACATTCGGTGATGGGAGCTGCTGCTACATAAGCAAAAAGGGGACGATCAAATTACCTGGCGTTCCTGAAATTCATGATGTAGTGTACGCTAAAGGTATGACTGCTAATCTTCTTTCTGTTAGTCAAATCTGTGAAAAAGGCAATAAGGTTGTCTTTAATGCTAATGGATGTAACATTGTAGACAAATCTGGAAAAGTGATTTTTCAAGGATCACGTGGCAAAAATAACTGTTATCTGTTGGATACTCAGTTCAGTAATTGTTGCAATTTGACTAAGGTGAAATCTACACATCTTTGGCATGAGCGTTTTGGTCACATCAATTATCGACTTCTAACTAAGATCATTAACAAAGCACTTGTTAGAGGTGTTCCCAAAATCAATGCTAAGATTGAAGGTGTATGTGGTGCATGTCAAAAGGGTAAACAAACGAAAGTTCCACATAAATAATCTCGAGATATTCTCACTAAAGCTCCACTTGATTTAATTCATATGGATCTCTGCGGCTCAATTCAACAACCTACTGTGGCTGGAAAGAAGTATGCTTTGGTTATGGTAGATGATTACACCAGATTCACTTGGGTGGCTTTTTTAGCTCACAAGAATGAAACCCTCAGTGAATTCAAGATTATTGTTAATAGAATCCAGAATGAACAGGGTAGCAAACTAAAGAAAATTAGAAGCGATCGTGGCACAGAATTTAAGGACACCAAAGTATTTGAATATTGTGATTCTCTGGGGATTATTCAACAATACTCTCCACCCATTACTCCACAAGCTAATGGAGTTGCAGAAAGGAAGAATAGGAACATTCAGGAAATGGCAAGGGTAATGCTCCATAACAAAAAATTACCGTTAAGGTTTTGGGGTGAGGTTGTTTTTACTGTTTGCTACTTAATCAATCGTGTTTACTTACGGTCAAAGACCTTAACACTCCCTATGAGTTGTGGTACGGTAAGAAACCCAACTTACACTATCTCAGAGTGTTTAGCAGTAAGTGCTACATTCTAAAGGACCGTGAACAGAAAGGGAAATTTGACTCAAAAAGCGATGAAGGTATTTTTCTTGGCTATGCATCTGATAGTCGTGGTTTCCGAGTTTTTAATCTCAGAACCCAAGTCATGATGGAATCTTCAAATGTTATCATTGATGATCTAAGTAACTTTCGTCATGATGACTCTCCTGCTGAATTGCCTCCAACCGAGACAATTGAGAAAGTCAAATAAATTCCAGAATCAGTAGATGTTATTCTAACGATTACTGATCCTGATGTTTCTAGTGATGAGGAGAAAAGCCCTAGTCAGGGTATTCCTATTGAAAAAGAACGTGCCCCTCCACGGCATCTTTGGGTTCAAAGGAATCATGATACTAACAATATTATTGGAGGAAGAGATTCTACAGCTAAAACGAGAGGAAAACTTCAAAATATTTGCAATTTTGGTTGTTATCTATCGCAAGTAGAGCCAAGAAACATTGATGAAGCTCTTAGTGAACCCTTTTGGTTGAATGCAATGCATAAATAGTTAAATCAGTTTCAAAGACAAGATGTATGGAAGCTCGTACCTTGTCCCTCCAATGTTAATATTGTTGGTACTAAAGGGATATTCAAGAACAAGTTTGATGAATTTGGCACTATTGTCAAAAACAAAGCTAGACTTGTCGCTCAGGGATATTCACAGATAGAAGGAATCGACTTTGACGAAACCTTTTCTCATGTGGCACGTCTTGAGTCCATTCGGTTGTTATTAGCTCACGCTTATTTTCTTAAGGTTAAGCTGTTTCAAATGGACATTAAATCCGCTTTCCTAAATGGAAATTTAAAGGAAGAGGTCTATGTCGCTCAACCTAAGGGATTCGAAACCCCTGATTCCCCAGATCATGTCCTTAAGCTTAATAAGGAATTATATGGATTAAAACAAGCACCTCGTGCCTGGTTCGAAAAACTAACTACTTCTCTCCTTAGGAAAGGTTTTTCGAGAGGAGGAGCTGATAAAACGTTGTTTACCAAATAGAGTGGGAAGGATGTTGTTATCGCTCAAGTCTATGTAGATGATATCATCTATGGATCAACATCTGAGAAACTTGCAAAAGATTTTCAAGTCTCTCTTGGTAAGGAGTTTGAAATGAGCAATGTTGGTGAATTAAAATTCTTTTTGGGTTTACAAATTCAACAACACAAGGATGGAATTTACTTATCTCAAGAAAAATATGCAAGATATCTTGTCACAAGATTCGGTCTTGATAAGTCAACTCAAAAACTGACTCCTATGCCTACCACGGGTAAACTACATCGAGATGAGAAAGGTGTAAATGTGGATCAAAAACTCTATCGATCTATCATTGAAAGTCTTTTATATCTTACAGCCACTAGACCTGATATTGCTTTTAGTGTTGGTTCCTGTGCTAGGTTTCAAGCAAATCCAAAGGAATCTCATCTTGCAGCTGCGAAAAGGATAGTACGATACGTCAATCACACTGTCGGGTATGGTCTATCTTACACTTTTGATACTAACAATGATCTTTCTGCCTATTCAGATGTTGATTGGGCAGGATATGTGGAAGACAGAAAAAGTACATCCGGGGGTTTCTACTATGTAGGATTGAATCTTGTGGCTTGGCATAGCAAGAAACAAAATTCACAATCCCTGTCAACATATAAAGCAGAATATATTGCTGCAGGCTCATGTTGTACTCAACTTCTCTGGATGAAACAAAAACTTGTTGACTATGGAACTGATACTGGGATAATAAAGATCTTTTGTGACAACTCAAGCGCGATTCGAATTACTTAGAATCCCGTTGAGCACTCAAGAACTAAGCACATTGATATAAGGTATCATTTTATTCGAGATCTCTATGAAAATGGTATCATAAATATGGAATTTGTGCCTTCCGAACAACAATTGGCTGATATTCTCACCAAACCAGTAGATACTGCCACATTTCAACACTTACGCCAGTCTATTGGTGTTGTTTTGGTTCATTAGTCTTTCCTAAATTCTTGCCCATGCACTTATCTCGATCTGTTGGGCAATTGAGTTTGGAATTCTAGTTTAAGTGTTACTTCAATTCTGCATTTGTTTCAGTAGTTGAATTTCTGTTAAGTATCTTAGTGTTTTTTTTCCAAAGAAATCCTTCTTTTCTTGTAAAAGTAAGGTTGCTCTTGTTGTTCTTTCGGGAATGGCATTTTATGGGGGAGAGTTCTTAATTGAACTTGTGCTTAATTGCCAAATCTTTGTGGGGAGTGCGGCTGTAGAATATTGTAGGAGTTTTCTTGTATCTTTATAAAATCCTTGATGAATACACTAAGTTTCGACTATGTGAAATCATTGAAACAAGTTGGTATGTTGTTCTCTTTTGGTCATGAAGTATCTCTATAAAAATTTCATGAGGATCCCACTAGTTTTCGTACCTTTGCCAATTTATATTGACAAAAAGGGGGAGAATTAATGTGTAGTTCACATTACAAATACATATGGTTTACGGATCATTATGTAAAGGGGAGTGGTTTTCATTGTGAGATGAAGTATTGACTAAGGGGGAGTGATACATATCACCATAGTATTGTTGTCAAAGTTGTGATACAATTGAACTTTGATGTTGTGTAATAATACTATGATACTGTATAACAATGATTGAGAGAAATTGTTTTCTCATTGTTATAGCTACGGATCTTCAACAACTATGATGCTGAGTTGAACACATTTAGAATCACTGGAGTACTTGGAAGTGACGAAGATTTCGAGTAATGTTGAAGAACCAAGGAGATCAAGCATTTGGATCAGAAGCTGCAAAGTTTATTTATTTTGTAATCCATGTGTATTGATAGTTTTGTCACTAAAATTGACAAAGGGGGAGATTGTTAGAGCACTTCTTGGTCGAACTCGCAAGCGTTTCTATCTCAAGCTTGTTTGTCAATGTTAGTGATCAAAACTATAAGTCTTGATTTCTAGTCTACTTATAGTGATGTCTCGGACTAGGATAGATTGTGTAGTTGAGCATTGGACTTCACGACGTTCATCAATTGAAGAAGAAAAACTACTAAGGAGAGATTGTGGAACTTCATCAACAAAAGGTATGTGGAGACTAAAACTCATCTATCACTTGGAAAGTCTATTTCTACTCTATCTCTTATATTGAGAAAAAAGCCGGATTACTATATAGTATTCGATTATGCACATTTGAGATTTCGAGCTGAGTTTAACTCGTTTACATATTTCTCAAAATATGTGTTGGTAAACTTTCGCTTTAACCAAGTTCATCTTATATTCTTGACGAAAGTCAAAAGATGATCATGTGAAAATCGCCGAGTAACATCTTATATGGTTTGTGTGATACAATCATTTGATGTAGACTTGGAATGTTTCGTTATGATTATTTCAATAACTTGAAAATTGCTTTGATGCTAATAGTGTATGAAAACGGCTATTGTCATCCTCTAAGAAAGTTTCAATGATTGAAATAGAGTTTATAACACTTAACCATCATTGGATTATGAACATAGTATGCATTCTTGCATGTATGTGATCCATGACCGGAACTATAGTATGCATACCCGCATGCGTACCTGTTAGTTGTGAAATTTCGAGTACCTAAGTACACATACCCGTACGCGTACTGGCGAAGGGTTTGGGTCCGGAAATTTCTGTTGTGTTTGGAAGTTGCGTACCCGTTTGCATACTGAAGAACCCAAACTCAGACCGGCTACTTTAAGTATGCGTACCCGTTTGCATACCTGAGTGGTTAAAGTTCTAAAATCGGGTTGTTCATTAACTAATACATTTATATAATAAGGAATGCATTCTTTGCAAACCGTGGATATAATGTTCATGAATTGATTCGAGTGAATCAAACCGATTTTGCTTCAATTGTGTTCTTGTATACTTCTATGATAATATAGCAATTGAACAACTCTTTAACTAGTTTCATTTGAGTCATTTGAACTAGTTGTGGCTAAGATGAATAAGGTTGATATGAGAGTGTTCATATAGCTAACCTCGGTTAACTACTGTTAAGCCAACCTAGTGTACACGTTTAGGCACAGTTACTCAAACCTAAATGAAGGTACATTTCATTTGTGTATAACAAGCTAAGTTCGATCTAACGGTTGAAAGATATTAGCTTGAATCTAATCAGGTTTTCATCTGACGGTGAATATTGAATGCTTTGTTACCAGGGTAACTAAGATTGCAAACCCTGATTTGAAAACTATATAAAGGAGAACTCTAGCAACTGGGAAACCTAATCCCCATACCTCCTGTGTGATACTAGTTGCGACTAGAGTCGATTTTCCTTTAACCTTAGGTTTTTCACGAAACCCTGTAGGTTAACGACTTAAAGACTTCATTGGGACTGTGAAGCCAGACCCAACTATTTTCTCTGTAGTTGCGTGTTCCGATCTTTCCCTGTTCTATCGTATTGAGTACTATCTTCTCTAAGATTTTCTTGAGATTTATTCTCCGATAGGCAAGATAAAAAGTAGTCACAAACATCTTCGTCTCATCGTTTGTGATTCCACAATATCTTGTTTCGCTACCATATGATCAAGATTATTGTGAGGTGATTGATAATACTAGGCTGTTCTTCGGGAATATAAGTCCGGTTTATCAATTGGTTCCTGTGCACCTTGATTTATCAAAAGACGGAACAAAACCCGTAGTTCTGTGGGAGACATATTTATCTATTCCAATAGACTTTTCTGTGTGAGACAGATTTGTTTATCAAGTCTTTGACTTTGGGTCGTAGCAACTCTTGGTTGTGGGTGAGATCAACTAAGGGAATCAAGTGCGTTGAATCCTGCTGGGGTTCAGAGACGTAAGGAGTGCAACTGTACCTTGATCAGTATGAGATTGATTAGGGCTAAACTGCATTCCAGTCTAAAGTTCATTGGTAGTAGGCTAGTGTCTGTAGCGGTTTAATACAATGTGGTGTTCAAAGATGGACTAGGTCCCGGGGTTTTTCTGCATTTGCGGTTTTCCACGTTAACAAAATTCTGGTGTCTGTGTTATTTCTTTTCCGCATTATATTTTGTTATATAATAGAAATATCACAGGTTGTGCGTTAAGATCAATCAATTGTGAATCCAACCTTTGGTTGTTGATTATATTGATTGACACTATGATAATCACCCCCAAACTTAAAGTTTTGGGTGTCTCTGGATAGATTAGCTATAATTTCCCTAATTTCTAGATCATCAGAATCCTGAAAATAGTCAATTGCTTCTTCTAGGTTATACTCAGGTGATGTATCCTCACTTAAATTTAAAAGCTCTAGGAGTTCATCTTCTTTGTCTAAGACTATTGTTTCTAAGTCGCTAGACTCTAAAACAGCATTTTCAGAATAAACCCATTCCTCTAAACCACTATCGGCTTCGTAATCAAAAGGAAAAACTACATCGTCTAAACCGGGGATATCTCTAGACAAATCCTCTTCCTTTTGAATAGGTGAATAATTATTAAAATTATTTGGATTTGAACTAGAAATAACATTATCATTATAAAGCTCAATTGGAGTAACAAATTCCTGATCACTATGCCTACATATTTCAGATTCTTCATCAATACTATCCTCGTCATAATCATCATTGTAATAACATGAAAATGGTCGAACCTCGTCTAAATTAGTGTTTCCAATGCTAGCCTCGTCATCTTGATTATGCAAATAACTATCCTCATTTTCAAGGGTATTATTGGAAACACTGTATTGGAAATTAAGATTATTTCGAGCAAGTCTTTCGTTCGTCTCAGCCATCAGCTTGAGGGATTCCTCTATAGAAAGTTTTCTCAATGGTGCAGTTCGTCTATTCATTTCCGACACAAACCTATTTGTCTGTTCAGTTAACTTCTTAAGAGACTCTTCTAAAGACACAGAAGGATCATAAATAGGAACAGAAGGATCATAATAAGGACTAGTTTTCAACAGTTTGATTGTATTGTCCAAAGACGAGGTACTAGCACTATAATAATCCTTATTTTCTTGCTCATATGACCGGTGTGTGTGTGGATAGTAATTGGGCTCGCCATGGTATGAACCATAACCTTCAAAAGGTTGGTGTTCCCAACCACTATTTACACTATGGTCGTAGTGTGAATAATGTCCATTTTGAAACTCAGTCGGATATTCATTGTATTGGCTTCTATCATACAAGTTCGACATTCTTAATTGCAAGGGAATTCTAAACAATCACAAACAAGGCTGACTCGACCAAATCAAACCTATAAAATCTAGCAAACAACAAGCATGATGGCTCTACTTAGATTGTTTCTAGACCAGCTTCTAATCTTCCAAGAGGCAACTGGGTACAATTTTAGCAAACCTCGTATGACGATCCGAATAAAGTAAGTCGAAGAGAAGTAGGAGAAGCTCAGAGGAGCTTTGATACCCCCACCTCTTTGGCAACGCTTCCCTGGGTTACAAGGCGGCTCTAATCGACTTCCAGTAATCTTCCTGAACTTTGAGCTAGGCTAACAAAATACCCAATACGATCCTTTTGAACGACTTTCCTATAAGCTCGTTACCTTATCGGTCTTGTTCTAGTCAAAATTTTAAGCTTGGGTTCGCGTTCAGTATCGTTTTCCTAAGGCGGGCAAGAAGAGAACGGTGATGAAATCCGAAACCTTATCTTGTATGGCCTGGCCTTGCCATTTACTAGGAATATAAATGTCCGTATTCAATTCCTCATCATATATGCACCTTAAGGAAGACAGTAAACCCGCTGACAGGGGATTCGCGGGTATTTAAAAGTTTACCTCCCGTACCAGATGGGCGAAGAACCGTTGAAGTCGACTCGGGCCACCAACTCCTATGTCAGTGTGCGAACCCGAGGGGCCGAGACAGTATCGTAACCGTCGTCCTTCCTTGCAAACAGTTTATATTTAACCTTTAACCCTTCCTTAGGGTTTTAAAAATAATAATGTCCCAAAGTCCAAATGTCCAAAAATAAAAAAAATATTACAAAAATAAAAATAAAACCCTATTTACAATTTCTAAAAATAAAAAGTAATAAAATCTAAAAAAAAAAAAAATAATAAAAAATAACTATATACAAAAAAATCTTCTTCTTCACTCCTTTGGACTCATCTTTTCTTTCCTTCTTGGGCGATGCTTTCCTCTTATAACACTTTTTTTTCTTTCCTTTTAGCTCCGCTCCAAATCTGAAAAGAATAAAAAAAAATACCAAACGCGTAAAGAAGAACAAAAATAAATCTAAAAACCCTAAAAACAAGTCCCCGGCAACGGCGCCAAAAATTGATGTAATTTTAAAGTGGTAAGTAAGGTTGTCGTTCACTCAGACTTGTGAAGATTCGAGTTTTTAAATTTAATAAAAATATATACAAAAATATTAAACAATGGTGAGAGGTACTGGGACTCAGGATTCCACCGAATTCAAAACATAAGGTTCAATTATTAATTCTTTGACAATTTTAGCTCAAGAAAAACAAGGACTCTATTTTTGCCAAGGTAGTTCTTCAAAACATTGATTGTAAATCCTAAGCATGATGTATCAAAACACCTAAGCTAAGCATACATCATCAAATTAAATGACAACCAATTAATTCAAATCATAATTTCAATTAAAATTAATGCAAAAGTCTTAAAAAGAATTAATAAAATTACCCCAAGTATGATATTCGTCTTCCTCCGTCATCCCAGTGTTTGGGTTTAGCTCCTCATGGTAAAAACATGCTCAAAAGAAAGAAACATGGCTCAAAAGGTGTTTTTATTGACGAGAAATAATAATACAACGAATCTGCAACGCTTTTCTGGCGTTACAGAATCACCGATACAACTGAAGTGATGTTAATAAACGAGAATATAAGACTGCTTCTGCGACGGTTAGGTGTCGGTCGAAGTTCTTCGTGTTCTTCGCGACTATTCATTGTGCGTCTTATGTTCTTCGTGTTCTTCAGCTCCGCACCAGCAGAAAACAGCAGCAGGTAGCTTTATGTTCGTCTTGATTTCTCACTCTCCAGCCCTTCTCAGCCCCCAAAACTCTCGACACCCCTTCTATATGACCCAACCAATCTATTTATATCAAAAAGAGCGATTAAATCTCTCCAAAATCTTCCGAAATCTCTTTCTTTCTCTTCACGACAAAGTTGCGGCAATTTCTTGTTTTAGAATTTCCACGCATATCTGGGCTTTCCTTTTGATTCTAAATTCTTCCTAAGATAGATATTAAGCTTTGGGAAGAAAATCTTGCCTTTAATCTCTCTAAAATTTCCTAAAATCGGTCACACACGTGACTTTCCATATTTTGCTGTTGAGATCAAAACCCGTCGATTGAGTCCAGTTTAATCGATTTAAACACCCATGTTAGATTCCTAGACCCATAAGGAGTCTACCCTATGAAAATCAGAGGTTTAATCGACCTCAAACTCCTCCAAATCACTACCACCAAAACTGCCAGAAACGTGTATATATTTTGGTTTTGTTTTCCCGACAAAATTTAGAATTTGAACGTGAAGGAGTAAGGTTACCCCTTATCCAGTAGTCGCCCCTTATTCGTTGCTAGAGTCCGCATAACACTCGTCCCTTGGGTTGCATTTATCAACTTTTCGAGCCAATTTCGCCGCAAAAGCTTATTTCTCCAAAAACACCTACAAAGAGATAAAATACCAAAACAAGTACAAAAATGGGTACTAACAATATACACAATAGAGATGAAAATAGACACATAAATGCGTCTATCAAACATTAATCATACCAAACAATACCGGAAATATTATGTTTTTATCTAAATACCTATCCTATCCTCACCCTCACCCTCGTGAACCCGAATCACCTCCCTGGACAAGAACAAATCCTGATTGTCATTACAATTCATCATTGTTCCGAACGGATTGCATGGATATTTAAATGCAACATCGTGACTGAATAGGGAGATAAAAAGCCTTCAAAAATGGACTAGAGCTAGAACAAATCCTTATCAAAATCGATTGACAATCAATCATGAATAAATCCTGATTCAAATCACTCGCCAATCAGAAAATTATAAATTACTACTCTCTTTGTTTCGTTTTTTTTTCCTTTTCTTTTTTGGTACTTATACACAAATCGATAACTTAATATCCAGTCTGCATCCGGGCAATGATAAAGCTAGCACAAATTGTAATGATATCGGCACTTCATAATCAACTGTCATTTCCGTTTCTATGCTTTTCTTCACACCTATACTATTGTCTGCCATTGTAATCATAGAGAACGAATGTTAAGCTTCGGGAATTCAGAATGAATTCTTATTTTAGGTTCAAGGACATGTTTGACATTTCATATCTATATCAGAAAGTCAATCCCTCCCCTAACATTTTAGTTCCCTCCCCATAATCATTCCCTCCTCAAATCCATTCGTTCCCTCCTATTAACAAGACTCATTAAAATGGATAACATATCAAAATTTAATGTATATTTTTTTTTGGAACATTATTTAAATACCCCTCAAAATTCGCCCCTTAAAATATACCCTTATTCAATTTTTAAAAATACTCTTACCTTCTGAAAAGTGGAAGCAACTAGCACAAGTTGCTTCTAGAAGTGGACCCAACTATCACAAATTGCCTACAAAAAGTGGAAGCAACTTTCTCAAATTGACTCCAAAAAAATTTATATTTTACCCCTCGGGGGTATTTGTGCTAGGTTAACAAAAATGGAGGATATTATAACATTCACACTTTTTTTTCTTGTGAATCGCAAAAATACAGCTTATGAATGATAAGGATTATTTTAACTCAATAAAAAAAATGATAAGGATTATTTATGATACTAAATACGGCATTTAGGGCAAAAATTTCTTAGCCGGACAGTTTGAGCAATTTGTTTGTTTGGAAATTAATAAAATTAGAATCCTCCCAGATTTAGTAAACAAAAGACTAAACAAAGACTTTTAGTTTGATACGTCAAATTTGAGAGGTTCTTTCTTTTATCTCTCTAAACGCGTTTCTTTAAACAAAAAAATTTGTTTGAATCTTTCAAAAAAGGACCACAAACGAGAAACAAAGAAGAAACCAGGAAGAAAGAAAGGGAGAGAGATATATATATCTTGAGACGAAACCGAAATCAAAATCAAAACCCACATTTCTATCTCTCCATCTCTTTCTCTCTGTGACTAATTTCAACCCTAGTTGGTTTGACGTTATCGTTTGTTGCTTGGATAAAACTGCTGCATTATTCTTGGTTCTTCCAAGATTTTGTTGAAATCTCAGGTAATTTTTCTTCAAATTTTGAGTTTTGTTGGTTTGATTCTGATTATTGGTTCAGTTACTGAAAATCCTTTCATGGGTTTGTTCTTCTCATTCAGTCTTTTTACTAAATTTTTTTGTTGTAGAGAAATTGTTTGATAAATCGCCCCAGAGACTCAATATGTTTGGGTTTATGAAATCTCCTATGAATAAAATAACAAAGCAGAACTCAGTTGATTCACCTGGGTCGTCTACATCGAACCCATTTGATTCTGATTCCGATTCTGAATCCGACAACACTAAACAAAGGATGAAACCTGCGAGAAGGACATCTTCTGAGCCAGTTCTATCTGATTTTAAGTCGAATCCCTTTGACGATGATGATGGTAGAAAACCCTCTTCATCTTCTCACACAGCTAATAGGGGAGGAAGAAACAGCTTTCAGAATGACTTCAGCGATTCTGGTGGTTTCGAAAATCAGAGTGTACAGGAACTGGAGAACTACGCTGTGTACAAAGCCGAGGAAACTACAAAATCGGTGAACAGTTGTTTAAAGATTGCCGAGGATATTAGAGAAGATGCTAGTAAGACTTTGGTTACATTGCATCAACAAGGAGAGCAAATTACCAGGACTCATGCAATGTGTCAAGATATTGACCAAGATCTCAGCCGAGTATGCCCTTTCTCACTTTTATACCTTGCAGTACTTTGAATTGGGTCTCAGAAAAAGAACATGAAGACAGCAATTTATATAATAGAGATTTAAATAGCAGGGAGTTGCAACTAATTCTCTGATTTCATATTTGTCTATGACTTTGTTAGAATCATGTTATTTGATGGAGCATCAACAGGTCTTCACCCACTAGAAAGTTTTTGAAAGACGTTCATATATGTTTTGGCTACTCATCAGTTTTACTTCCTAGGGTATAGTCATGGTTTGCACTGAAAGTTAGATCGTCTAGATCAAGAGTTCAAATGTGTCAATACTCTTGTCAAATAGACTGACCTAGTTTTAGGCAGATTAGAGTATTAAAGTTGGCCATCTGAGTTAGATACCTATGGTATTCCTAGAAAAGAGTATATTTAAGTGATGTTCTATCATGCGAAGAAAGTTGAATTTTTCGAGTTATCTTATCTTTATTCCAGTGTTCATCTGGACATAGCTAGTACATGATCTTCATAAGAAAGTTCATCTGGACAAAGTTAGACCTCTTGTTTTGCTTATTAGCCTCTTTGAATGTCATGTTTACGTCTTTTATGCTCTACCCCAGGATTTTCTATTCCCATGTTGATAACCATTAAGAGTTCAAACATGTGAATTAGTCATGTCAATTATTCTTTGACCTGGTTATGGCAGACTAGATTATTTATATTATAACAGTTATGTGAGTGATGATTATAATATGGCAATGATTATGAAGACTATGACTTATTTAACAGGATATCACAACTAATTCTCAGATTTCATTTTTGTCTACGACTTTCAGACTTTGGTGTGCTATTGGTGGTTTGTTTTTTTCGGTCAAATTCTAGACTGCAAACCAATGCGTCTTTAAATCTATGATCTTAAATAGACATTCAGCAGGTCTTTTAGGAATTTTGTGAGACACGTCCTCTATGTTTTTCCCTGTTCATTAGTTTACTATGTAGGGTAAATCGTGGTTTGGCGCTGAAAATTAGATATTCTAGATCAAGAGTTTAAATTTAACATGTAATTAGTTTTTATTGATTATTGTTTGACCTAGGTGTTGTCAGATTAGATATTAAAGTCGTCCATCTGAGTTTGATATCTATGGTAGGTATTTGTGAGTGATGTTTTGCAATGTAAAGACAATTGCATTTTTACATTTCTATATTCCAGTATTCTGGTGCCCCCAACATTATGGGTTGACATTGAAATTCATTTGAACGTAGTTAGCGTAGGATCTTTGTTAGAAACACCGTCGGACCTTTTCTTTTATTCTCATTGGCCTTTTTGAATGTGGCGTTTTCGTTAATTATGCTTTATTCCACGATTTACTCTATCACCATTTTGATAACCATCAGTAGACGTGTTACACTTGTCAGATTAGATATGAAGAAGACTTTGTGACCATATTTTAGTATTCCAGTGCCGTGTAATTGCTGTTTTAAATATGGGCTTTCAGTTGTAACTGTAATTTTGTGGAATTGATATCAGGGCGAGAAGCTTTTGGGAAGTCTTGGAGGTATGTTCTCCAAAACATGGAAGCCTAAGAAGACTCGAGCAATAACTGGGCCTCTCATCACTGCAGGTATGGATCAACATTTTTTTTTGTGATTTCTGGATCTGGTGTAGCCAAAATTTCGGAATTCCTCTTTTATTTTTTAATTCGTCTTTGATTGGTTTGTACTTTGTAGAGGATTCATCTAAAGCTAAGGCAAGTAAGGAACAAAGAGAGAAGTTAGGTGTAGCACCTATTCCCAAGGGGCCAAAGAACTCTCGAGGATCTGCTGCTGAATCTTCGAGTGCAATGCAGAAGGTCGAGGTATGCTATCTATTTACCCTACAGTGACATCACAAAGAGTCTACAACGCTGGCCGAAAACCTGAAAAGAACCATTGTCTACCAAGCTTAACCTGGCTCAATAATTCCAAATTAAGAAAACAAAAAGTGGGAAATTCTATAGTTGATTCGCTAATATGTAGTTCTGTTTCCTTGAACTCCATTGATCATTTACTCTGGTATTTCAAAGACTGACAGTCTACAGCCCAGACTTCAACCCTGCAAAGATTCATTGGTGTGCTTAAGTCTAGCCTAACCAACAAAGTAAAAACACAATCTGATTCAACCATAAAGATAGATGTGGAAAATTTGCTTCCCTATTATTTATTTATAATATTAAAGGTGATGCATTTCTTGTATTTGTTCTGTTTTTATTTACTTCCAGTGTTTGATTACTTGGCTTGCTGACTATAACAGGAGGAAAAGGACAAACAAGATGACGCACTAAACGACTTAAGCAATATTTTGGGTGACCTTAAGTCAATGGCCGTTGACATGGGATCAGAGCTCGAAAGGTCAGTAATTTCCCTTAGAACAATTGTTAGGTTCCTAGTAGAAGTATCAGCTTTACATTCGTTCTTTTCACTTAGCAATGGCATGGAGATGCATGTTGTGGGTGTAATACTTGCAGATATGGATCAGCAAGTCTCTAAATGATCTTTTAAATGATGCGCATAACAGAGCATTTTTCTGGTTAGAAGACCTAAAATATATTAAAGAACATTAGTTTTCAGTGGCCAAAAATGTTGCATATAAAATGAACCTTTCCTTTAGGGAGGTCTTGGTTTGAGGCCCTAGAAGGTAGGTCCTGTAATTGTAGCTGTATAAAGTGAGAAACTTCCTCATAATTAACGAACTCTAGGTTTTCTATGATATGACCTTTTGGGCTGGGTTTTCTCTGTAGTTGTGAACTCCTATATGCTTCCTTGGTTTTATGATGCAAATACTGTTCAAGTATTTACTCTCTTGTATGACTATGAATGCAGGCAAAACAAAGCTCTGGAGCATCTCGACACTGATGTCGACGAGCTTAATTCAAGAGTTAAACAGGCCAATGCACGTGGGCGCCGCTTGCTTGGAAAATAGAAGAGAAGAAAACCCCATGATGTTGCGTGGTCTGGTCTTGCAACAGGATCATCTTGACATGGCTCTTTTGTCCCTTGGACGTATAGTTACCTTTTCCGACCCAGTCTCTTTGTTATAAGAATGTATTCAGGTCATTCTTTTTCATTCCAGTATAGTGACTTACACAATATGGTGATATAAATATAGTGTTTTGACTTTGTACCCAAAACATGATTACTGATTAATCAAAACATGGCTATTTAGTTGTATGTAGTTATTAAAATGTGATATTTGTTTACTTTCTCCTGTAGTAAATATGCACTTGCAATTTACAATGTCACCCGCACCTTAACATTGCAAACTATTGTAAACCCCATAGAATATGGGTTCAACATTAAGAAACCAAGATGAATCCTTCATTCTCAACCCCATACTTCCACTCTTTGCATCTCCGTTGGATAATGGGATAAATATCCATGAGTATCTTGACACCCATACCCGCGACACATAAGACACAAATCACCAAAACCATCCTCGAGCTGCACACTACCCATTGCAATATTATGGAAGCGGAGAGACAAGTTTTTTTCACGGGTTGTATATTTGTTACTATTTATTTATGTTTTATTAGATTTGGACTTTGATTTGAAAAATGGGATAAGAGTGAGATTAGGGAGAAGATTCCATTTACTTAGAAAAGGTCTCTCATTTTGGAGAAAAGCTTGACCTAAATCACCTCAACTCAAGATGCCTCCCATTACATCAAGATCAGATCAGATGTAAAGCAAGAGCCTTTTTGTTGTTTACCTCATTATACACTTGCCAATAGGTACCCTTCTCCACTCACTCTAAACCTACTCTGGTCTCCAATGGCATTTCATCACCAGAACACCCATTACCACCACCACCACCAACAACCTTTACATCATCAGCAGCAAAGCAACAACCCTGCTTGTCATTGTGGTTGTTCTAGTCAACCACCACCACCATCACAACCTTCACATCATCCTTCTGCATCTCCATTTCCTCACTGTAATCCACCTAACTCAGACCCACTTCTAATCCAATCAATTGTTACCCAAATCCTTCAATCTTCTCCACCACCACCACCACCTTCACATCATCTTTCTCCATCTCCTCAATGTAATACACCTTTCTCAATAGACCCGCTTCTAATCCAATCCATAGTTACTCAAATCCTTCAATCTTCTCAACCACCACCTCCACCACCAGAAAACCATCTCTATCCAAAATTCCTGAAACCTCAGAAACAACAACAAAAACAAACCCAGAATCAGGAAGAGAAACGAACTAGATCTCTCCTTAAAAATCTACACAGTCGGATTGATGCCCTTGAATCATCTCTTCATCATCTGTCTACTTCCTCCTCCTCCTCTTCTCACTCTCATCATAATCAACCTTCTCTCAGAGATTTGGCAGCTCGTATAATCCAAATCCATTTTCGTGCTTTCTTAGTTCGAAGATCACGTACTCTTAGATACCTCAAAAACCTAGCTTTTATCAAATCTTCTTTTAATTCCCTGAAATCATCTCTCTCAAGTAATAACAACAATTCTCGAATGAATCACTCTGTTTTATCACAGAAAGCCATGGATTTGCTTCTCAAGCTCGATTCTGTTCAGGTAAATAAAAATAATAATTCAATAGGCCTTTCAATTTCTTTATTGTAGTCATGGGTTTTTAGTTTTAAGGCATTTTTTGATTCAAAAATGATTTGGATTGACTTTGTAGGGTGGTGATCCAATGATACGAGATGGAAAGAGGTCGATTAGTAGAGATTTGGTTAGGTTTTTGGAGTTTATTGATAGCATTACAGTGAAAAGACAACAAATTTCGTCTAAATCAATGGAGGATGTGAGAATTCAAACTGGAAACAATCAGGAATTCAGGGTTTGTCGTGATCAGGGTGGTAGTCGAAAGGTGTTGGACAAATTGAATCAAAGAATTCAAAATTGTTACAGGGTTATTGATGATGAGACTGCCACTGATGATGAAGAAGAAGAAGAAGAAGAAGAAGAACAAGGGGAGGTTGAGGATTTACACCACCCTGTAGATGATGAGCAAGAAAACTCTAGAAATCCTAATTATGGGATTTTGGTGAAGAGACCTAATGTTTCAGTTAAGTCAAAGAAAAATGTGAAATTTGCAGACGATGAGCAAAATGTGTTCGTATGTAGTAGTGGTTCTCAAGACTCAGATTCAGATGTAGTCAGCATTGGTGGTGGTGGAAATGATCAGAGACAATTTGTGGAAAGTTTGTCTAGAAATGCTGAAGAAATTGTTGGGTGTTACTCATCTAAAGTTTCTGAGGATGACGATGATGAAGGAGCTTCCCAATCAAGTAATGGCAGTGAAGGTAGTCCTAGAGAGTATGTGAAAACTGAGGTCATGAACAATAATGGATCAAACAAGCAGTTTTCTAATGGAAACGGGAACTTTTTATTCTCTCCTCCAATGCCAGTGACAATGGAGCCCAAGATTGATGATTTGATGAGTAGAAGAAAGTAATAATCAGAGATTTGTGAGATAAGTGTTCACACAACATTTTGTGTTTGACTTAATTCTAGCTAGGTATGCTTCTTTCCATCTTCATTTTGGTATGATTTGTAGTCTGTTTTTTAGTTTTCATTTTCTATGATTGTTAGGAAGATGTTGTAATGCTAACTTTGGTTTTGGTGGTACTATTGCTATTAGTCTAATGAATGATAACTTGTATCGTGATCCAATGGTGTTTTCTTCAATGACCTGCAATAACGAATTTGTTTCAAAACATATTGTTGAATGAAGTTGTGTGGTCTAAAAAGAGACCATCAAGATGAGAATTACCTTTTGGTTCATTCAGGAGAATGTGTCCACATTTTGTTCATAGGCGCAACAACCTGGGAAGTCCGGCTTTGTCTTATAAAGTAGTCTTGAGAAACCGAGAAACTGGATATTTAAATCCAGTTGACTAAGCCAGATTGCTGGCATCATAGAGGAGAGGCAGGAGAATTGGTTGTTTTCCTGCTTTTCTGAGAGCCTGACGATGAATCCTCTAAGCAGGCTGCAAGTAGGATTACTGTGTATATGTTTAACTTGGATTAGAAGTAGAATCACTTTTTAGCCCTTTATTTAGCAATTAAAATGTATCATTTCCTTCTGATTTTCTGATGATTTACCATTTACCTTATGGGCAAAACTTGCATATCGGTAATTAGAACCTTACTTTTTGTTACTTGCAATGTTACACATTCTCCTTCACTAACAAGTTTACAGTCATAAATTTTTTAACTCAAAACCATCAAAGTTTTTGAAGATCGCTGGCTCCTATAGGTTACATGCATTCAACAACCAACTAATTGAAGCATGAGTTCATATCATGGAGACTGGATATTTTTTTATGAATATCAACCAAGTATCCCAACTGTGGGAGGCCAGCTCCTTCAAGTGAACTGATGCAGCAGATAACATGATGGAGGTTCTGTCTGGCTTTGCAACCTTGGTCTTATTTGAGATGTTATGTAGTTTTTATTTTCTTCCCTTTTTGATGCAAGTTCAATACATCAATTACACTGTTGAAATTGGCCAAAATCGGCTATTAACCATTGGGGGTTAGCCCAGTTGGCCAGGAGCCTGACTCTCAAGTAAGAGGTCAGCGGATCGAGTCTCCGCTCACGAGTTTGGAGATCTCATGAAATACTCCTCTTATGTAAATACTTATATCTTTGTTGTGGGGAATGGGCCGGGTCTACTCAGGGGAGTAGGCTACGCTGCCAGGGGGCAGGACGGGCCTATGCCAAGTTGCAAAAAAATAAAAAAAATACTCCATATTTCGGATAAATACTTCCTCAATCCCAAATTAATTGAGCTAGTTGTAGTTTGCACAATTCTTAAGGCATAGAGGAAAGATGAGTATGTTTAAGTATTTTTTATAATTATACCCTTATGGATAATAACTAGTAAAACTTAAAAATGATTTATCTCTTGTTAAAGGGCCCGTGCCCATGGATGTGCGGTCCAAAACGGAAGTCTTTTGGTTTTCCCTTTCCCATGTATATAATGGATATTATATCCATGTAACCGGATAACTCTTATGAATGAAATCCTTCTCTTTTCCTGCCTCTTTCTCTTTTCCTAATATCGTATTGCAATACGTTATCATGCACGAAGCTAGATTGAATTGGTCGATTTTTGTTTACATGGAATGGATGATTTACATCAATGATTAATATTGAAATCACTGGAAATCAGCTAAGTTGAATCTAATTTTTCCTATATAATTTTTTTTTTTTTGATTTATGCATATCCAATATAATCGTGACACTGTATGTACATACTAGCTATTAAATCCGTGACGAAAATCGATTTGATCGTACTGTGTGTCTATTTCTGTGCAATCCCATAATCAATTGATGTCGCATTTCTGTGTTGCGATTATCCCATAACCAATTATTGCGATTGGATTTTACAATAGTAGTTGCAATTGTTGCGATTGATCTGTGTTGCGATTGGGTATGTCATAACAGTACGCCGCTTGGAATCTTCTGGGAATATAAGAGAAGTTCCGATCTGGGAATATCTTCCGGGGAGCTCTGATGCTGGAAAAGAGGTGAAGGAAAAGTCCGGTCTGGTCCAACTCCATCCGATCCGGGACGGTCCGGTTCATCCCAACCCGATTCAGCTTGGGCCTGTTCTGTTCCGGGCGTGCAGCTTGGCCTGTTTCTGTTCCAGCCGTGCGCGATCAAAGATGCTCCGGTTTTATGTATATACAGTGGGAACCAATGCTCGAGGTATGTAACTAATGTAGATTTTTGCATTGAATATTTGTTGGGCTTATTTATCTGGTTTTTAGAACATGCCTAGTTATGTTTTTCCCTTAAGATAAGTCCATATCATATGAACGGTCAACTTAAATATGACTGTTAATCTCGATCATTAAGAATTTTGCTTTTATTGTTATCTTGTTCTCTTGAATATGATATTGGCTATAGTTGAATGATGTTTTTTTTTTTAAATTGGTTGTACCAACTCAATTCCAATGTATTCATTTTCGGTTTAGAAATACTTGAACACCGTTATTTATCGGATACTTGATATTTTTTTTCCCAAATTTGAATGTTCCGTGGGATGTAATCCATTTGCTCGACTATTAAAAAGTCGGTATTTTCAAAAGATAACATTTTAGAGCTGTCAACGGGCTAGGGTTAGGGTCAACCCGGACCTAGCTTGCCAACCTGTGGTCGGGTTAGGGTTGGCCCTAGTTTAACAGGGAACTTTGAAAAAAAAAAACATTACCTAGGGGAGGTTCGAACACTGGACTGTAGCAGGTACAACTAGTAGGGTAACCATTGTACTGCTGAGCCTTTTTACGTTTAGATCCTAATAAGTTATTTTGTTTAAAGTATACTTTGCTTCTGTTTCGTTTATAAACAAATCTAACTTCCCAACATACCTCACCTTCATCCTTTTCTCCCAGCGCCGCCCCTTCTTCTTCTCCCCCTGCACGCTACACCACAGGGTTGGAGAATTTATTTTTCATAGGTTAGGTGTAGCTATCCAAAAAAGTGTTGGAGCTCAGCTTGTTATTAGGCTTCCAACTAATTTCTTACCGGATGATAATATATAATTAGTTGTTTTTCTTCTTATTATGCTTCTGAAATTGTTAATTGATAGTGACGATTAGGTTAGATCAAAATTGGGAATTGGAGTTATGCCATCTTTATATATCTATCTATTGTTTGAGTAAATTGGTGAATACTCTAAATTTAATTAAATGAAACTCTACTGATGAAGATTGATTCGGAATTTTGAATGGTTCTATCTATTTTAGTTGGCTGTTCTTCGTCAAATTCTTGAAATTAACTACTGCAAACACAAACAGTGAAATTTGACGGGTTGGCGGGTAACCCGCGGGTTGACCCTAGCCCGGCTTGTTTGCTGTTAGGTCCGAGAATGCCAACCCTAACCTGGCCCGTTTAAGCAACAATCCAAGCCGGGTTAGGGTCAACCCGCGGGCCGGGTTATAAATTGACAGCTCTAATACATTTCAATTTTTTTTTACATGTATTCCAATTTTTGTGGAAGAACTCACAAAAGGTGATATGAGTCAGAAAATTTTCCATTTCTCTACTTCATCCATGATACTAACGAACCAGTATATGTTGAAGTATAACAACAAGAGAACCATCTTTAGTAATCTATTCAACCTAAAGTAAGTGGTTGACATGTGTAGTGAGATTCTCTTGGCCTTTGAGATAAAGAAATTTCTCAAATTAAGCTAAATGTAGCAAAATTGAAAATGGAAAGAAGCCCGAAGTAATGAGGGCTAAACGTACCGACTCATATAAAGCATGTGAAAAGGGACATATATCATGAGACAAAGATGTATCTTTTCTCCCGGTAGTAATGACACCAAAGTACAGGTATCAACTGAATATGGGATGAAGCTAAGATGTAATTCTAGCTCTCACCAAAGAGTCGGGAATGAATCTTCTTACCAGTATTGGTACAAGCAATGCAATGCAAGTACCATAGTAGCAACCAATTTCCATGGAAATGTCATACTTTAGACATAAACTTTAATGACACGAAGAACTTTGCCTGGCCAATTGACTATTTATTTGAATTGGATCCAATGTCTGTGCTTATGGAATGAAAAGTACATCATTTCCACGAGACATAAATTCTCTATAGCACTTGAGATATATCCCAGATGAAAAATATATCATCCCCCCTGAAAAGTAACATATATTTAATCTAAAGTACTTGAATTGAATCTCACTTTTGTTACTAATAAGGCCACACCACTTATTTAATATCTCAAGACTAAATGTCTAATAGATAGTGTTTTCCCTCCCACCATCTTAGGGAATTTAAACTAGTTGTTGAACTATTTCCTTATAATGTGATTACGAGGATTGGATCATCGAGCGCAGCACTGCTCAAAAATTTGTTTTCAAGATAGAACAAAACGTCACAAAATCTCTACATGTACCGAGAGATAATCACACCTTGTTAAATTCCAAAGTAACCCATGCAAATGAATATCATGTGGAACCTCACAATGATGAGAACGTAATTGATTGCATCTTTTATAGTCTCTAATATACTTGGAAGGAAACATATTTTAGAGAAACTAATGAGTCAATTTAGTGAAATGTAAATCACTATAGTATTAATTTGGATTATTGAATCCATATTGACTCCGACGATGAAATGTTGGTAATTGACTCATACAGACTTTGACATAACTATAAAGGCACTTTGGTTGTGACATGATGTTTCGTTTTGAAAGGACTCATACGTACATCACTGTGTTTGAGTGGACGAGACAACGGAAAAAAGATTGACAGAATGCGAAGTAACGTCATATCTCTCAATAAGTGTACACTAAAGTACTAGATGCACAACCCCCTCACCTTCCCATTATGCTTTTAAGTAAGAGAGCATATTACTCATTTTACAAAGTCTTCAGTAAAACAGGATCGAGACCATCCTAAGATGCAAATGGTAAACAATCCATATTACAAAGATAACAAGGTGAAGTTTAGAAAAATATTCATGCAGAATGCAGAACATTAAAGTGACTTATTGCTCTGGTGAATGTTTTGACATTTTGGACTAGTTATAGTTCCCAATAAATTTGCGTTTAAAAACTACTAGCACATATTTTACATGTAAGGGCTCACTACTCATTGTAAATGCTAGCGAGTGTACATCAAAGGGACTTGATGGTTATTGTATGTTTAATAGGATCAATGCAGAGCATCCTATACCTCATGATCTCGCAAAGGCTATCATCAAAGGTTACAGATGATGTCTAATGAATAGGTTACGCGTACCAACCTACCTTTTATTGCTTTGGGGATATGCAATATTAACGCATCTTTACTTAATTAGTTTTAGAACCCAATATTAGTCAACCTTTTCTGCGTACCAGTTGGTAACTGAATTTAAGCCTGACATTCGTGTTCTTACGCATTTTTGGTTGCACTATATATGTGCCATTACGACTCCAGATCGTATTATGATGGGTCTTCAAAACTGTTTAGTAGATATGTTGGAAATGAGTTCCCAACAATTATCCGCATTTTAAAACCTTTGGCAGGAGATCTCTTACCGCTAGACTTGCAAGTTATCACTTTAATGAGACGGACTTCCCGTCGTTAGGGGGAGATAAGAAAAAGTATTTTCTAAGGGAACAACATGAATTGTCGTGGTGTGTTCCCACTATGTCTCATATTGATTCTTGTACTCCACAAATGTAAATGTGAAGTGAAAGAATAATCGATTTTTAGAATGTACATTGATGTCGCTAAAGTGATGAGATCACACATACCAGCTGCAAACCTACCTGCAAGGTTATAAATCCTCAATAAGGGATATACACCATAGACTAAGGTTTTGCAACTACACTTAGTGGAACTGTGGTTGAGGCCGTGGCTCCATAAAGGAAGTTGGAGAGACCACTTGGTTCGATCAATCCTCACCTAGAAAGGAAGTAGGTGAGGAAGGCACAACTTATTTATATCATCAGAAATCATCTCATAAGATTGTCTCTGAATATGTCCATGAATCAAACTGGAGGACGCTTCGAAGTTTAATGATTCCAGAGAACAATGATATCCCAAGTGGATTATGAGAATGCGCACGAGTCAATGGAAAGATCATGCGAGCATATTGATGATTAATTTCATATACACTTGCTTAAGGAAATAAAGCAAGATGAGATCGAACCAAGCTCCTTGTTGCTTAATTGCAACGAAGAGCATATTTGGCCTATACAATCCAGGTAGAACTTGGTTCTTTGAAAAATATACAGGTATTTGGTGTGGTAGTGCTAACCAACCAAGTGTAAAGCCTATTGGACATACATGATTAATTTGTCACAAAACATAATAAGAAGAAAGCAGTCTTAAAGTATAAAGAATCGCCTTGTGGCGCGAGGTTTCTCACAATGCACTGGAATTTTTCTCTTGTAATGAACGTTATAGCGTTCCGCTACTTAGTTAGCTTGGTAATTTCAAAAGGACTTGAAATGTAGCATATATATGTGGTTGTTACGTATCTCTGAAAGAATCAAGATATAACAGATATTTACAAAAGTACTTGATAGCCTTTTGTTGCCCAAATCAAATGACTTTAAACCACAGAGTGCGTTTATAGTTAAATAGAACGCTCACTTATAGATTGAAGCAATCAGGCGGATGTGGTATACCCATTTAAGTGGCTATTTGATTTGGAGGGGATAGACAAGTAAGTTATTTTTCCTTGCGTATTCACAAGAAAGTTCCTGATTTGGAATTATAGCTATCTATGTCGATGGTACAGACATGATGGGTACACTTGATGCAATAACAGACCTTAAAAGCTATTTGAAATCCCAATTTGAGACGAAAAATATGGGGAAAGCTCGACCGAATACTGAGCTTGTGGTATATTATTCCACTTGTTTGCATATGTCTAAAGTTTTCAGGCAATTTAATAAAGACATGCATCCTGATAGCACTCACATGATTAGTCGAGGTTCAAATGTAAGTAAGTGACCATTTCGTCTAAAGGAAGATGACGAAGATGTGTTGGGAGATGAAATTCCCATATCTAAGTACAATAGACGCATTGTTGTACTTAGTATATTAATGTAATCGATTAAATTTTACATCCTCAGGGAACTTGTTAGCTAGATATAGCTCAGCGCCAACGCAACGTCATTGGAATGGTATAGTGAATGTAATCATGTACTTAAAAGTAACCATTGACATAAATTTGTTTTATCCCTGCAAAGACATAAAAAGGAATGCTAATGAAAGTGCAATCCAAAAGTTGTTGATTATGAAGGAACAATGATCTCTTTTCCAACGAAAGTAATCAGGGGGGGATATGGTAGACTATTTTCTAAGTCATTACCGATATTTAGTTTCGAAGGGTATATGACTAAAGGAACTGTCTGGAACAATTCTGAAAGTATCAGGGGGAGGATCCAAGGATATGATGTAGACATATTTTACTTCGAAATTGAAGCTGTGTTGTACTATTTTTCCCTTCGATCGAGAATAGTTTTCTCCAAAGGGTTTTGTTACTCGACAAGGTTTTTAGCGAGATAACTCTAAAAAACATCAAGTATGTTGAACGTTGAAGACATAAATATCGCGTTGATATTACTAAAAGTATCTGAATCAAAGAAATGAAACGCGATAGTCCGTTAAGCAACGTAACTTCCAGAATCAACAACAAGATCTTATAAACATTCAAGTCACCAAAGTAAAGTGTGATAATATCCTTTTGACTGCATTAGACTAATGAAATTTGTCTGACATCAGGGGGAGCATCTAATGGTGTGTTGAGCTATTTTCATTCACCGAGGCTATTATCTTTCCCACGAGGATTTTTATGCCTTAGGAGTTGTGAAGCAACTAATCAACTTCAACGAAGCATGGTGATCATCTGCAACGGATCACCTTTACTTGCATCTGTCACGTTGTACTCTTTCCCCTTCTTCAAGGTTTTGTCCCACTGGGTTTTCCTTGTCAAGGTTTTAATGAGGCAACATATTCGAGTCCAACTATGTTATAAGTTTGCTTAATATTGTACTTTTTTTCTTTATTTCAGGTTTTGTCCCTCTGGTTTTCCTGACGAAGTTTTAACGAGGCAATTAACTTAGACTTACCGTTCCTTAAAGATCGTATTGCATGTGATGAACTACACGTAAAGTACGAGACAACATGTGAAGTACTACATGTGAATAGTTGTACCAAGGTTTTGTCCCACTGGGTTTTTCCTTGTCAAAGTTTTAATAAGGAAATTGATTTCTGTACAAGTTATCAAGGAGAGGATGACATTAGAAGACCTACATTCGAAGCACTATATGTGAAGCACTACATCTGGAGTTCCATTGTTGAACCGCACAAGGGGGAGTGTTAAAGGGCCCGTGCCCATGGATGTGCGGTCCAAAACGGAAGTCTTTTGGTTTTCCCTTTCCCATGTATATAATGGATATTATGTCCATGTAACCAGATAACTCTTATGAATGAAATCCTTCTCTTTTCCTGCCTCTTTCTCTTTCCCTAATATCGTACTGCAATATCTCTTGAACTATACCACGGTTTTTCGTAAATTTTGTACCGTTAAAAAACATTTTAAAACATCTACGTAACAAATATAAACATGATTATCAAATTATGCATATTTTTCTTATAGTAACAATAATCAATTAAAAGGGTAGTTTTAGAGATATCCCATTGTCCTTGATTAGTGAAATATCTCAATTATTTATGGGACAGAATTTAAAACCAAATAGCTCAATTAATTTGAGACGGAGGGAGTAGTATTCAAACAGTTCGTACAAAAAGGATCGCAGCTGGATTTTTTAATAATTTTTTAATATTTTTTTCTTTCTTTAAACCAAAACTTCCATGACGACGTTACTGGGCCTATGATTTCATAATGTTCTTGACTGCCCCAGGAAAAATGAAGCTTGGCATAAAATTATTTTCACACTTTTTCACTTGAGTTTGGTGAAGAGAGTAAGGTGAGTGAGACTTGTTTTCTTTAGCCAATTACTACTTACTAGTATTCTTGCTCATGGGTCTCTTGCTGTTGTAATAAAAACACACACAGACACCACCTTTCTTTCAATTCCCTCCTCTCTGTCTTTATCTTTCATTTTCTTCAACCTTCACCATTACCTCCCACTCGAACTCTTTCCATTTCCATTTTCATTTTCTTTCATTACTCCCACTCTGTCTAAGAAAATGAAGTGTTCGTATTCCTCTTCATCTTCTTACTTAATCTTGCTCTTCTTGACAATGATGATTCAATCATCTAAAGCCTTTCTACCAGCATTCAGTACTTCTTACAACATCCACCACCACCATCATCACCACCACCCTCACCAACGCCATGATGATCACCACCATTACGTTGCCAATTCTCACTCATCTTCTCAAGATAAATTGTTCTCTTTATGTCCTCAACTACAAAGAAAACACAACTATTACACATTACCACCACCTCTTCAAAACGGGGACGAAATCGACCCGAGATATGGTGTTGCAAAACGACTTGTCCCAACCGGACCGAATCCTCTCCATAACTGATCATAGTCATGAAGGTTATTTACGTGGGATTCACCCATTTTCGGCAGTTTTTATTTATTCATATAGTCTAGAATCTTGTTATGTAGCCATATATGTAATTCAGATAGGTTAAAGTTCTTTCTTTGAGTTTTATTTTCCTAGGTATCTTTCAAGTTCCATACATGGACTATATATATATGTAAGGTCATTTATAAAACATTTCACTTCTAGTTTAAATGTTTAAGCAACAAAGGTAATGAAAAAAAAAAGGATGTTATGAAGATCAGTTCAATACTAAAATCAGAGGTTTGATTTTAGTCTTGGTTTGCTCATCAGCAACTATTATGGGTCTTTGTTTTCTATTGATCGGAGAGATTATGCTGCTAACGAGTTTCAGGTTCAAATCACGGGTTGTCGACGTCTAATGACTTTCTGGCTTCACTAATGAGGCATCTGATCAGCTACTGAAAATTGCTCGAGGAAGTCCATGATTTCCATTAACATTTTTTGAAGCTTAATTACAACATTAATTACACATACGTGTGGTGAGATGAATCATGTAGACATGATATAAATTTTAGTCGAGGGTATCGTAGTCTTTTGTGAACTGAGAGCAAGTTTATGAAGCTCCATCCAACTGCAATCAATAGTTTCATGTGTAATTCTCGTGCATTTATTAATATGACTTTGATTATATGTCACTCTTTTTATGCCCCAGTTGCATGCCCTTTACTTTATTCCTCTTAATTTTTTTTATAACTATTCCTCTTAAAATTTCCACCTTTTCTCGTCCTTTCTTCTTTTGGTTCGTTTTTGTTTCGGGAACAAAGGCCCTCGAATCCAAATTACTACATGCATGGATAGCTTTGATTGCATCAGCAGTCGGTTTGACAATGAGTTTAACCTGGGGCTGAAAACAATTACATTGTTCTACTGTATGCACTAGCTCTACCACACAACTACAAACCCGAAATGTTATCTCAGACCTTCAAGCATGGTTGGATAACGAATCAACGAACCCTGGGAGGTCATAACCTCACGGTGCAACTCTTAGTTTCCAATTATCATGCCGGAAGTGGCCCAACACTGTTGAATCAGATAATAAATATCCACCCAAAAACTCTTTAGGATTCCCAGGGATGATACGCAAGTATGAGGAAAATTTTCTATGGGAGTTGGATCTCACCCAGCATCACATCCCTGTGGAAGCGAAACGGAAAGATTCAATGGCCGGATATTGAGTATTCCTCTAAATGTAGCCAGATTCTATTACAGCCCTGTAGAATTTGCTTTTCACGACCTACTTAGGACTTCAATGGAAAATGTTCCTCCTTCGCTTCAAAAAAAAAAAGAGGAAAATGTTCCTCGCTACAGTGGTTGCTTTAAGCAAGAGTTGAAATAAAATACAGTGGTTGCTTTTCACGGCCAAATTTTTCCCTAACCAACCATTATTGACACCTAAACCACTATATACCAGAAAACCCATCCTCCTTGAATGGAGCATTATTCAAATGTAACTTCGTAGTTCTTATAAGAAATCAGTCGTCTTCTTCACAAACTGAATTGGAAACTCAAATATATCAGATTGAAAATACAAAGATGACACAAATAATAATTCTTTCTGTCACTAGTCTACCAGAAAGTATCCATCCTCTTCTACATTTCATCAGGAGTCGGGACCAGTTATTTCTTCACCTAAGGATTATGTAAACATGGTACTAATCGTATGACCTATTATTGCTACTCCTAAGTTAACAGAAGGCAAAATTGCAAAAACAAAGTTCCAGTCTAGTGATGTTCAAAAACCAAACTACTAGTTTTTCCATCACTCAAGAGTTGGATACCTGGTAACAGTGTCAGGGATGCCTGCAGAACCCGTATGTACAGGAGCTTTAGATTTAAATGCTATACCCCTCTTCCTACCCTGGTTTTGTCGCCAACTAACTTCTCCGCGATGCTTTTCTGTTGTTCAAATAGTAATCCTGTTTACCTTTGATCAGAAGTATTTTCCCTTCATATGCACAACACCATAGTGATGGTACTACGCTGCAATCCCTAACCTTAAGTTAGTGTTAGATACACAAATTACACTTTGACCCATTAGACGCCAGACACAACAAAGTTCACAACTTTTCAGGCCGGAGGAATTTCCATATTTTAAAGAAATCTGACAGAAAAACAAGCGCCCAATCAAGGTTAACACCCCGGTTTCAGAATCAAGAGTTCATCTTACCAACTTGTCAAGTTTAACTTGCAAAAAGCAAAGAGGTAAGTAAAAACAGAGACAACAATTTGCATGGAATTTAAACGAGATGCAATATGTAGTTAAAAAAGAAATACTGATAGACCATGAAAGAAGACCGTAGTCTCCTAATTTGTGAAATTGAAAGCCTGGAGGTCGAGTATACAAAAATAACAATTGATGAAGTGTGAAGGAAAACATCATCAATTAGCACTGTAGATCCATAACTCAAACATCCAACTAGACCACCGAATAGAGACACTCTAGTTGGCTAAATTACTTCTCCAACAATTATAAGTTATAACAAGACCAAGCACAAATTCCACAAATAAGAATTTAGTATACACAAAGTCTTGGTTCATACTTAAATCCAATAACTATTCTTGCCCAAAAGCCTTGTCATGCATGATGCAAACACTAAATTTCCGCCCTAATAAAGTTTTACTCGAGAAAAACCTCATACAAGCATAAGCACATCAAATCTGGCACCTATTTGTCAGCGTAAAGTCTATTCTATCATCTACTGCACAACAAAGCTTCGAAAACTAGCAAGAACCTGTTAGATAAGACATCATTACCTCTATCTGTCTCAGATGATGAAATTTTTATGGGCTAATTCATATCACCATCGATAACTTTTATACTGCATTACGATGGACTAGCTTCGACTGTGGCTTAGAGTAAGAGGGTCATTATATAATCACTCAACAAGAAAGTTGGCTTTTATTATATAACCATCATATACCAGAAGAATCCTGTATGGCTGTCTCAATGGGCATAATCAGATTGACTAATAGAATACGAGATGTATCAGAATCATATGTAGGCAATCTCATTACTTAAACCCTAAAATTAATCCTAAATGAGAGAATTCTAACACAAACACTTAAACCCTAAATTAAAAATCAATCAACCTCTAAAAGCTAGGTGAAAAATTAAAATTGCCTCACCATTATTTATGCAATCAAGGATACTTGAAAAAGTAACAAGACGAATTGAGAAAAAAATCAACACAAATAAGAATTCTATCACAAACCCATTAATCAGAAACTACAGAGTCACAGACCCAAGTCATTAAAATCCAAAATCCAAAATTATTTTATAACATTTCAATACAAATTGATACAAACGAAATTGAAAAAACAAAACAAAACAAGTACCAGAAAGATAGTCTTGATGATGATGATGATCATAAGCTCGGCATTTCCATGACACTCTTCGATTTAGGAGCATACAAAGAGTAAACAATCGACTGTCTTTTAGCTACTTCGAGTTGAGACTTTCCTTCTGAAAACGCGGAAGAAATTGATGAAGGATCTGAAAGATTCTTATTCTGATGAAACCCATCAATAGTTCTTCTCTTAGCGTACTCCCTGATATTATAGTCTGAGAAATTTTTAGATGTTCTTAGTAAAGACCTGAAGAGAGATAGAATTTCAGCCCTAGCTGGTACTGAAGCAGCCATTAGAATGAAGAGGTAGGGAGAGAGTGCAACAAACAAATCGTGCCCTAGTATTTATAATACCTCCTAAAATTGTTTTGGAAAGGACCAAAGCCACGACTCGAACTACCGACCTCAGAGTTTTTCCCTGCCCAACCAGATAGAAAGGGCCTAGTTGGTCAGGAGGAACCCGGGTTTGCAATTTAAGGCGGGTAGTGACGCGTTGATGCTCAAAACTGGTTTACAAAGTCATTGCTGTGAACTGGGTTTGGTAAGGATTGTGGACAGGCTGCTGGCAGCTGGATGATGGCGGATGATGCTAAACGGGGTAATGATCGAACGCGAGAACGAAATGTAGTTGCTTGGAGTTGGAATACTTTGGGAATAATAACATAGGTTTGCAGAGGAAACTTTAGCGTTATTTGATCGGTCTTTCCTGCCTACATGAAATAGTTAAAGCTAGAGAAGGGGTTTAGGAACCATATTTTTTTTGAGTAATTCTTTGGTTGATATGCATTCAAAAGAAGGCTGAAGTGAGAATGGTTTTTGATGAGAAGAATGCAAGAGATGTGGTATCATGGACAGTTTTAATCGGTCCATGTCATTATGATCAATGAATAAAAACAAGCATTAGACCTGTCATTTGATGCAGTAGGAATGTGTAAGTGTAAGACCGAATTCAGCATCTATTCCTAGTCTATTATATAGCTTGTTCGCGTTTGTGTTCACTTATGAAAAAGAAAATGCATTCATGGATGGTTGATGGGTTATATGATGATATAGGCTAGAAGAATCTGACGTTATGATAGAAACCGCTTTAATTGGTTAGTGCAACGAGAGCCTTGAAAGTAACTCGTCTTAACTGCCCTTTCTTATTTTTCTTACTTGGTGTTTTTTTTTTTTGCTCTGAATTTGTCTAGAACTAAACATACGATAGGTAAGGTACATAATGAGTTGAAAATATTCTATCCTGCAGTAGCAGCTCATCAAAGAGATTCAATTACTAAAATCCTTCTTGGTATTTGAGATGACCAATCAGAATTCATCAAACAACCATCCAATCACAAACCACCACGTCTTAGACATACGCAGAGTAGGAAAAAGAAAGGGCAGGACTGGAGCCCCATACAGACAGAGTCTGATCATGATTTCTGTATAATAGTACTGATCTCTTCTGTTTCTGTTTCTGTTCATTCATAACCCATGAATCTCCTCATCTCACGTTTATCTACCCCACCGTGCACTCATTCTTAAAGTATTAGTATTACCATTCATTCATTCTCTCTTTTTTGCCTTCTCTCTTTGTCACTTCTTCACCTCTCTTTCTCTTTTGTAAATTCTGATGATTTTTTCTCATTTGCATGAAGGGAGAAAGAATTCTGACAAGTCCTGTCAAATTTTTCCACAGCTTTCTTGAACTTCTTGCTCAGGGAATTATGTCAAACTAGAAAATTTTGAAAGACTAGAAGTTCAAGAAAGATGTGGGAAGAATTGGCGAATTTAGGACTAGATCTTGAATTATGACATTTACTACGTCTGTTGCTATGTAGATCGATGGGTATGAGAATTATTAAATTGATTAAAACCTTAAAAAAACTAATTTGAATTTGTTCAATTGTACCGAGAAGGTTTTTGTTGCATTCTTGTTTGATGTTTGTAGGTTCTCGCGTAGGATAACAAGCCGGTAATTCTACTGGAATTCTGCAACAACGAAAAATTGGCTCTTCCCGCAGGCAGATGAGGTAGCTATTATTGGACCCTATATATATGTGTGTGTGTGTGCTCTGAAATCCAGCTGTAAAATGGTTTGTATCAGTTGAACTTGTTAACTCAGCTCTGCCTCATAGTTCCTAACAAATTAAGTTACTGATTCGATCCCTCTATAAACAAGTCTAACTGTGCAATACCAAAATGGCATTTAGTATAAGTTCTTGCTGCTAACTTGATCAATTTTACAGGTCTACAAAGGAAACATAGGAAATTATGTACTAATGTCAAAGATTTGTGCAGTGTTGGGAGATGCAGATAATATATATGAAATATGATGGCTATTTCAGGTTAAAGGATACAACTTGCAGGCCGGTCGGAGCTCGATTGAACTTAGAGATACACTAAACGAATATCTAGCTAATCTCAGTATTATTTGTACAGGGCGAACATATTAATTGCAGAAACCCCAATGTGAAATCGGCATGATGAGTATGGCATTGACTATTTGTGCAGCTCAGTATCCAAATTCATGGTCGCCAGTGGTGTAGTCTTATAGTGGAAAATTAAAACTAACTAAAACTGCTGAGGTAATATGCATCAAACTTGGTGTGATTGCTATATCTTTATAGGGCGAGTAGCGGAGTAGTCGATCATGCGGCTGTCACACCCTTATAACAAGATGTTTTTCGCAATGCACGACCAAATGATTCACTTACGACACCCGCATTTGCACTTGGCAACTTAATAAAAAATAATGAAATACCCAACAGGTTTGAAATTTGAAATGAACAATTTCTACTCAGCTTCTAAATAGGTAACGAAACATCTCAAAGTGTAAAACAAAAAGGGCTATGAAAAGCCATTAACTCCGTGAAAAGCAAAAACTTACTGCCAGAATGACGACAAGATTTGATTGCTCATTTAGTAGCCAAAATTATCATGGGAATAGTTTGCAACTTCACATTCTGGTATTTTGGCTCTATGGTTCACTCTTGATGGAGAATGGAATTTAAGCATCTTGGCTACTCTTCCCCTCTGATCTTATAACTGTTAATCAACTTCTCAATAGTTTTGGAGAATGGAATTTAAGTATCTTGGCTTTGTGGTTCATTCAGGATGTTCAGGCTACCATTCACCTTACTAATTATAATAGTGGTGATGATGATAGTATAACCTGAAGCTTGTCCAACATAGGATGATGATAGTATAACCTGAAGCTTGTCCAACATAGGAGATTTCATTGTCAAGTCTCTCTATGACAAGCAGATATCTGACAAGTATGACAATAATATTCCAAACACCTCTTGGGGGAAAATCTGGAAACTGGATACCTCTCTAGCTATTCATTTCTTCATTTGGAAATGTGCTCATGGCATGCTTCCCACTAATGCCAAAACTGCTAGCATTCTCCACTACATTGATCCTATCTGCAAGATTTGCAAGTGTGCTCAGGAGGATACAACTCATATTCTGATGTCTTGTCCTGCTGCCTCTGCGGTTTGGATCAAACTCTTTGATATTCAAAACCAAATGTTTGGAAACTCCTCCTCCTTTCATGATTGGCTTAATCAATGGTTGACTCCAAACAATCACCTTGCAAGTTGGGATGCCACCTTTGCTACTACCCGCTGGTTTATCTGGAAAGCAAGATGTGACTTTGTTTTCAGGAATATCCCTCCTACAGCCGATTCCACTGCCAATAACACCACTCAGCACATCTGTTCCTTTAACAGAGTGGTTCACAATCCAGGACACATTCTCAATAACCCTTTCTATCAAAGAAACTCTGATGCCAATTCTGACAGACTTATAAGGAACCACAAAGATAAGTTTGGAATCACTATTAGCATAAACACCATGGAAGTTATCTCTCACAATGCTAATGGTGATGTCTTTCTCTATACCAACTTTTCTCTAATTTCCATGTCTTTATCAGGGAACTGCATTGGAGCAAGGAACTACAAGGACAACATCCCTGGAATCCACAGAGCAGCAAGGGGAGCTAAACTAGCCTTGGATTGGGGGTTCGGAAAGAGTTGCATAAATCCAACATAGATTTCGAATCACAAGATGACGCAACACTTCAAGCAATCAAAAAAGGCTACCACATAGAAGTTCAAGGCAGAACCACCTAGGATTCCACCAGATGCAAGGAGGAAATTTTGAAGTTGTTGATTTTTCCTAGGCAATTTAACCAAAATGGAACATCACCAAAACTTATCGAAAATTATATTAGCTAAACTTTCCATTCAGTCTAATTATCTGGAAAACCTAAACTGGAGAGGGTCAAACCTCCAGGAATTCCTTATTACAATTCAGTTACTTAATATTTTGGATATTGTTATCAATACCACTGTTATGTATCGCAATGAGGATGTTCGGCTTGGTGCTAATTCTAGCCTTGCAGAACACCAACCTGTAATTCTGAGCTGGGTGTTGTTTTGACAGCTTCTATATTTTCTTATTAAAAAAAACATTATAGTATTTTACATTGTGGTATATATATGTTACACTCAGGTGCTCTCTGTTAGAGCACTGCTCGGTTGAACTCGCAAGCGTTGCTATCTCAAGCTTGTTTGTCAAGTTTAGTTGTCAAAACTATAAGTCTTGATTTCTAGTCTACTTATAACTATGTCTCGGATTAGGATAGAATGTGTAATTGAGCTTTAGACTTCACGGCGTTCATCGATTGAAGACGAAGATCTACTAAGGGGATCTTGGAGGAACTTCATCAACAAAAGGTATGTGGAGACTTGAACTCATCTATCACTCAGAAGTCTATTCTATTTTATCTCTTATTGAGACAAAGACGTATAGCTATATAAACTTTACATTATACACATTTGATATTTCGAGCTGAGTTTAACTCGTTTATATCTTTTTCGAAATATGTGTTGGAAAGCTTTTTGCTTTAACTACGTTCATTATTATTCTTGATGAAAGTCAAAAGATGAATATCTGAAAATCACCTGGTAACATCTTACATGATTTGTGTGAGACAGTCATTTGATGTAGGCTCGGAATATTTCGTATTGATCATTCGATCACTTGAAAATTGTTTATAAGCTAATAGTTTGTGTGAGACAGCTATTGTCGTCTTCTAAGAATGTTTCAATGATTGAGATGGAAGTTTAGAACAATTAATCATTTTCTGGATATAACAAAGTATGCATATCCGTATGCAAACTGTTGTAAGAATGATTCAGGTCCAGGAACCAAGAACGCATACCCGTATGCGAACGGTCTTGACTGTCAAAGTCCGGAAACTAAGTTTGCGTACCCGTTTTCAAACTTATTCACCTGAGTTCGGTCCGAAACGACAGTATGCATACCCGTTTGCGAACTGTCGGAAAGAATCAAGTCCGGAACTTAAGTTTGCATACCCGTTTGCAAACTTATGTGTTTAAGTTCTAAAATCGGTTAAGTATGATTTCATACTCATGAAAAAATACATTTATATATTAAGGAATGCGATCTTTGCAAACCGTGGATAAAATGTTTATGAACTTTTGAATCAATCCGATTTTGCTTCAATTGTGTCGTGTATACTTCTATGAGAATATAAAAAATTGAAAAACTCTATGAGTAACACAATTAGATTCATTTGAGTATCGTTTGATCTATAAGTGTTAAGATGAATATGGTTAACACAAAAGTGTTCATATGGCTAACTTCGGTTAACTGTTATTGAGCCAACTCAATATACACGTTTAGGTACGGCTTCCCATATCTAAATGAAGGTATATTTCATTTCTGTGTAACAAGCTAAGACCATCTAACGGTGGAAACTTAGTTTGAATATTAAATCAGGTTTTTCATCTAACGGTGAATATTGATTGCTTGTCACAAAGTTATCAAACCCTGATTTGAAGACTATATAAGGGAGAACCCTAGCAACTGGTAAACCTAATCCCCACACCTCCTGTGTGATACTAGTTGCGACTAGATTTGATTCTCCTTTAACTTAGGTTTTTCCTAAAACCATTATAGGTTAACGACTTAAAGACTTTATTGGGATTTTGAAGCCAGACCCAACTATTTTCTATGTAGTTGTGTGTTCTGATCTTACTTGTTATATCGTATTGAGTACTATATATCTTCTCTAAGATTTGCTCGAGAATTATCTCCGATAGGTAAGATATAAAAAGTAATTACAGAGCTCTTCGTCTCATTTTTTGTGATTCCACAATAACTTATTCTACTACCATATAGTTAAGTTATTGTGAGGTGATTGATATTTCTAGGTTGATCTTCGGGAATATAAGACTGAATTATCAATTGGTTCCTGTTCACCTTGATTTATCAAAAGATGGAACAAAAACTTCGTAGGTATTTCTGTGGGAGACATATTTATCTATCATAATAGACTTTTCTGTGGGAGACAAATTTGTTTATCAAGTCTTCGACTTTGGGTCGTAGCAACTCTTAGTTGTGGGTGAGATCAGCTAAGCGAATCAAGTGCGTAGAGTCCTGCTGGGATTCAAAGACGTAAGGAACGCGACTGTACCTTAATCAGTGTGAGATTGGTTAGGGCTCAACTATATTTCAGTCTAAAGTTAACTTGTAGTAGGCTAGAGTCTGTAGCGGCTTAATACAATGTGGTGTTCAAATCTGGACTAGGTCTCGGGGTTTTTCTGCATTTGCGGTTTCCTCGTTAACAAAACTTCTGGTGTCTGTGTTATTTCTTTTCCGCATTATATTTGTTTATATAATTGAAATATCACTGGTTGTGCGTAGTTCAATCAATTGGTAAATCCAACCTTTGGTTGTTGATTGAAATTGATTGACACTTGAACATTGGTCTTTGGTACCGTTCAAGTTGTTTCTCATAAGAATCGGGTTTGCAGATTTCCATCTGTTTGATTTGCTGATTACATTGAGAAACAGAGATATAACTCTTGGATATATTTTCCTTGATTGAGTCTGTCTGTCTAGTTGATTCTCTTGGAATTATATTGGAGTTAGTCCATACAGATTGCTAACGAAATATTGGGTGTGGTTGTTAGACCCCCGCTTTTTCAATTGGTATCAGAGTAGGCAAACACGTTTAAGGCCTCATAAGTTTGTGTTTGTAGCAATCTGACTCTATAGATAGAAGCATTATCTCTATAAACGTACCACCAGTCTTCGATGGCTCGAATTACTTATGGTAGAAAATTGTTATGCGTGGCTTTCTCCAAGCACGTGATTTTCAATCATTGGTTTATGTTATTAATGGCTATAATCCTCCATTGGTTACAGTAGACGGTGTAACTGTTGCAAAGGATATTGGTAGATATGAGCCCGATGAGATTCTTGCAAAGCAAAATTCTGACGGCTTAAATGCTATCATACATTCCATTACCCCAGATCTTCAGCACCATGTGAATACGTGCACTCGGTCTAAAGATTCTTAGGATATATTAGATAATGTATTTGAAGGGAATACCTCCGAAAAGGAAGCTAGGCTTCAAAACCTAAATTATGATTGAGAAAACCTTCGTATGGCTTATGAAGATTCATTGATGAGTTTAATCACAAAGTGTCAAAAATTGTTAATGTATCTTTTGCATTGGGTAAGACTATTCCTGAAAAGGACATTGTGATGAAAATTCTCAAATCATTTCCAGCCAGATACGATTCTAAGAAGCATGCCATCGTTGAGGGAAATAATCTTGATGCACTTTCCAGAAACACTCTTGTTGGGAAGTTAAAGATCTTTGATCATGAGCATACATCCAAATCTGGGAAGGATGTTGCTTTCAGAGCACAAAAGAACATTAAATTACTTGACAAAAGTAAAAGTATTGGCAACTCTGTTGTTGATCTTATTGAGACTGATTCATCAGATGGAGATCTTGACAACTCAGTCTCACTGATCACAAGACAGTTTAGAGATCTTCTTTTAAAGAGAAGTAAACGGTTCGTCAGAGATAAACCCAGGTCATCAGTCAAACCTCATGACCGTGCCCCTCCTAAAAACAGGGACACTGTCGATACAGATGATGAGGATATGCCACAGTGCTTCAAGAGTAAAGGTTTTGGTCATTTTTCTAATGAGTGTCCAAATCGTAGAAAATACACTGGGAACAAAGGTCTTGCTGTAACTCTTGATGAAATGTCTGATCACTATGATTCAATTGAAGATGAAAAATCAAGTGTTGTACTCCTTGGTGAAAATATTAATTTTGATAATTGTAGCAATATGTACATCAATCTTGATATCCAATACAGTCTAATCTTGATAAAATAAATATTTCTGAGACTAGAAAAAGATTATTCATTTAGCAAGGTTATTTATTTATTGATAAGTGGATATTTATTCATTTAGAAAGTATATTTTTTCCTACTTTATTAATTGATGTCATACCTAATTTACCTTATAAATGTCTAATATCTTTAGAACTATCATAACAAGAATGATGCAATTATGGAATCTCCCACGATGAATAAATTATTGAGTCCATAATAAATGATGAAAATGATTCTGAACCAAACAATAGTGTATCGTAACAAATGTGGCATCAAATAAGGCCTTTTAATAGGGCCATCAAAGGTCATCCGGGTAATGCAGGAAAAAGGTTTACCTACCTGAAACTCTTGAACCACAATAATCAAAGGTATCCCTCAACCTTTAAAATAATTACTACAACACTAATAACGGAGACTTGTGCGATGGTACGGGCGGTCCCAACAACAATTAATAACCTACGATCAGCCAAAAGTTTTTTTAAAATACATTGTATCAATAATATAACTATATTTCCGTGTAATTATATTGCCTTGTGTTGGAAATAGATTTTAACTGAGACTTACTCATATGGGTCGAAGTTATATTAGGTATTAGTTTTGGAGTTTCCTTATGTTAGGAAGTTATTTATGTTAAGAGTTTATTATGGTATTTGATTAGAATTAGAAGTGTTATCCTAATATAGGATGGCTAGACTTTAAGGAAATTGGTCTATGGTTTGTGATGCCTATAAAAGGCACTGGTTATTGCCTTTGTTAGACACACCGATTTATTATCAATGTGGTCTTTTATGGATTTCGCGTTTATTCTCTCATCTGTCTTGTCGGATCCTACATTTGGTATAAAAGCTAGGCCCGTACGTGGGGGTATAGGTCGGATTATAGGCTACCGTGACTGAATGTCACATGTACACCCGCGACCCGACTTTGGTCACTCGTACGCAGGTTCACGTGTTAGGCCGAGTTGTTGGCGTTATACGTGAGGGGTCGTGTGGAAGGACAATAGTCCCACATCGCTAGTTTCCGCATAATTAACTTAAATATAATATGGAAGGGCCACTCCACTCATTGCCAATTGGTTTTGAGTTGGATGTCCATAGACTTTAACACAACGTCCATTAATTGGCAATAAGGAGAGTGACCCTTCCATATTATATTTAAGTTAATTATGCGGCTAGCGATGCGAGACTATTGTTCTTCAATACGCCCCCTCACGTGTAAGGCCAGTAACTCGGCCTGACACGTGGACCTACGTACGAGTTACCAAAATCGGGTCATGGGTGTACATGTGACATGTCACGGCGGCCTATAATCCATCCTACACCCCCATATGGGCCTAGCTCTGATACTGCGGGCATCCAACTCAAAATAAATTGGCAATGAGTGGTGTGACCCTTCGATATTATATTTAAGTTAATTATGTGAAACTAGCAATGTGGAACTATTATCCTTCCACACCTTGGTATTTGACAGATGAAAAAGTGGGGGTACAACAACCTCACCCAATAATTCTCTTAGCAATCTGTATGGACTAACTCCAATATACTTTTAAGAGAATCAACTAGACAGTCAGACTCAATCTTAATAAAAAGTATATCAAGGAGTTATATCTCAATTTCTCGATTTAATACTTACTCAAACAAATAGAAATCTGCGAGTCTAATTGAATATAAGAGAAATTAACTTGAACGGTACCAAAGACCAATGTTCAAGTATCAATCAATTTCAATCAACAACCAAAGGTCGGATTTACCAATTGATCGATTTAACGCACAACTTGTGATATTTTAATTATAACAAAATATATTGCGGAAAAGAAATAACACAGACACCAGAAGTTTTGTTAACGAGGAAACCGCAAATGCAGAAAAACCCCGGGCCCTAGTCCAGATTGAACACACACTGTATTAAGCCGCCACAGACACTAGCCTACTACAAACAAACTTCGGTCTGGACTGTAGTTGAACCCCAATCAATATCACACTGATCCAAGGTACAATTGCGCTCCTTACGTCTCTGATCCCAGCAGGATACTACGCACTTGTTTCCCTTAGCTGATCTCATCCACAACTAAGAGTTGCTACGACCCAAAGTCGAGGACTTTAATAAACAAATCTGTATCACACAGAAAAGTCTACATGAATAGATAAATATGTCTCCCACAGAAATACCTACGAGTTTTGTTCCGTTTTTTGATAAATCAAGGTGAACAGGAACCAATCGATAACCCGGAATTATATTCCCGAAGAACATCCTAGAATTATCAATCACCTCACAATAATCTTAATCGACTAGCGAAACAAGATATTGTGGAATCACAGACGATGAGACGAAGATGTTTGTGACTACTTTTCTATCTTGCCTATCGGAGAAATTAATCTCAAGCCAATCTTACGATTACACTCAATCACGATAAAAACAGCAAGATCAGATCACACAACTACGAAGAAAATAGTTGGGTCTGGCTCCACAATCCCAATGAAGTCTTCAAGTCATTAACTTACATGATCTCGGTAGAAACCTAAGGTTAAAGGAGAATCGACTCTAGCTTATACAACTAGTATCACACAGGAGGTGTGGGGATTAGGTTTCCCAGTTGCTAGAGTTCTCCTTTATATATCCTAAAAATCAGGGTTTGCAATCTAAGTTACCTTGGTAAGAAAGCATTCAATATTAACCGTTAGATGAAAACCTGATTAGATTCAAGCTAATATCTTTCAACCGTTAGATCGAACTTAGCTTGTTATACACAAATGAAATGCGCGTTCATTTAGGTTTGTGTAACCGTACCTAAACGTGTACACCTAGTTGGTTACGGCCAAAATAAGTTTACCGAAAATCGACATCTACAGGCCAGTATGCATACGGGTTTGCAAACGAATTTTCGTGACCTAGAGCATAATGCAAACAGGTATGCATACTAAAACACATGGATTTTGATTTTAAATGATGGTATGCATACCTGGTATGTATACAATGAAGTCAAAACATCCCGAACTACTATTTTCAAACCTAAACATTTAAAAACCTTTTTAGAAGAATCCAATCGAATTCTACAGCCTTACTGAACATAATCTGTGTGCCCCAATTCTCATGCTTCCCTCACCATATACATAACAGGGCATTCCTTAGTGAGGATGCACTTAAAACACAATCAAGTTGTGTTGAGGTGAACAATGTCTTTCTCACCACAAGTGACTTTTGGATAATCATGAAAGAGGTCACTTTTAGAGCCTTTCACATCCAAATCCATCTTTCCAAAGAACTTTTTAAGTTCCAACATCATGGATACTTTCTTCTCCATAGTTATGGAATAGTATGGGAGATCATTCCTTTTCACACTCAAAAAATCATTGACTTTCTTTGGTATCCACTTCTGAGTGCGTTTAGGAACAACTGAAACCTTCTTCCCATCACTCTCTTCTAGAATTCTCGGAAGAGAATTGGATTGACTATTCTTTTGCAAGTTAGTCTTTCTCCAATTGGGAGCATCGGATCTTTTTTTGGTCTTTACGAAGTTATCCTTTTGATAACCATTACGATTGTTAAAAGGATTCGTATGACGTTTATAAGCAAATATAGGTTTATCAAAACACTGATTCCTTTGCCTAAAGGTTGGACAGTTACAACCTGTAACGTGAATGGGATTAGTCTTAACATATGATATTGGTTTCACAACTTCTTGTGATGCCCAAACAAGAACATCATGAAGTTTCTCATTCCTTATACGGAAACGACATCTCCTTTCCAGGTGACCTTTATTTCCGCAATAGTGGCAAACATAAGGAATATTCTTACCTCGATCCGTGTGTGCTGACTTTGGAGGTTGATATACTTTGCTCTTTCGAACCTTAACTGCTGGTGAAGGTGTTTCACTTTTGCCATCAGTGGAAACCTTTTGTTGAGAAGTATCACTAGCTTGTACAAATTTTTCCTCTTTGCTAATACTTGGAGCATCTATTCCCTTATAGCCCAATCCTCGTGTATCATGATGATTTTTACTTGCTCCTAGCATAGTGGTCAATTTGCTTGAACTAGTATTGAACTTTTTCAAGTCATCTTCCAACATCTTGATTTTATCAAGAGCAGCAGATAAATCAGCCTCAAGGCGTTTTTCTTGAGCGAGATAAGCGCTTTCTCTGTCATCAAAACCTGTTTGCTGGGAGTTAATCCTTGCTTCAGATTCTGCAAGTTTCTCTTCCAACAAAAAATACTTTTGATAAATATTATCACATTCAAGTGACTTTATACGTAGGTTTTCCTCGGAATCCTTGAGGATCGATTCGTTAGAACGATTCGAAACATAAACACCTGCGTAACATCTTTACAATTTCTTGTTTTCTCGACAGAGAGGAGTCAGAAGAGGTGTGACATGAGAAGTTTTCATCTTATTCTTTTCCAATGAATTCAAAACCTTAACATACTCCGAGACTTCCTCATCAACATCTCTATCAATATCTGAATCACCTTCATCAGAAAGTTCATCCAGCTGTTCTTCTAGGCGTATATCCCATACTTCAACAGGTTCTACATTAAGAGAATGTTTAGATACTGACCTAGATGTGACAGTTCTCTCAGGTGAATCCAAGATTTGAAAATCATCTGGTAATTTATGAACAGGTACGTTATTAGAGATAGATTCGTCCATAAAAATCAGATTGCTTCAAACACAGACTTATGAGGTCTTAGCGTGTTTGCCTGCTCTGATACATATTGAAAAAGTGGGGGTACTACAACCTCACCCAATAATTTGCTTAGCAATCTGTATGAACTAACTCTGATATACTTTTAAGAGAATCAACTAGACAGTCAGACTCAATCTTAATAAAAAGTATATCAAGGAGTTATATCTCAATTTCTCGATTCAATACTTACTCAAACAAATAGAAATCTACGAGTCTAATTGAATACAAGAGAAATTAACTTGAACGGTACAAAACACCAATGTTCAAGTATCAATCAATTTCAATCAACAACCAAAGGTCGGATTTACCAATTGATCGATTTAACGCACAACCTGTGATATTTCAATTATATAACAAAATATAATGCGGAAAGAAATAACACAGACACCAAAAGTTTTGTTAACGAGGAAATCGCAAATGCATAAAAACCCCGGGACCTAGTCCAGATTGAACATACACTATATTAAGTCGCTACAGACACTAGCCTAATACAAACTAACTTTGGTCTGGACTGTAGTTGAACCCCAATCAATATCACACTGACCCAAGGTACAGTTGCGCTCCTTACGTCTCTGATCCCAGCAGGATACTATGCACATGATTCCCTTAGATGATCTCACCCACAACTAAGAGTTGCTACGACCCAAAGTCGAAGACTTTAATAAATAAATCTGTATAACACAGAAAAGTCTACATGAATAGATAAATATGTTTCCCACAGAAATACCTATGAGTTTTGTTCCATCTTTTGATAAATCAAGGTAAACATGAACCAATCGATAACCCGAACTTATATTCCCTGAGAACAACCTAGAATTATCAATCACCTCACAATAATCTTAATCGACTAGCGAAACAAGATATTGTGGAATCACAAACGATGAGACGAAGATGTTTGTAACTACTTTTGTAACTTCCCTATCGGAGAAATTAATCTTAAGCCAATCTTACGATTGCATTCAATCACGATAGAAACAGCAAGATCAGATCACACAACTACAGAGAAAATAGTTAGGTCTGGCTTCACAATCCCAATGAAGTCTTCAAGTCGTTAACCTATAGGGTCTCGGTAGAAACCTAAGGTTAAAGGAGAATCGAATCTAGCTTATACAACTAGTATCACACAGAAGGTGTGGGGATTAGGTTTCCCAGTTGCTAGAGTTCTCCTTTATATAGTTTCCAAATCAGGGTTTTCAATCTAAGTTACCTTGGTAACAAAGCATTCAATATTCACCGTTAGATGAAAACCTGATTAGATTCAAGCTAATATCTTTCAACCGTTAGATCGAACTTAGCTTGTTATACACAAATGAAATGCACGTTCATTTAGGTTTGTGTAACCGTACCTAAATGTGTACACCTAGTTGGTTCAACACTAGTTAACCAAATGGTTTGCCATATGAGCACTTTCATATCAACCTTATTCATCTTCACCATAACTAGTTCAAATGACCCAAAAGAACTAGTAAGGGAGTTGTTCAATTGCTTAGATATCATAGAAGTATACAAGACACAATCGAAGCAAAAACGATTTTGATTCACTCGAAGCGATTCATGAACTTTATAGCCACGGTTTGCAAATATGCTTTCCTTAGTTTATATAAGTTTTAGTTCACGAATAAACCGTTTTTAGAAAATAACCCACTCAAGTACGCATACCGGTACGCATACTTAAATACCCGGATTGAGTTTGTTTTCAGTTCACAAACTCCAATAGAAATTCACCGGACGTGAACTTCCGGCAGTATGTGTACAGGTGCGCGGACTTTAGTTCCGGTTATCCTTAGAAGCAAATTACGCATACTTTGGTTCAAGGATTTTGGACTTACATAAGTATGAGTTCACATACAATGTTTATATCCATTCAAGGTTATATATTCTAAACTCTCATTTCAATCATTGAAACATTCTTAGAGGATATTAAATAGAGGTTATTCACACACTATTTTTCATCAAAGCAATTTTCAAGATATTGAAATAATCAACATGACTTTCGTCACTTGTAAAGATGAACTTGGCCAAAGCGAAAGATTATCAACACATATTTCGAGAAATAGATAAGCGAGATAAACTCGGCTCGAAATAACAAATGTGTATAATCGAAGTCTATATAACAATATGACCTTATTCTCAAGATATGAGATAGAGTAGATAGACTTTCTGAGTGATAGATAAGTTCAAGTCTCCACATACATTTTGGTCGATGAAGTTCCACCAGTTCCTTGAGTAGTTCTTCATCTTTGTATGATAAACGCCGTGGAGTGTAGAGCTCAACTACACTTTCTATCCTAGTCCGAGACTTAGCTATAAGTAGACTAGAAATCAAGACTTATAGTTTTGGCAACTAAACTTGACAAACAAGCTTGAGATAACAACGCTTGCGAGTTCGACCGAGCAGTGCTCTAACAACAGATATGATTATGGAAATCACCATTTTGATTTAGCAATTCCACAACATACAATCAGCTGTATTACAATGAAGCAAATCAAGTTGCAGACTAGTTAGTAAATCTAAGTGAACTTAAGTCAATAGAAGACCACACAAGAACAATTTTGAACTATCTTGTTCCTGTTTTTTTTTAAACAAATAAATTTTATTAAGCCACTTTCGGTATAACAAACCCTAGTGTAACGAATTTTTAGTTAGTGCATCGAGGGTCGAAATCAAAAGAGATTTTTAATGGATAAAAACGTAACTACAAAAATCTCGATGTGAAACCGACATGATGAATATGCAAGAATCACATGGAGGTAGTGAAATTAGAATTTTAAGAATATTCGGAGAGTTCTGATTCTAGTGACTCGGAGATTTTCTAGAAATCTAGAGATTTTAAAGGATTTTGTGAGAGTATTTTATAGAGTTGTTGTGAGCTACAGAGAAAAAAATAGTTGATTTTTAGAGAGTCGTTGTGATTTATACTAACAATTTTTTTTATAATCCCAAATTTCAACACAAATGAACTTTAGTATGCAGCTAAAACGTTTCGAGACAATATGTGATTACGATAAGCACTCACATCCATACACTTTACCATTGCAGGTATATGTGTATCATCCATATCTCCAATTAAAAACATGTTTCGAGTTGCATGTGTTGTTATTACATTTGAGTAAAATATAATACACGTTGTTTACCTTAAGGTAAATGTAACATGTACATACTTGCATATCAACTGTCCCACAATCTTGTATCTGTAATAATTGGTTCGAGTGGAATGTTATACAACATCACCAAGCTTAATAAATATTGATGCTTATGAGCTGAGAGTTTTATAAGGTTTTGAGATGACTCGAGGTAGAGTTGGATGCCTATGAGAAAATAATCTGAAATTCAAAGTCTCTCAAAATCTCACCTATCTTGGAGAGATTTTTGCCATGCCTATTTTTTGATAAAAGTCCCCCAAAGTCTCTAAAATCTACAAATCACATGACCTAGAAGTATTGATCCAATAAAAAGGGCGTTTAAGTGAGTTTTAATAAATCTTAATATAATTGTTAGAGCATTATTCGGTTGAACCCACAAAGCGTTGGTATGTCATGTTTGATTGTCATATTTTAGTTCCAAAACTTGGGCATGCTTTTAATTACTAGAGTCAACTTCTTGAGTATTAGAGCATTGCTCGGTCGAACTTGCAAGTTTTGTTATCTCAAGCTTGTTGTTAATGTTAGATACACAAAACCATATCTAGATTTCTAGTCTACTAAAGTCAAATCTCAAACAAAGATTATAATATGGTAGATGAATATCAAACATCACTGAATAACCCTCGAAGATTAAAAACTGAAGACCAAACAAAGACATATGGAGAATTTCATCGACAAAGAGGTATGTTAAGACCGAACCATCCTATTTACTTATGACATTTACCATTCTATCTTATCAAACTATTTCGTATGATTTTAATAGACTTAATATTTCAAATAAGAAATTTCAAACTTGTCTTGATAAATCTGTCGAAATATGATTCAAGCAATGGATGTTCTAGATCCTTGACAATCTTGGTTAAAAAAATATATTTTTTATGAGCTATTTTTGTTTCAAGTTGATAATTTGGAAATTTTCCAAGCAATAGTATTTATTATCTATGGCGATTTGGAATGAATTGTTTAAAGAGAGTTTTCAGAACTTACTGAAAATCCTGGACACAGTGTGGGTGCGCATACTTAGTACGGCTACCCTAGTGGTCTGAGTTCCAGAATGGGTAAGGGTACACATATCTACTATGTGTAGCCCAAGGTTTTGAGTTCTTGAATGTGAGGGAGCTACGCATACTCCGTACGCGTACGCCAAGGGCATGAGTTTGAAAACGACTAAGGGTACACATACCCCCAACAACCTGAGTTCACAGAATGATCTATATGTATGTGTACCCCTATATATATAAGTTAGAGCATTGCTCGGTTGAACCCGCAACCATTGGTATGCCAAGTTTGGTTGTTACATTTTATCTCCAAAACTCGAGGCTGCTTGATTAGATTACTAGAGTATACTTCATTAGGTTAGACTAGGAAGTCTATCAATGTTGAGACAAACTCGTGTTACTCTGAAGAACCTGAAGACATATATCGGCAACAACGAACACATCATCCTTCTGTTCGAGGTTAATAACATACTTGACTTTTTTCCATTTTTATCTATGTTGCTTTCAAGTTATTTATATTAAAAACATAACATATGTATATGCATCTCTAGTAATGATGACTTAATCGTTATAATATGGTCAAAGTGTCAAGGAAGAATATACATAGTTGTATTACGACTTTGGTATATTGGAATATGAAGTATAACATTTATCTTTTGAACTTTGTATATATAACATAACACTATCTTTGTAATTCATTAATAGATTGTGTATTGAATAGGGAGTGATTTCATGCCTAGAAAAACTATGTTTAACTACATGAGTTTAAGGAAGTAGTCTTGCATAACTTGTTTCATAGTTAAAAGGAATTAAATGATTTATTCTAGGATCGATTTGGCTGCTAGATTAGCCAAAAAGTGTTGCAGTTAAAAAAAAAAAAAGTATTGTCTATTTGTTAACACTAGTTCTCTCCTAGCAATTGCTCGCATGTGAACCAGTAGCAAGGCTGAATGGTTCAACGCAACCAAAATTACCTTTTCGCGGAATGGTTCAGCGCAGGGGAGAATTTTCTAAGGCGTCTGCGCTGAATGGAAACGCGCTGGCAATGAGAGATGAATGAAAACGCGCAACACTCTGAATCCACAAGGGAAAAACGTCCTAAAATAAGCAAATTCACCAAATGGACGTTTCCATCCGCCACTTCACACAATTCACACTCAGCCTCTATCTTCCCAGTAGACTAACTAAATCCTCTCTCTTTATTGTCTGTCTCTTTCTTTCTCTTTCTCTAGTCTTTTTATTAACAAGTGTTATTGGTACTATTTGTTTATTCATTTGTTTATTCATTTGTATATTCATTCTCCCTACTGCAACTCTAAGTATTATTTGTTTATTCATTTGTTGATTCATGCTTTACTCTAAGTTATTATTTGTTTATTCATTCACCCTACTGCAACTATTATTATTTAGCTCCTTTTTCTACTTACATGTACGGTTCTTTTATCATTGGTTGGGAGAGGTAGTACTGCAATAACATTGATGAATCAGTGACTACTAGAAATTTGATTTGGTGAAAAGGAGAATTATGCTGCGATGAATGGTCCAGCGCAGCTGCTGAATGGTTCCGGGCGATTAACTTGTTTGAATGGTCAAGCGATGAATGGTTCAGCGACTAGCATGCTAGGTTAAAACGCCATAGGACTTAGAAGGTTGTCCATAGGACTTAGCTTAAGGATTTATACTAGGACCGGTCCAAAGGATCTATTGCTGGACCGATCCCTACTTTGGGATCTATAGTAGGACCAGTCCCTACCTAGGAATCTCTTGTAGGACTGATCCCTAATAATAATTGTATATCCGATTTATCTATATAGTTTAGGGTTTACATATATTTCGGAATATGAGTTGCTATTTAGGAAAGTTCACAATGTCGTCCATGAGAGATTACATATTAGATAATATTGAGTTGTCATCCATGAGAGATTTCGGTATATTAGTTGGATTACAGTTGGAATTAGACAAAATCGCGAATTGGTATTGATTGCATATCTTTTGATATTATCGGATTTGGAAATTCCTTGGTATTCAAACTACATTGGTATATAAATATTTAAGTTTGTTCTTCTTACAAACTCATCCCAGAACCCATGAACTTCATTTTGTAGTTTGTGTGGAAAGCCAATTAGTAGTATTATTTGTGATACTCACCCGTAGAGGAGAGTAACATAATTAGGCAAAATATCTTACGTCCTCTCCATTTTGAAAAAGCGGGGGTCTAACAACCACACCCAATATTTCGCTTAGAAATCTGTATGGACTAACTCCAATATACTTTCATGAAAATTAACTAGAAAGTCAGACTCAATCTTAAGAAAAGTATATCCAAGAGTTATATCTCTGTTTCTCAATGTAATCAGCAAATCAAACAGATAGAAATCCGCGAGCCAGATTATTATGAGAAACAACTTGAATGGTACCAAAGACCAATGTTCAAGTGTCAATCAATTTATATCTACAACCAAAGGTTGGTTATCTAATTGATTGAACTACGCACAACCTGTGATATTTCAATTATATAAACAAATATAATGCGAAAAAGAAATAACACAGACACCAGAAGTTTTGTTAACGAGGAAACCGCAAATGCAAAAAAAACCCGGGACCTAGTCCAGATTTGAACACCACACTGTATTAAGCCGCTACAGACACTAGCCTACTCCAAGTTAACTTCGGACTGGAATGTAGTTGATCCCTAACCAATCTCACACTAATCAAGGTACAGACTCGACACACTTGATTCCCTTAGCTGATCTCACCCACAAATAAGAGTTGCTATGACCCAAAGTCAAAGACTTGATAAACCAATCTGTCTCACACAGAAAAGTCTATTTAATAGATAAATCTGTCTCCCACAGATAAACCTATGAGTTTTTGTTCTGTCTTTTGATAATCAAGGTGAACAGGAACCAATTTATATACCATACTTATATTCCCGAAGAACAGCCTAGAAATATCAATCACCTCATAATAATTTTTATCGTATGGTAGCGAAACAAGATATTGTGGAATCACAAACGATGAGACGAAGATGTTTGTGACTAGTTTTTATCTTGCCTATCGGAGAATAAATCTCGAGCAAATCTTAGAGAAGATAATACTCAATATGATAGAAAATAGCAAGATTAGAACACGCAACTACAAAGAAAATAGTTGGGTCTGGCTTCACAATCCCAATGAAGTCTTCAAGTCGTTAACCTACAGGGTTTCGTGAAAAACCTAAGGTTAAAGGAGAATCGAATTTAGTCGCAAATAATATCACACAGGAGGTGTGGGGATTAGGTTTCCCGATTGCTAGAGTTCTCCTTTATATAGTCTTCAAATCAGGTTTTACAATCTAAGTTACCTTGGTAACAAAGCATTCAATATTCACTGTTAGATGAAAACCTGATTAGACTCGAGCTAATATCTTTCAACCGTTAGATCGAACTTAGCTTGTTACACACAAATGAAAAGTGACTTCATTTAAATATGGGTAACCATACCTAAAAGTGTACACCTTGTTGGCTCAACAATAGTTAACCGAAGTTAGCCATATGAACACTTTCATATCAACCATATTCATCTTAACCATAACTAGTTCAAATGACTCAAATGAAACTAGTTCTAGAGTTGTTCAATTGTTTATATTCTCATAGAAGTATACAAGACACAATTGAAGCAAAATCGATTTTGATTCACTTGAATCAATTCATGAAAATTATAGCCATGGTTTGCAAAAGATTGCATTCCTTGTTATATAAATGTATTAGTTCATGAACAAACCGATTTTAGAACATAACCCACTCAAGTATGCAAATGGGTACGCATACCTAAGTAGCCGGACTTGGACTGTGTTCGCCAGTATGCAATCGGGTACGCATACTGTCTTACACTTCCAAACTTCAATTGAAACTAGTACACATACAGGTACGCATACTCTAGTACCCGGACTTCAACTGACTTCGCCAGTACGCATACTCTAGCTCCCGGACTTTACCTGACCAACCAGTACGCATACGGGTATGCATACTAAGTTCTTGGATCAACACATATGCAAGTACTCATACTGTGCTTATAATCCAATCATGGTTAAGTGTTCTAAACTCCCATTTCAATCATTGAAACATTCTCGGAAGACGACAATAGCTGTCTCACACAAACTATTAGCTTCAAAGCAATTTTCAAGTGATCAAATGATAAATACGAAACATTCCGAGTCTACATCAAATGGCTGTCTCACACAAATAATGTAAGATGTTACAAGACTATTTTCACATCTTTTAACTTTCGTCAAGAATATAAGATGAACTTGGTTAAAGCGAAAGCTTACCAACACATATTTCGAAAAATATGTAAACGGGTTAAACTCATCTCGAAATATCAAATGTGTATAATCGAAGTCTATATAGCTATACGACTTTTGTCTCAAATAGGAGATATAGTAGATAGACTTTTGAGTGATAGATGAGTTCAAGTCTCCACATACCTTTTGTTGATGAAGTTCCACAATCTCCCCTTAGTAGTTCTTCTTCTTCAATCGATGAACGCCGTGAAGTCTAATGCTCAACTACACTTTCTATCCTAATCCGAGACTTAGATATAAGTAGACTAGAAATCAAGACTTATAGTTTTGGCAACTAAACTTGACAACAAGCTTGAGATCGCAACGCTTGCGAGTTTGACCGAGCAGTGCTCTAACAATCTCCCCCTTTGTCAATTTTAGTGACAAAACTATCAATACATATGGATTACAAAATAAATAAACTTTGTAGCTTCTCATCCAAATGCTTGATTTCCTTGGTTATGCAACATTACTCGAAATCTTCGTCATTTCCAAGTACTCCAGTGATTCTGAACGTGTTCAACTCAGCATCATAGTTGTTGAAGATCCGTAGATACAACAATGAGAAAATAGTAGCTCTCAATCATTGTTATACAGTGTCATAGTATCATTACACAGCATCAAAGTCCAATTGTATCACAACTTTGACAACAATACTATGTTGATATGTATTACTCCCCCTTAGTCAATACTTCATCTCACATGAAAACCACTCCCCCTTACATAATGATCCGTAAACCATATGTATTTGTAGTGTGAACTACACATTAATTCTCCCCCTTTTTGTCAATATAAATTGGCAAAGGTACGAAAACTAGTGGGATCATAATGAAATTCTCATAGAGATAATTCACGACTAAAAGAAAACATATCAACTTTGTTTAGATGCAATCATATAGTCGAAACTAAATGCATCCATCAAGGAGTTTATAAAGATACAAGAAAACTCCTACAATATTCCACAGCCGCACTCCCCACAAAGATTTGGCAATTAAGTACAAGTTCAATTAAGAACTCTTCCCCATATAATATCATTCCCGAAAGAACAGCAAGAGCGACCTTACTTTCACAAGAAAAGAAGGATTTCATTTTAGACTTATGATATTTAACAAAAATTCAACTACTAGAAACAAATGCGGAATTGAAGCAACACTATACTGGAATTCCAAACTTAATTGCCCAAAGAATCAAGATAAGTTCAGGGGAAAGAAGTTTGAAGAGCTAATGAACCAGAACAACACCAATAGACTTCCGTAAGTGTTGAAACGTAGCAGTATATAATGGTTTGGTGAGAATATCAGCCAATTGTTGTTCGGAAGGCACAAATTCCATATTGATGATACCATTTTCATAGAGATCTCGAATGAAATGATACCTTATATCAATGTGCTTAGTTCTTGAGTGCTCAACAGGATTCTCAGTGATGCGAATCGCGCTCGAGTTATCACAAAAGATCTTCATTATTCCAGTGTCAATTCCATAATCGGCAAGCACTTGTTTCATCCATAGGAGTTGAGTACAACATGAGCCTGCAGCAATATATTCTGCTTCACATGTAGAAGGGGATTGTGAGTTTTGTTTCTTGTTATGCCAAGCTACAAGATTCAATCCTACATATAGAAACCCCCTGATGTACTCTTTCTGTCTTCCACGCATCCTGCCGAATCAGCATTTGAATAGGCAGTAAGATCAGTGTTAGTATCAAAAGTATGAGATATACCATACCCGATAGTGTGTTTGATGTATCGCATGATCCTTTTCCTTTGGATTGGCCTGAAACCTAGCACAGCAACCAACACTAAAAGCAATATCTGGTCTAGTAGCTGTGAGATATTAAAGGCTTCCAATGATAGATCGATAGAGTTTTTGATCAACATTTACACCTTTTTCATCTCGATGTAGTTTACCAGTGGTGGGCATATGAGTCAGTTTTGGTGTTGACTTATCAAGACCGAACCTTGTGACAAGATCCCTTGCATATTTTTCTTGAGATAAGTAAATTCCATCCTTATGTTGTTGAATTTATAAACCCAAAAAGAATTTTAATTCACCAACATTGCTCATTTCAAACTCCTTTCCAAGAGAGACCGGAATATCTTTTGCAAGTTTCTCAGATGTTGATCCATAGATGATATCATCTACATAAACTTGAGCAATAACAACATCTTTCTCACTCTATTTGGTAAACAAAGTTTTATCAGCTTCACCTCTCGAAAAACCTTTTCTAAGGAGAGAAGTAGTTAGTTTTTCGAACCAAGCACGAGGTGCTTGTTTTAACCCATATAATGCCTTATTGAGTTTAAGGACATGATATGGGAAATCAGGATTTTCAAATCCCTTAGGTTGAGCAACATAAACCTCTTCCTTTAAATTTCCATTTAGGAAGGCGGATTTTATGTCCATTTGAAACACTCAAGGCGTGCCACATGAGCAAAGGTTTCGTCAAAGTCAATACCTTCAATATGTGAATATCCTTGAGCGATAAGTCTGGCTTTGTTTCTAACAATGGTGTCAAATTCATCAGACTTGTTCTTGAATATCTATTTGGTACCAGCAATATTGATATTGGGGGGACAAGGTACGAGCTCCCATACATCTTGTCTTTGGAATTGATTTAACTCTTCATGCATTGCATTCACCCAAAAGGGACCGCTAAGAGGTTCATCAATATTTCTTGGTTCTACTTGCGATAGATAACAACAAAAATTACAAATATTTTGAAGTTGTCCTCTCGTCTTAGCAGTAGAATCTTTTCCCCCAATAATATTGTTAGTATCATGATTCTTTTGAACCCATAGGTGCCGCAGAGGAGCACGTTCTTGTTCAACAGGAATATCCTGACTAGGGCTTTTCTCCTCATCACTAGAAACATCAGGATCAGTAACCGTTGGAACAACTTCTACTGATTCTGGAATTTCTTTGACTTTATCAATTGTCTCAGTTGGAGGAAATTCAGCAAGAAAGTCATGAAAAAGTGGGGGTCTAACAACCACACCCAATATTTCGCTTAGAAATATGTATGGACTAACTCCAATATACTTTTAAGAGAATCAACTAGACGGTCAGACTCAATCTTAATAAAAAGTATATCAAAGAGTTATAGCTCAATTTCTCGATTCAAACCTTACTCAAACAAATAGAAACTTGCGAGCCTGATTGAATACAAGAGAAATAACTTGAATGGTACCAAAGACCAATGTTAAAGGATCAATCAATTTCAATCAACAACCAATGGTTGGATTTACCAATTGATCGATTCAACGCTTAACCTGTGATATTTCAATTATATAAAAAAATACAATGCGGAAAAGAAATAACACAGACGCCAGAAGTTTTGTTAACGAGGAAACCGCAAATGCAGAAAACCCCCGGGACCTAGTCCAGATTGAACTCACACAGTATTAAGCCTCACACAAAATAATCTATAGGAATAGATAAATCTGTCTCCCCAAAAAATACCTACGAGTTTAATTCCGTCTTTTGAATTATCAATCACCTCACAATAATCTTTATCGACTAGCGAAACAAGATATTGCGGAATCATAAACGATGAGACGAAGGTGTTTGTGACTACTTTTCTATCTTGCCTATCAGAGAAATTAATCTCAAGCCAATCTTACGATTGTACTCAAATATGATAGAAACAACAAGATTAGATCACGCAACTATAGAGAAAATAGTTGGTTCTGGCTTCACATCCCAATGAAGTCTTCAAGTCGTTAACCTACAGGGTCTCGATAGAAATCTAAGGTTAAAGGAGAATCGACTCTAGCTTATACAACTAGTATCACACAGGAGGTGTGGGGATTAGGTTTCCCAATTGCTAGAGTTCTCCTTTATATAGTCTCCAAATCAGGGTTTGCAATCTAAGTTACCTTGGTAACAAAGCATTCAATATTCACCGTTAGATGAAAACCTGATTAGATTCAAGCTAATATCTTTCAACCGTTAGATCGAACTTAGCTTGTCATACACAAATGAAATGCACGTTCATTTAGGTTTGGGTAACCGTACCTAAACGTGTACACCTAGTTGGTTCAACAATAGTTAACCAATGGTTAGCCATATGAGCACTTTCATATCAACCTTATTCATCTTCACCATAACTAGTTCAAGTGACTGAAATGAACTAGTTAGAGAGTTGTTCAATTGCTTAGATCTCATAGAAGTATACAAGACACAATCGAAGCAAAAACGATATTGATTCACTCTAATCGATTCATGAACATCATAGCCACGGTTTGCAAATATGCAGTCCTTAATTTATAAATGTCTTAGTTCACAAATAAACCGTTTTTAGAAAATAACCCACTTAAGTACGCATATGGGTACGCATACTTAAGTACCCGGATTGAGCTTGTTTTTGGTTCATAAACTCCAGCAGAAATTCACGGGATGTGAACTTCCGGCAGTACGCGTACGGGTACGCGGACTTACCTCCGGTCATCCTAAACCAGCAAAGTACGCATACTTTAGTTCAAGGATTTTGGACTTACACAAATATGAGTTCACATACAATGTTTATATCCAATCATGGTTATACATTCTAAACTCTCATTTCAATCATTGAAACATTCTTAGAGGATGTTATATAGTGGTTATTCACACACCATTTTTCATCAAAGCGATTTTCAAGAGATTGAAACAATCAACATGACTTTCGTCACGAGTAAAGATGAACTTGGCCAAAGCGAAAGCTTAATAACACATATTTCGAGAAATAGATAAGCGAGATAAATTCGGCTCGAAATAACAAATGTGTATAATCGAAGTCTATATAGGAATACGACTTTTGTCTTAAGATATGAGATAGAGTAGATAGACTTTTGAGTGATAGATAAGTTCAAGTCTCCACATACCTTTTTGTCGATTAAGTTCCACCAGTTCCTTGAGTAGTTCTTCGTCTTTGCATGATGAACACCGTGGAGTCTAGAGCTCAACTACACTTACTATCCTAGTCCGAGACTTAGCTATAAGTAGACTAGAAATCAAGACTTATAGTTTTGGCAACTAAACTTGACAAACAAGCTTGAGATAGCAACGCTTGCGAGTTCGACCGAGCAGTGCTCTAACAATCTCCCCCTTTGTCAATTTTAGTGACAAAACTATCAATACATATGGAATACAAAATAAATAAACTTTGCAGCTTCTTATCCACATGCTTGATCTCCTTGGTTCTTCAACATTACTCGAAATCTTCGTCACTTCCAAGTACTCACTACACCAAAAAACCCAAATTTGCCACGTTTATTTTTGTTGCTAATAATTTAAGCAACGCTTATGTTCGTTGCCCACACGGCGTGACAAATTTTTAGCAACGCTTGTATTCGTTGCTTAAATTAATTAAAGCAACGTTTGAATCGTTGCTTATTCTGTTGCTTTAATTCGACTTAGTGCAACGTATAAAATAATTTGAGCAACAGTTATATACGTTGCTAAATATATTATCAGAATTTAATTTTTTCTTTACAAAATCTGTAGTTTATCCCGTATTACAAATAACATCCCGTACCTGATAAGACAACCTTTCATCCTTACAACAATTGACAACATTATGAACTTCGTTTGAAATTCCATTCTGAAACAGAAGAGAATTGCTATAAAACTACAATTCCTAGGTTGTTGCTCCAAATATCTTCACTGTGCTTAGTCCTAGCTTCAATGATTAAACAAGAAAACAGTTGGAGAGTGTATGATGTTGGCACACTACAGGACTTGCCCAAGTTTTAACTAGCCTCTAATCATACTCTTTAACTTGAACAACAAACACAGATGGTACAAGGTACCTAGATTATTTTTGTGCACTTGTGATGTGGTTTTAAAGTTGTAGTGAAAGTGGTGAGTAAAGTTCGTTCAACTCGGGCTTGTGAAGGATTTTTTTAGAAGTAAATAAAATTGTTTCAATAATAATAAGAAAGTACCAAGACTCTGGATTCCACCATTGACCAATTAATCGATAAACTCTAATCAATATTCATGCAATATTCTTCGTTTAAGTGATTCTAATATTTGCCTCTGATAGATTTTTGAAGTAGTAGTTGTAATCACAAAGCATGAAACATCAAAAGTGTCAAAACCTAGCATGTTCCATCAAAACAATTCACAACCACTCAATAAAAATCAATTTTTCTTTTAAGTTCTATGCAAAAAAATCATGTAAAATAATTGCAATAAATAATAAAAATAGAATTATACCACTTTTCATGGAACAATGGCTTCCTCCGTCGCCTCGGCTAAGGGGTTTAGCTCCTCATATTAATCTCTTGCTCAAAATACATCTTTGGTGTTCAAAAGTTGATTAAAAGAGTGAAAAGTTCTAAACAGCGGGTTTTGTAACGAATATAATTGTTACGAAACCTATTTCTACAGCGGAACTGTTGCGAAGCGAAGATAACTGTTGCAAAAATTGTTACAAAAGGTTTAAAATTTGAAAGTTACGGTCACAGAATCTGCGACTTTCTTTTTCTGCTGTTTATGTTCTTCTTCTTCTCCGGCCACGGCTTGCACCAGCAGAAACGTGATTTCTTCCAATGGTTTTTCTAGCTTCTCTAAGGTTCTAAACTTCCCCTAACTTCTTCCTCTTCTTCCTAGGACCCTAACCAACCCTTTTATACATAGTAGAGCAAAGAAAATTCGAGAATAAACTTGGTTTTTTCCTCCACAGCAAGTTTCGATATTTCCTTTTTTTTTTCTGTTTCACGTGCATTCGATCAATAAAAGCTCTCCAAACTCCTCCCTTGATAGAAACAAGTCTTTAAGAAGAGTTTCCTTCCACTTCTACACGTAAGTTTCCAAGAATAAACCAAGAAACTTGCCCAAAATAAACCATGATATTTTTGGAAAGTTTTCGCTTCCAATTCGAGTTCTAGCCACTTTGGATCCATTCCAACACCCTTACCTTGCCTGTTAGGTCCATAGGAACAAACCCAATCAAATTCAGCCCTTTAATCTCCCTAAACATCGATCAAAAATCCATCCAAAAAATCGCCTGTGTGTGAAGAGAATTCCCGCCATTTTCTGTTTTTTTGAAAACGTAAAGAAATGTGACCTCCCCCTATCCAGTCTCGGTCTGTGCTTAGCAGCTGCCTGAAAATGGGTTACCCCTTATCCAAAATGAGAGTCCGAATAGCAAATGTCCTCCCAGGAGCCTTTAACAACTTTTCGAGCCAATTTTCCCGCAAGAGCCCATTTTTCCAAAAACACCTACAAGGGGGTAAAATACCAAAATTAGTACAGAAATGGGTACTAACACTATACATAAAAGAGATGAAAATAGACACATAAATGCGTCTATCAACTTGGCACAATGACGGAATGTAATGAACCACATCATCCATAACATTACCAGATTCACACCATCTTTTCTGCAGACAGAACAATCAAATGTTCATTCCAAAACATAAGAAAATGAAAATAAACCTATTACAGGAAAATGACTAAAACAGATAATGTTCATTCCACCAACAAACTAGCTGATAAGGTCACAGGGCCATCAAATCAAATCAAACCAAACAAGCACATATATCGTATCACACAAAAGGTTACCTTATTGCCATGGAGCAACGCCTTTACAACAGAATTCCTGTACAGATCCATGGCGTAAGGTCCTCTTGAAAATGGAACAAGTTTGCTGGGCAGAAGCACCTAAATTTACCCCTATATAGTGTCAGAACCCTCCGTCAGCCAATTTTCTTTGTCAACCAACTGACCATGCTGCTACAACATCAAGCGACAATATATTAACTTGAAGATCTAATACACCAAAGATAGCTCATATCATATACATTAAGAGTAACCTTGACTGATTACCAAAGAAGAAACTCAAAGAGAACAAGTTTATATGATGATGGCACAGTACAAAGCTTATATGATGTATAGGAGTTCCTGGCAATTTTATTCAAATTATAAGGAGTAGTTCATACATATAGATTGTGGACGGAACCAATGAATAAAAGTAGCATAGAAGTAAGAAATACATACTTGTGCATGAGGGGCCATAATTTTCACAAATGAAAAGTCTGGATCAAGAATATATCCTTGTACCTGTAAAAAAGAAGAGTTACCACCAGGTTAAATCCAAATATCGCAATTGTGGCTAGAAAGACGAATTCAAATTAAGCTTTCTGATTAGCGATCGTAAGTCAACAATGTACTCATTAATTCGGACTTTTGGCACCTCCGTTAACAATATCTTGAATCATCGACTAATAAAAACAAACTGCTGATGCCATTGATTGAATCCAACTGCCTGTCTAATATGTTTCAGACCTCTACTTCTAGGTTCTACTGAAATTATATTCAACAGTACCCATGAATGAACAATGTGAAAAGCAAAAAAGAAAGCAACATGATAAAGAATACATATATTTCAGAGTCAAGTTAATTAACGGGTTTAGTTTTTATTTGGAATCTGTGTTGGCATAGGTTGTTCGAAAATGTACCAGCACCTAGATAAAATTTAAAGCCAGGATGACATAAAACCTTGCACCCTCGAATACTTTCCAATAGGAGAAAGCACAAAATAATGAAAGAAAGAGGCTAGAACATGATAAAGAGAATTCATAATCTTCGGAGCTGAAGGCACAATATTAAATGAATGAAATTCTCAGAGGGACAAACTAAAAGTACAATCAAATTCTCATTGTCGTTAGATTTTTGTAGGGACCAAGATCATATGGATGCCTGTACACGTTTCCAACCTTTTCCACAAGCCAGGTTGCTATAACTCTTTCGTGGTACTGAGATTGATGTAATCAATTACTGAAGACACACTTGCAAATAAGAAAAATATTTAACAAAAAAAATTAAGTTTTATCACACCTCTATTGTGGTTTTGTTTTGCAGAATAAGGTAGATTAAGTTCATCCCTTAATGGAACAATCATCACCCCAGATTGATCTGCAGAAAACAAATAGTAGGTAATCAGTTTAAGTAATCCCTATAAGTTAAATAATAGATTGCTGGTGTAACTTACAAAATGAATGGATTCTTCGAGAAGTCCGTGAATAATAGATCTTTGTGGTGTCAATAATAATGTTTGAGAAGTTCGTGAATATGATTTTCCCCCCAATTTCCGGAACTCAGGGAGCAACAAAGTAAACACCTTTTCCATAAATAACAAGATTCGGATAATCAGTGAAGGATGACATGAACAACTAAAAACTATTTCAATGGGTAAAAAATTTAAGATGGGGATATGCATATGAACATGACAAGAACTGAACAGATTATTTTATTTTCTTGCACAGAACAGAACAAGAAACGATTTGGAACTTTTTCATTACCTTGTGCAATACCCGGTGCAGAGCTGGATCATGGAGTTTTGGTTGTGGACTGCAGGGAAGTTGAACAAGAAAAATTAAAGGAGCCCAATAAGAAAAGGCATATAGAAAACGGGTGGTTCATACCTGCAAAACTATCGGTACAGATGATGCAGTAATGCAACACTGTTCCAAATTTGATTGCATCTTGAATGCATTTCTGAATCAATTGCTCAAGCATATGAAATGCAGATGCACATGCACTAGCCTCGGCAAAGCCAGTTTGTTCATGTGCTCCAGAAGTATCTAGGTCAAATCAAAACAAGGCTCGTCCTTCGATCTCATAGATTTGGTTGCTCTTCAGGGAGCATTTACAGCCAGGTGATGAATCTACATCCCGACATTAATGACATAAAATATTATAGATTAGTCAGAGAAGCTAAAGAAAGAAACACATTATCTTCTTTCTGAAAAATAAAACCTTTAGCTCCACGAAGACTTTTCGATAAGCTCCATGATAAGTAAGAACCAGATGACTGACCTGTAGAGAGAAACCACCACGAAATGAGAAGTTGTATAACAATTTCATCTTCAAAATCCTGCGTGTAAAAAAAAATTCTTTAGCTGCGAGCAAAGCAAATTTTGGACAACCCCAACGACGTAGAATCAATCAACTTACTTGTTTTAAGGAAAAGGAAATGATCCACAGCAATGATAATATCCAACATCGTCGAAGCAAAACCTCAGAGAAAGATGTGCTTCACGAATCAGATACTCTCCCCATTCCTCCGAGCCGTACTTTTTTATGACTTCCTGAACATCAAATGTATCAACGCTCCTCGTCTTATACTTCCTGAACAATCAATTTGCATTTCCAGATTTTGAGCACCACCAACAAGGGAGTAGACAACAGTATAGGAAAAGAGTAAGATTGTTAAATTGTAATAAAAAAAAAGATTGCTCAATTAGTAAATGAAAAAGTAACCGTCAGTGTTTACTAAGCTTCCTAAAGAGCGACACGAGCACCAGTTAACATCTATATATGACCTGACCAATATATAACAAATCTTGAGGCAAAACTTTGGTTGAATCACTTATTAAACAGGCACAAGAACTTTCTTTTTCTGCTAAAACCACGAATAAAGAGTAAAAGAGCTATGCCTACCAATCAGAGACGCACAATAAATATCCGCACAGCTGTGCTGTTTCAGTACCATGTTGCTTTTCCCACCAAGTTCAGGTGCCATCCATGAGAACGTTTCACGAACACCTTCCGTCACCAACCTCTTTTATACCAAAGTGAATGACTATCATGCGCGTACCACACCCTGCACACGGAGAACAGTTTTGCTCTGATCAATGTGCTTCTTTTCTAGAATTAACAAGCTGGAAACTTGAGATTAAACTGTAACATTTTTCAATACATATCAATCAAATCTATTTGAACAAATATAACATCTGGGAAACTCATTAGAAAAATATGGGTCCAAACCTGATGAATCTCTAATTGAACCCAGTTTGGCATAATCCTTTACAACTTCAGGGACAATGAAGTTATTTTTAGCATCTTGAACAATCCCATTAATTTCTAACATCTAACATAAAAAGATGAGTAAAGAAAGTAAGACACAGGATTTTGTTGAGATAGAATCCTAGAAAATCTCCTAAGTAAATAAAACCCAAATTCTTGACTTACCTTCTTCATATTTTTCGTGATGTACCATCTCCATTCTTTCAATTTATCTCATTCACAACCATTGTGACTTAAACTCAACAACATCTTCTCAACTTCCATATTGATTCATTACCTCAAACTACCACCACCTACAATCCCAACTCCATTTTCATTTGCATTTACCATCTCTAAAAATCCTGTAGTTCACTAAACCTCTACCAAGTACACAATTCCATTCCTACCAAATCTAAGACACAAATCTTCTTCTTGCAACAGTTATTACCATTCATGTCATCACAATCTTATCAAGCTCAGACCTATCTTGTGACTTATTCAAAACTACATCAATCTCAATTACAAATTTAGATTTACCTGTAAATCAGCATCTGCAAGCCTCTCCTGAACCACCAACTGCAACTATACGACCACCACTCCACGATCTTAATCATAAAACCCTAATTTACTATTCCCTCAACCTTCTAAGCTTCAATCAATCTCAGCTTCAAAACCCTAACTTCTTCAATTACTCTTCATTCTCGACCCTAGTTCACGAAATTGGTCAATACCCATCTCAGATCCCCTTTTCTAAACATCAATTTCATCTTCTAATTCTTCTTTGAACTTCTTATGAAACCCTGTATCTTCAGTTGTTCTCGAAACAAGGGTTTCACCGGTAAACTCATTTCATATAAGCAAAAATCACATATCTAGGGTTTAAAGCGAAATTTGGGTAAGTGAAATTGGTTTGATTTCTAATGGGTTTTGAATCTTTGATTTATAGCAAATTGAGTTTGATTTATGTCTACAAAAAATAGGTTTGATTTTAACGGATCTAGGTTTAGCTGAGGATAATATTGGTTCACAAGTTTTGGCTGAGGGAGAGGGACAGAGGGTTTTGATTTCCAAGATCTCGGTTGAGAAGAAAATAAGAAAGACGAGGAGAACAAGATAAGTTTTGGTTTGGGTGGTGGAGACTGGAGAGGGATAGAGAAAAGAAAGAAAATAGAAGAAAAATAAGAATAGTAGATATTATCACTTTGGGTAGACATTTAAGCCCCCAACAATTCTAACAAAGGCAAGCGTGTCCTGTTTTCATTTTTTTATTTCTTTTTCTCGGAATATCCGGATATGGTGCAACGTATACTTGATTATGAGCTACGGATAGTAGTTCGCAACCTTAATATACGTTGCAAACCCAAAAATGAAACGTTGCAAAATCCCTGATATGGTGTAGTGACTAATGATTCCAAAGATATTCAAATCAGCATCACCGTTGTTGAAGATCCGTAGCCATAACAATGAGAAAACAATAGTTCTCAATCATTGTTACACAGTGTCATAGTATTATTACACAGCATCAAAGTTCAATTGTATCACAACTTCGACAACAATACTATGGTGATATGTATCACTCCCCCTTAGTCAATACTCCATCTCACATGGAAACCACTACCCCTTCCATAATGATCCAAAAACCGTATGTATTTGTAGTGTGAACTATACATTAATTCTTCCCCTTTTTTCAATAAAATTGGCAAAGGTACTAAAACTAGTGGGATCCTAATGAAATTTCCAAAGAGACACTTCATGACCAAAAGAAAGTACATATCAACTTTTTAGATGCATTCATCAAGGAGTTTATAAAGATACAAGATAACCCCTATAATATTCCACAGCCGCACTCCCCACAAAGATTTGGCAATTAAGCACAAGTTCAATTAAGAACTCTCCCCCATAAAATGTCATTCCCGAAAGAACAACAAGAGCGACCTTACTTTCACAAGAAAAGAAGGATTTCTTTGGACATTAACAAATTAAATAAGAATATGAATTTGTGTCCAAAAATCTCAATTAAATTAACCACAAGAGAACCCATGATTAATTTAATCTAAAATGCTCGCATAAGAGAACTTACGGAGTCGCACAATATTTACATAAAAAATATGGATCAGGGAAGATCAATAATGCGAAATAAACAAAGATTCATTCTATTCTTTATCACCATTTGCACAATGACATATAATAGACTTAATCTTTGTAAACAAAAGCTCATCCTATCTTCCATCAATATTTGCATAATGACATAATAGGCTTATCTTTTGTTTGTCAAAAGTTCATTCAATCTTTTATCAATATTTGCATATCGACATATGAAGGACTTAACTTTTGACCACGTATGGGAAAATCACAGTTCATGGACGCAAACACACATATCCCATAACAAGTTGCTATATATAAAATCATAAAGATTAATACTGCAAAATCATCTTCCAAATCAACTTTAGAATCTAAAAAAATAAATCTAAAAACATTGCAAGATGAAAAACGTTGGACATAGCTATGTGTAATCACAATAATGGCTATTCCAAACCCTAGTTATCCTTCTTAAAAACACAATAATAAATTCTCATAAGAAGTTTCCTAGTCAAAATATGACAACTCTTAGAGAACATAATTTGAAAAACATCAAACATGGCCAACAACCAGAGAGCGAACAAGAACGAGTTCATCAGTTGCTTTCTTCAGTTCGTTTTTCAGAAATTCAAGATTCTTTGTTGCAATTCCAAGTTGTTCACGTACGACCTCAAAATATCGAAGAAGATTTCCTACCAGTTGTGATGACATCTGAACTGGTAGTTTGTTTTCATGATCAACATCATGATAGCAGGTTACGAAAATAGGGTTCTCGTGAAACTCGATAGCCTTGCCCTTCTCAACTTCGTCTTCCTTGTTGCATCCATCCATTGTGCACAAAGAAAAAAACAGGAGAACCTTCTTTTTTTTTTTCTTTTTTTTTTGACGTTACGGAACGTGTATGTATCAAAAAGAGATTGATACATATATATATATATGAGCGTTTCAAGGAAAACCCTAGGGTCACTCGTATATGTTCCGTACGGGTCAGGTGCACGTGCACAACTGGTTACAAACTTGGTACAAGACCAAGAGAGTAATAGAGCCAAATTTAGAAGCATTCTTGAAAAAAACTCAAAGACATATTCTAAACAAATTGACGAAGCCTTTGTTCAAAAAGCCATAAGATAATTGTTGAAGAACAACAACTAATTGGTCATTGGGAAGAGGATAAAAATCCTTCAAGGAAATCAACAAAGAAATATTCTCAAGAGTGAGCGATCAAAAACATTACACCATGTAATGTACTGGAGAAAGGCTCAACAGTTTTTATGATCATCATTATGTAAAGGGAAAAGATACTGAAAAGAATAATATAAATTTTCTTTAGTTTTGCGACCCTGTTCGTTCTGGATTCTATTAAGAATAATCTTGAATTCACTGAGGGTTTCATTCTTATGAGCTAAAAACGCTACCCAAGTGAATCTGGTGTAATCATCTACCATAACCAAAGCATACTTCTTCCCAGCAACAGTGGGTTGTTGAATTGGGACGAAGAGATCCATATGAATTAAATCAAGTGGAGCTTTAGTGAGGATATCTCGAGATAATTTATGTGGAACTTTCGTTTGTTTACCCTTTTGACAGGCACCACAGACACCTTCAATCTTAGCATTGATTTTGGGAACACCTCTAACAAGTTCTTCGTTAATGATCTTAGTCAGAAGGCGATAATTGATGTGACCAAAACGCTCATGCCAAAGATGTGTAGATTTTACCTTAGTCAAATTGCAACAATTATTAAACTGAGTATCTAAAAGACAACAGTTATTTTTTCCACGAGATCCCTGAAAAATTACTTTTCCAGACTTGTCTACAATGTCACATCCATTTGTATTGAAGACAACCTTATGGCCTTTGTCACAAATTTGACTAACAAAAAGAAGATTAGCAGTCATACCTTTAACGTATACGACATCATGGATTTCAAGAATGCCAGGTAACTTGATCATTCCCTTTTTGCTTATGTAACAACATCTCCCATCTCCGAATGTTACCGGACCACCATCAAGGTCGCTTGTGTTAACAAACCACGAAAGATCTTCAGTCATATACCGGCTACATCCACTATCAAGGAACCATTGAAAGGGTGATTTTGATTTTAGAGCAAAAGCTCCCATATTAACACTACTATCCCGTTTGAGATTTCTTGTTAGATTTGTACAACTTCTTAGAGAAGTAAAAAGTTGTTCAGCTTTCTTATGAAGATTACTAGCAACTTTTGAAATTTTCTTAAAAGATGTACACGCATGTTGAAAAATGATTACGAGAATCGCAGAACATACATGGAACAACATTTTTAAACTCATCTGAGTGGTTCTGAGTCATATCAGGTTTCACAAAGCCTAAACCTCGCTTATCATGCAACAATTCTTCAGAGAAGAAATAGAGGAGTTATTCAAATCCGTTGAAGATACTTTGACAGACTTCAAATCCTTATACCTTGCGATTTTTGCAACAAGATCAGAATTGATCCGGATTTGTTCATCCAACTTCATCTGGAGATTAACTAACTCTTCAGAACTTTCTCTAAGATCATATTTAAATTCTGGTGAAGCGTTTATAAAGACTTTACTATCAGTAGATTCAGATCGCTACAAACACAGACTTATGAGGTTTTTAACGTGTTTGCCTGCTCTGATACCAATTGAAAAAGCGGGGGTCTAACAACCACACCCAATATTTCGCTTAGCAATCTATATGGACTAACTCCAATATACTTTTAAGAGAATCAACTAGACAGTCAGATTCAATCTTAATAAAAAGTATATCAAAGAGTTATATCTCAATTTCTCGATTCAATCCACACTCAAACAAATAGGAATTTGCGAGCCTGATTGAATACAAGAGAAATAACTTGAACGGTACCAAAGACTAATGTTCAAGTGTCAATCAATTTATATCAACAACCAAAGGTTGGATTATCTAATTGATTGAACTACGCACAACCTGTGATATTTCAATTATATAAACAAATATAATGCGGAAAAAAAATTACACAGACACCAGAAGTTTTGTTAACGAGGAAACCGCAAATGCAGAAAACCCCCGGGACCTAGTCCAGATTTGAACACCACACTGCATTAAGCCGCTACAGACACTAGTCTACTCCAAGTTAACTTCGGACTGGAATGTAGTTGAGCCCTAACCAATCTCATACTGATCAAGGTACAGTCGCGTTCCTTACGCCTCTGAATCCCAGCAGGGCTCTACACACTTGATTTTCTTAGCTGATCTCACCCACAACTAAGAGTTGCTACGACCCAAAGTCGAAGACTTGATAAACCAATCTGTCTCACACAGGAAAGTCTATTGAATAGATAAATCTGTCTCCCACAGATAAACCTATGAGTTTTTGTTCCGTCTTTTGATAAATCAAGGTGAACGGGAACCAATTGATATGCCGGACTTATATTCCCGAAGAACAGCCTAGAAATATCAATCATCTCACAATAATCTTAATCGTATGGCAGCGAAATAAGATATTGTGGAATCACAAACGATGAGACGAAGATGTTTGTGACTACTTTTTATCTTGCCTATCGGAGAATAAATATTGAGCAAATCTTAGAGAAGATAATACTCAATACGATAGAAAACAGCAAGATCAGAACACGCAACTACAAAGAAAATAGTTAGGTCTTGCTTCACAATCCCAATGAAGTCTTCAAGTCGTTAACCTACAGGGTTTCGTGAAAAACCTAAGGTTGAAGGAGAATCGACTCTAGTCCCAACTAGTATCACACAGGAGGTGTGGGGATTAGGTTTCCAAGCTGCTAGAGTTCTCCTTTATACAGTCTTCAAATCAGGGTTTGCAATCTAAGTTACCTTGGTAACAAAGCATTTAATATTCACCATTAGCTGAAAACCTGATTAGACTCAAGATAATATCTTTCAACCGTTAGATCGAACTTAGCTTGTTACACACAAATAAAAAGTGACTTCATTTAGATATGGGTAACCGAACCTAAAAATGTACACCTTGTTGGCTCAACAATAGTTAACCGAAGTTAGCCATATGAACACTTTCATATCAACCATATTCATCTTAACCATAACTAGTTCAAATAACTCAAATGAAACTAGTTCTAGAGTTGTTCAATTGTTTATATTCTCATATAAGTATACAAGACACAATTGAAGCAAAATCGATTTTGATTCACTTGAATCAATTCATGAACATTATAGCCACGGTTTGTAAAAGATTGCATTCCTTGTTATATAAATGTATTAGTTCATGAACAAACCGATTTTAGAACATAACCCACTCAAGTATGCAAATGGGTACGCATACCTAAATAGCCGGACTTGGACTTTGTTCGCCAGTATGCAAACGGGTACGCATACTTTCGTACACTTCCAAACTTCAGTTGAAACTAGTACACGTACAGGTACGCATACTCTAGTACCCGGACTTCAACTGACTTCGCCAGTACGCTTATAGGTACGCATACTCTAGCTCCCGAACTTTACCTGACCAACCAGTATGCTTACGGGTATGCATACTAAGTTCCGGTCTTGGATCAACATATATGCAAGTACGCATACTTTGCTTATAATTCAATCATGGTTAAGTGTTCTAAACTCCTATTTTAATCATTCAAACATTCTCGGAAGACGACAATAGTTGTCTCACACAAACTATTAGCTTCAAAGCAATTTTAAAGTGATCGAATGATCAATACGAAACATTCCGAGTCTACATCAAATGACTGTCTCACACAAATCATGTAAGATGTTATAAGGCGATTTTCACATGATCATCTTTTGACTTTCATCAAGAATATAAGATGAACTTGGTTAAAGCGAAAGCTTACCAACACATATTTCGAGAAATATGTAAGCGAGTTAAACTCAGCTCGAAATAATAAATGTGTATAATCAAAGTCTATATAGCTATATGACTTTTGTCTCAAATAAGAGATAGAGTAGATAGATGAGTTCAAGTCTCCACATACCTTTTGTTGATGAAGTTCCACAAGCTCCCCTTAGTAGTTCTTTGTCTTCAATTGATGAACACCGTGAAGTCTAATGCCCGACTACACTCTCTATCCTAATCAAAGACTTAGCTATAAGTAGAATAGAAATCAAGACTTATAGTTTTGGCAACTAAACTTGACAACAAGCTTGAGATAACAACGCTTGCGAGTTTGACCGAGCAGTGCTCTAACACATTTAAAAACTTTTGTGGGATCAAGAAGCGTCTAAAAGTACCATTGGTGGGAAACTAGAATCGTATTGTTATTTTAGTTTTCGATTATTGATTTGATTGATTAACGGTAGTTAAACCTTAATTGGACCATGTTTGTTTATTCCGTGATCTTCTCTTCTGATATAAGGTCACTCGAACTAGATCAAGGATCGACAAAGTTCAGTTTTGTTTTTAGGTCTTAAGATAGGCATGTGATCATCTATTGTTAGCAAACTTTATTTTGTGCGTGATTGATGTTAGAGCATTGCTCGGTCGAACTCGCAAGCGTTGCTATCTCAAGCTTGTTTATCAAGTTTAGTTTCCAAAACTATAAGTCTTGATTTCTAGTCTACTTATAGCTAAGTCTCAGATTAGGATAGTAAGTGTAGTTGAGCTTTAGACTCCACGGCGTTCATCGAATGAAGACGAATAACTACTCAAGGGAACTTGTGGAACTTCATCAACAAAGAGGTATGTGGAGACTGAACTTATCTATCACTCAAAAGTCTATCTATTCTATCTCCTATTTTGAGACAAAAGTCGTATTGCTATATAGACTTCATTTATACACATGTGTTATTTCGAGCCGAGTTTAACTCACTTATCTATGCCTCGAAATATGTGTTGGTAAGCTTTCGTTTTGTCCAAGTTCATCTTTACTAGTGACGAAAGTCATGTTGATTATTTCAATAACTTGAAAATCGTTTTGATAAAAAATAATTTGTGAATAACAACTATATAATATCCTCTAAGAAAGATTCAATGATTGAAATGAGAGTTTATGTTAGAGCACTGCTCGGTCGAACTCCAAGCGTTGTTATCTCAAGCTTGTTTGTCAAGTTTAGTTGCCAAAACTATAAGTCTTGATTTCTAGTCTACTTATAGCTAAGTATCGGACTAGGATAGAAAGTATAGTTGAGCTCTAGACTCCACGGCGTTCATCATACAAAGACGAAGAACTACTCAAGGAACTGATGGAACTTCATCGACTAAAAGGTATGTGGAGACTTGAACTTATCTATCACTCAAAAGTCTATCTACTCTATCTCCTATCCTGAGACAAAAGTTGTATTGCTATATAGACTTCGATTATACACATTTGCTATTTCGAGCCGAGTTTATCTCGCTTATCTATTTCTCAAAATATGTGTTGGTAAGCTTTCGCTTTGGCAAAGTTCATCTTTACAAGTGACGAAAGTCATGTTGAATATTTCAATATCTTGAAAATCGCTTTGATGAAAAATAGTGTGTGAATAACCTCTATTTAACATCCTCTAAGAATGTTTCAATGATTAAAATGAGAGTTTAGAATATATAACCTTGAATGGATATAAACATTGTATATGAACTCATACGTGTGTAAGTCCAAAATCCTTGAACCAAAGTATGCGTACTTTGCTGCTCAGGATAACCGGAACTAAAGTCCGCGTGCCTGTACGCGTACTGCCGGAAGTTCACGTCCCGTGAATTTCTGCTGAAGTTTGTGAACTGAAAACAAACTCAATCTGGGTACTTAAGTATGCATACCAGTATACGTCCTTGAGTGGGTTTTTTCTTCTAAAAACGGTTTATTCGTGAACTTAAACATATATAAACTAAGGAATGCATACTTGCAAACCGTGGCTATAAAGTTCATGAATCGATTCGAGTGAATCAAAATCGTTTTTGCTTCGATTATGTCTTGTATACTTCTATGAGATCTAAGCAATTGAACAACTCTCTAACTAGTTCTTTTGAGTCATTTGAACTAGTTATGCTAAAGATGAATATGGTTGATATGAAAGTGCTCATATGGCTAACCATTTGTTTAACTACTGTTGAACCAACTAGGTGTACACGTTTAGGTATGGTTACACAAACCTAAATGAACGTGTATTTCATTTGTGTATAACAAGCTAAGTTCAATCTAATGGTTGAAAGATATTAGCTTAAATCTAATCAGTTTTTCATCTAACGGTGAATATTTAATGCTTTGTTACCAAGGTAACTTAGATTGCGAACCCTGATTTGGAAATTATATAAATGAGAACTCTAGCAACTGGGAAACCTAATCCCCACACCTCCTGTGTGATACTAGTTGTATAAGCTAGAGTCGATTCTCCTTTAACCTTAGGTTTCTACCGAGACCCTATAGGTTAACAACTTGAAGACTTCATTGGGATTGTGAAGCCAGAACCAACTATTTTCTCTGTAGTTGTGTGATCTGATCTTGCTGTTTCTATCGTGATTGAGTACAATCATAAGATTGGCTTGAGATTAATTTCTCCGATAGGCAAGATAGAAAAGTAGTCACAAACATCTTTGTCTCATCGTTTGTGATTCCACAATATCTTGTTTCGCTAGTCGATTAAGATTATTGTGAGGTGATTGATAATTCTAGGTTGTTCTTCAGGAATATAAGTCCGGGTTATCGATTGGTTCCTGTTCACCTTGATTTATCAAAAGACGGAACAAAACTCGTAGGTATTTCTGTGGGAGACAGATTTATCTATTCCTGTAGAATTTTATGTGTGATACAAATTTATTTATTAAAGTCTTCGACTTTGGGTCGTAGCAACTCTTAGTTGTGGGTGAGATCAGCTAAGGGAATCAAGTGCATAGTATCCTGCTGGGATCAGAGATGTAAGGAGCTCAACTGTACCTTGGATCAGCGTGAGATTGATTGGGGTTCAACTACAGTCCAGACCGAAGTTAGTTTGTAGTAGGCTAGTGTCTGTAGCGTCTTAATACAGTGTGTGTGTTCAATCTGGACTCGGTCCCGGGGTTTTTCTGCCTTTGCGGTTTCCTCGTTAACAAAACTTCTGGTGTCTGTGTTATTTTTTTTCCGCATTATATTTTGTTATATAATTGAAATATCACAGGTTGTGCGTTGTATCGATCAATTGGTAAAACCAAACTTTGGTTGTTGATTGAAATTAATTGATCCTTGAACATTGGTCTTTGGTACCGTTCAAGTTGTTTATCTTGTATTCAATCAGGCTCGCAGATTTCTATTTGTTTGAGTGAGGATTGAATCGAGAAAGTGAGATATAACTCTTTGATATACTTTTTATTAAGATTGAGTCTGATTGTCTAGTTGATTCTCTTAAAAGTATATTGGAGTTAGTCCATACAGACAGCTAAGCAAAATATTGGGTGTGGTTGTTGTACCCCCACTTTTTCAATTGGTATCAGAGCAGGCAAACACGTTAAAGACCTCATAAGTCTGTGTTTGTAGCAATCTGATTATTATGGACGAGTCTATCTTTAATAACGTACCAGGTCAGAAATTACCAGATGATATTCAAAGCTTGAATTCACCTGAGAGAACTGTCACATCTAAGTCAATATCTAAAAATTCTATGAATGTAGAAACTGTTGATTGGGTAAAACACCTAGAAGAATAGTTGGATAAACTTTCTGATGAAGGTGATTCAGATATTGATAGAGATGTTGATGAAGAAGTCTCAGAGTATGTTAAGTTTTTGGATTCATTGAAAATGAAGAAGATTACAACTTCTCATGTCACACCTCTTCTGACACCTCTCTGTCGAGAAAACAAGAAATTGAAAAGGATTTACGGAGGCCTTTATGGTTGGAATCGCTATTGCAAATCGATCCTCAAAGATACCGAGGGAAACCTAAGTAGAAAGTCACTTGAATGTGATTGTGTTTATAAAAAATACTTCTTGTTAGAAGAGATACTTGCAGAAATTGAAGAAAGGATTAACTCCCAGCAAGCAAGTTTTGATGACAGAGAAGGCGCGTATCTCGCTCGAGAAAAACGCCTTGAGGCTGATTTAGTTGCTGCTCTTGATAAAATCAAGATGTTGGAAGATGACTTGAAAAAGTTCAATACTAGTTCAAGCAAATTAACCATTATGCTAGGAGCAAGTACAAATCATCGTGATACACGAGGATTGGGCTATAAGGGAATAGATGCTCCAAGTACTAGCAAAGAGGTAAAATTTGTCAAGGCTAGTGATTCTTCTTAACAAAAGATTTCCATTGATGGCAAAAGTGAAATAACTTCACCGGCAGTTAAGATTCAAAAGAGTAAAGTATATCAACCTCCAAAGTTAGCACACACGGATCGAGGTAAGAACATTCCTTATGTTTGCCACTATTGCGAAAATAAAGGTGTTTTGGGGTAAAAACTGATTCTGCTGGAAATGGTAAATTTGGGTGTGCCGCCGAGAAACGAATCTAAACCCTAAACAAATGCACTGCACGGGAGTACTTTAGATTCGAGAGATCAATCTGTATAATTCTGGCCTAAACCAAGAAATGGTCGTTCCAGACTTGCTTCGGTCACAAAGTGAAGGAGAAGGGTTGATCTTAGGGAGGGAAGCAGAGAAGGTGTTGAGATCAAAATATTGAATTTTGAAGGTGTGGCTATTTTATGACTTGTATCAAAATATGGAACTGGCTTGCGGAATGTAAGCTATCAGTTCTTGGTGTTTTTCTGGATACTTGTGTTGATAACACTTGTTCTGTTCGAAATAGGTTGAAAACCTATTTATACAAGTAATTGAGCAGCCTTGATCTCATAGCAACTGGAGACAGTTAATTAGTGGATAAGTGGAGTTGTGTAAAAGCGGTTTACCATCACGTTCCCATTGTGAGGGAAACTGGTCATCCTTACACCCAATATCCTCTTACTGCTATTTAATCGTCCGCTCTTTCCTGACACTTTCTTGTAATGGGAGCATTGTACGCCGCACATTGTAAACCGCCAGACCAATACCCTGATGAGTACCCAGTTTGTGACATGTTTGATGTCTCGAGTGTTTCGTGGAAAAATATGCAACAAGTTGCTGAGTGGGTCTAATGTGCAAGACCTAGTTATTCATACCAATCGCACGCAAGCTAGGAAGCATAACGACATAGTGGCGCCTACATAGTGGCACAGTGGCAATGTGGCGCCTGTTAGTGGCACAAAGCCAGTGTGGCGCCTGTTAGTGGCACAATGGCAATGTGGCGCCTGGTAGTGGCACAATGGCAATGTGGCGCCTGTTAATGGCTAAGTGGCGAGGTGATGCCTGCCAATGGCGTAGTGGCAAGGTGGCGACTGCCAATGGCGTAGTGGAAAGGTGGCGCCTACCAATGGCATAGCAGTCAAAGTGGCGCCTGCTACATCTTGGCATATTGGTGTTGGATCCAAATATGGCTTAATGATATTAGCTATAGTTGCCATATCGAACTTAATGCCTAGGTGATGCTATTTGGCATGGGACGACGTAATGTCCCTGGCCAAATTAGGGTTTGGCATATCAAAACCCTAAGTGGCGTGCGACTAGGTGGCGCAATAAGGCGACATCTTGGCAAATACTGCCTTGGCCGTTTTGATCAATGATACCATGGCAAGGCCATAACGTGGGCAGGTCCATGGACGATCATGTGTAATCATAATATGGCGCGAGCGCCATTCTTTAGGTTCTCCTTGGTCCCATATGGCTTGTGGCATGTTGTGGGCCCAGAGTGGCATAATTGGGCCATGAATAGAAAAATAGGGTTTCCCTTTGGTTTGACCAAAGCCATTGGCTTATTGCTGCCGCGGAATGGAATGGCCTGCCAATTGGCATACTGACGCGATTTGGCAGGTTGGCTAGCCAATTGGCATGGCGCCTGTGATGATTACCAGGTGCGGTTTGGGATGGTTTGTAGATGATCCCAACACTTGGGCGCAGAATGCAGCAACGGTGTTGGCACGCTGATTTTGGTGGCATGGTGATGCCTATTTGGTCGCGTTGAGAAGCGGCTAAACTTAATAAATCAAGTGGCCAAATCGTACGGCCATGATTGTTTTTTTGATACTGGCTTGGACCGTTTAAATTAGATTCCTAATGGAATTAGGCGCATCGACCCGCCAACTTCCAACTTTATTAAAAGTGCATGTGGCGGATTTTGAGCGATCTGATTGATTGATGGGAGAGGGGGCCGGCAAGAGAAGCATGGAGCGTGGCCAATGGCCACAGGCGGCACCCATTGGGTTGGGTTGGCCGGCTATGTGGCGTGGCCACGCCTCCTTTGTCATTGCTCCTTTTTGCCACAGTTCCTCTTTTGTTTCTTGTTTTCTGGTAGGATTTTGCTCCTACTAGCTCCATGGTGGATCAGTTTCCTAGTTTACCTAGGTTTTGCCTCGACCAATAGGGTTCGAGATATTTGCACAAGGCGCAAAAGACCTAATGTTTGCAAATTAATTTGGCCGAAAACTTGAATCTTGTGAGTTATCACAAAATTGAACAAATTTAACAAATTCTGCGTGTCGACACAAAATTCTTTTATTCTCAGAGAGCAGTTAGCGCGTCTTCTGATTGAGCATTTTCATGCAGACCTTAATTTTGATACTTCGGGAAATTCGTGTTACTCGGCTGCGAGTGAACACTAATTGTCATGTCATACCAATACTAAAGGTTCAGCTGGGGAACATGGCATAGGAAAATACTTAATAAACCATACACTAATGAGTAATGTAGGCGAGAGTTTACATAATGTTTGGGATTGTTGCTACATGCACCATTCTCAATAAATATACTGAGTTGCTCAATACATGCGTGAGTAGAGAGGCCCGGGCACTCATTACTTTTAAATGGCTCAGTCCTTTTACAGACGGCGCATTAAACACAGGGTTTTACAATTTTAGCCCTGAACTAAAAACCACCATCAACATTAAGTCCCTGCTTAGCAAGTAATAGTGACATTGTTGCGGGGTAAGCACTAGATGGTGCAGACGAAGACAAAACTTATGAAGCAAAGTTAACAGGCGTTACCAGAATATAGGTCAGCTTGGTCTTTGAACGAGACACGTTTAATTAAGTACCAAAGAGCGCAGTCCTCCTGGCACACGTCAGTTGTCTTCAAGCAGATAAATCAATATCCCGCATCTTAGGCTTTATACATGGCAGGTAGAGAGTCATTTCTTTTCCAGGATCTTATTATATGGAATATAAAAATAGGTACTTGAACCTTCCTTCATACCGATCAGCAAAGAGTTGCGCTCATCTTCTTTCCGGGTATAGCTTCATCTCTCCTTGTAGTTTCCTTTTGTTTTTACCACGTAGGTTGTTGATATAAGAATAATACTTCTTTGCAGTATATAATGGGAACTCCTGGTGATGATTTTTCTTCTAATTCCCCGGAGAAGAGCTTTGAAGTTGACAAACCCAGGGTTTCCGCGTTTGAAGAAGTATTAGGTAAAATTGATCCTCTGTTTCGTGAAGCTGGTCGTGTCATACATGGTATGCCTCTCACATATTTACGCATCGTTCGAGGGAGTGTTCAAGCTTTCTTGGCTTCGGTTGACATGGAGGAGAAGTGGAGACACGATGAAGCGTCTCAACGCGATGAAGCCTCTCAACCAATGAGCGCTAGGGCCGAAAGATTCGCGGTTCGACTGAAACGACGAAGGGTCGAGCCTAAAAAATCTCCAGGTGGAAATAAGCATGATTACCCTATTCATAACGGTATCATAATTCTCGACTCTGATGTGGACGAAATGGCATCTCCTCAAGAGGCTGTTGGGGCAGTTTCTGAACAGGACGTTGGTGCAGTTTCCGAAGAAGAGGTCGAAATAGCTTATAGAGAGGATATTGAAGCCGTTGCTGGAGGAGATGCTGAAGTGGCCGCTGGAGGGGACATAGCAGCGGTTGGTGGATAAGACTCTAGTGGAGGCGCCATTAGCCTTGGCATTGACGTCGATAACTAGCTTTCCCATTTTGCTGTTTTCTTTCCATAGAAGAACATCTTCATTTGATATTTTAATGATTTTGTTTATATGACTGGAGCCAGGGCTTCGTCAAATAACATTCTTTTATCCCTGTTGTTTTGATAATTTTATATTTCCAATCGAATGAATGAATGGAAACCTAAACCGAGAAATCCAAATCCCCAGAAAAATCTCGTAATATCTTGGGATTCTAAACTCCAAGATAGATGGGAAATTGGTGTGCCAATAGTGCTCGACAAGCCATGTTTTCTCCCTGTGGAAAGGATACCGCTTCCATAATAGTATCTCCACAACATAGGCAATTACGACTTAAGATAGGGGAAATAGCAATAATGGTTAAGGATTCGATCAACCTTCTGTCTGATTTTCTCGTACAAATTACACGCTCCATGAATATTTGTGGCGCGCCATCTAGGTATGTATGAGAGTGGACGCCGTCTCTGAAGATGTGGTTGTGCGCTGCTTCCAAATTCAAAAGGAATGCGTCTTTGGGTTTGGACTTGAAGCAGGTTGCTCTTCGGGACATGAAGTACTGCTGCTGGCGAATTTTCCCTTGAATATCTCGTCTTTCCCTTTTCCCTTGTACATTCTTTTCTTGGGTATGTTTTGGAATAAGAGATGTTTCCTCTGTGATTTCTGGTTTTGAGTTAGTAGGTAATTGCTTTTGAGGGTTTTGAGTTTATTCGAGATTTTTGGTTTTGAAATGATTCAAGAGTAATTTTCTGAAAAGAAATAATGCTTCAATTGACTGATAAACTGAAACCCTAATTATGAATGCAAGCAGTGCAATCATTTTGGAGGAATTACAAATATTGCATGAAAGGGGAAATTGCTAAAGGAAATACTAAAAGGAATATTTTTTTTGGGAAAGGGTACGACATCTCAGGTGTTGAAGGTTTTGAGCCACCGGGCGTGCATTATTACGCCTTCTAGCTTGTCTGCATTGATGATCTTGCAGTAACCTCCCAAAATAACTTCTGCTACTAGGTATGGCTCGCCTTTCCCTTCTGCGGAATCAGTTGGAGCAGGTTGGGCAGCAACTCTTACTACCATATCTCCAACTTGGAATGGGTTTGGGCGTTGCGCCATTACTTTCTTAGATTCCTCATCCTTAACCGTGACAGCTTCTAAACTCTGGATAAAACATTTGAAAGGACCGGCATCCCATTCACATCTCCTAGTGATGGCCGGGTTGATAACCGGATCGAGTCCCCAAGCCCTGGCAGAAGGAGGAGTGACTGGTTGCAAAAAGGATTGTTCAATAAGACTTACTTGGGTTCGGAATCTTTGGATGTACGTCGACGGGCTCTCTCCAGGTAGTTGAGTCACATTGGCAAGTTGTTGATACATCAACAAATAATCTTCGGGGTTGGACGGATTGTTGGAAATCCTTTTAGGTATAGACACTGGCAAAGGACATACTCCTAGCTTTGCTTTATTGTCATGCACCCATGAACGGCCCAGGATTATATCACAATTCGGGCACTCCTTAACAATATGAAACTTGTCGCGTGTTAGAGCATCTCATATCTTGATTTCGAGATTAATGTACCCGTAAGCATTTTTTGATTCTCCTTCTGCGCCTCTAATCACAGTCGGGCAGTGGACAGCTTCCTGTTTTGAAATCCCTGCAGCTCTCAGAGTCTTGACGGTAACAACGTTGAAGTCAGAGGCCGCGTCAATCAGCATGCTGTCAAACTCGACGTTCTTCTAGTGGGAAGTGGTCAACAGTCCCCAGTTGCATTTCCAATAACATCCTCCAATGGAAATTGGGGCTTGGGAGTGACTTCTCCAACTAAAAACAGTCGCTTGCTCGACACAATGCGATTGAGAGCTGCAAATATATCTTGACGCTGTGCTTTGGAGAAGTAAAGAATTTCGCATACACGCTCCATCATGGATTGTACAGCTTTGTGAACAGAGTCCCCAGAAAGTGTGCAGCTTCTGACTGGAAGAGGGTCTTTGTGAACTCCTTCAGTGCCTAGTTGAAGTTTTCCCGTATCCACCTTCTTTTTGAAGATGCGTTTCAATTTGTTGCACTCATTAGTTGGGTGATTGACGAATCTGTGGTAACGATAGTATTTGGGATTTTCCATTTCTTCCTCAGTTGGCGGGCGTCTGACGGGAGGTAGTTTGATGGCCTCATCTTGAATCCACGCTTCCAGGAGTTCAATTACTTCCTCAATCGGGAACGAGAAGTCTGGAGCAGCATATGCGGCTTCTTGTTGTTGTGCAGGAATTTTAGCCGTGCCTTTCCGAAGCGGAGCCGTCTGGTGCGCTGGTGTTACGCGTTTGGTTTGTTGTTCCGCCGCTGGAGCCTTCCTCTTTCCTCCTTCACTCACTACGCTTACAGAGGGGCCGGTATTATACTGTTTGTTAATGATACGCTTGTTCCCCCGAGTCTCTCATGCATCTTCACTCCTGGATGGTCTAGTTCTTTCCAACAGTGCTAGTGCCGTTATAGCCGGCCACTTTGCAGCTTCATGGAGTTCAGAAAATGTCTGGAAGCGCAGGTTTTCTAGTAAAGCGCGATAAATAGGAACCATACCGTTAATGCATGATTCCACCAACTGTTGTTCAGTCACATTTGGGTCGTGACAATCCAGCGCTTGAATTCTATATCTCTTGACATAATCATTTGGATGCTCATTGTTTCGTTGAAACATTCTTCCCAGGTCTTAAAAGGTGATTTGCTCCTACACGAAGAAATATTTCTTGTAGAAAGCGGTCACCATCTCACACCAGTTGGATATGATGTTTGGCGCGATGTTGTTGTACCAAGTGTATGCTCTTCCGGTAAGTGACTTTGAAAATTCTTTGAGGCGGAGGACATGATTGTATTCGTGCTCTCCTAAAGATTCCAGAAAGCGAGAGATATGTTCACGAGCATTGAAAGTGCCATCATATAGGGAAAATTAAGGAGAAGAGTATCCTCTCGGGAGAGGAACTCTTTGCACATCGTGAGGGTAAGGAGGTTGATGTTGGTGCAGGTCTACCTGGATTTCTTTGCTTCGATTTTGAAGGAGTCGCTCCAGATCTTCACGCGTGATGAAATTAGATGGCTGGTTCCTTTCTAATGGGCGTTCAGGAGCAAAACGAGCCTCTTCATCTATAAAGGCTCGCCCTGCTGAGGTGCCTGCACCGAGAGTATTAAAGGTACTCCTTATTGGCTCCATTTGGGGTTGACGTGATTCTTGAGGTAGCCGCTCCGTCAATGTCTTAAGGAAAGTGAGTACCTCTTTTTGAGTTGTGGCCATGTCTGTCTGAGCTTTAGCGAGAACTTCTTGTCTCTCCATCAAATCAACAATGGTAATAGGGGGTTGGTTTCCTCTGGCTCCTTCGGTCTCTCATCCTGACGGAGGGGTGGCAGCGGCTCTAGTAACAATTGGGGGTGTTACACTCGAAGAAACATTGGGAGTGGCGGCAGCGGCTTTGACTCTGGTGATAGGAGGTGTCATGCCGGAGGGAATGTTTCATGCGCCACTGGCATTTACGGTAGAGGATGTAGTGCCACGTTCGTTGATCGTGTTGGTAAGCGGTACATTTGGGTCACCAGCAAGAATGTTGACGCTAGGGGTGTTGTCAGCGCCAGTAGCATCGGGATTTGTTGCTGATCCAGACCTAAGATCCATCATCTTGAAATTGGGAAAATTGAAATGAAATTGAAAATTGATTTTGCAACCGAGAGATTAACCTCACACTGTGGTTGCCAGTTGTTTTGCGGTAAAAACTGATTCTGCTGGAAATGGTAAATTTGGGTGTGCCGCCGAGAAACGAATCTAAACCCTAAACAAATGCACTGCACGGGAGTACTTTAGATTCGAGAGATCAATCTGTACAATTCTGGCCTAAACCAAGAAATGGCCGTTTCAGACTTGCTTCGGTCACAAAGTGAAGGAGAAGGGTTGATCTTAGGGAGGGAAGCGGAGAAGGTGTTGAGATCAAAATATTGAATTTTGAAGGTGTGGCTATTTTATGACTTGTATCAAAATATGGAACTGGCTTGCGGAATGTAAGCTATCAGTTTTTGGTGTTTTTCTGGATACTTGTGTTGATAACACTTGTTCTGTTCGAAATAGGTTGAAAACCTATTTATACAAGTCATTGAGCACCCTTGATCTCATAGCAACTGGAGACAGTTAATTAGTGGATAAGTGGAGTTGTGTAAAAGCGGTTTACCATCACGTTCCCATTGTGAGGGAAACTGGTCATCCTTACACCCAATATCCTCTTACTGCTATTTAACCGTCCGCTCTTTCCTGACACTTTCTTGTAATGGGAGCATTGTACGCCGCACGTTGTAAACCGCCAGACCAATACCCTGATGAGTACCCAGTTTGTGACATGTTTGATGTCTCGAGTGTTTCGTGGAAAAATATGCAACAAGTTGCTGAGTGGGTCTAATGTGCAAGACCTAGTTATTCATACCAATCGCACGCAAGCTAGGAAGCATAACGACATAGTGGCGCCTACATAGTGGCACAGTGGCAATGTGGCGCTTGTTAGTGGCACAATGCCAGTGTGGCGCCTGTTAGTGGCACAATGGAAATGTGGCGCCTGGTAGTGGCACAATGGCAATGTGGCGCCTGTTAATGGCTAAGTGGCGAGGTGATGCCTGCCAATGGCGTAGTGGCAAGGTTGCGACTGCCAATGGCGTAGTGGAAAGGTGGCGCCTACCAATGGCATAGCGGTCAAAGTGGCGCCTGCTACATCTTGGCATATTGGTGTTGGATCCAAATATGGCTTAATGATATTAGCTATAGTTGCCATATCGAACTTAATGCCTAGGTGATGCTATTTGGCATGGGACGGCGTAATGTCCCTGGCCAAATTAGGGTTTGGCATATCAAAACCCTAAGTGGCGTGCGACTAGGTGGCGCAATACGGCGACATCTTGGCAAATACTGCCTTGGCCGTTTTGATCAATGATACCATGGCAAGGCCATAACGTGGGCAGGTCCATGGACGATCATGTGTAATCATAATATGGCGCGAGCGCCATTCTTTAGGTTCTCCTTGGTCCCATATGGCTTGTGGCATGTTGTGGGCCCAGAGTGGCATAATTGGGCCATGAATAGAAAAATAGGGTTTCCCTTTGGTTTGACCAAATCCATTGGCTTATTGCTGCCGCGGAATGGCATGGCCTACCAATTGGCATACTGGCGCGATTTGGCAGGTTGGCTAGCCAATTGGCATGGCGCCTGTGATGATTACCAGGCGCGGTTTGGGATGGTTTGTAGATGATCCCAACACTTGGGCGCAGAATGCAGCAACGGTGTTGGCACGCTGATTTTGGTGGCATGGTGATGCCTATTTTGTCGCGTTGAGAAGCGGCTAAACTTAATAAATCAAGTGGCCAAATCGTACGGCCATGATTGTTTTTTTGATACTGGCTTGGGCCGTTTAGATTAGATTCCTAATGGAATTAGGCGCATCGACCCGCCAACTTCCAACTTTATTAAAAGAGCATGTGGCGGATTTTGAGCGATCTGATTGATTGATGGGAGAGGGGGCCGGCAAGAGAAGCATGGAGCGTGGCCAACGACCACAGGCGGCACCCATTGGGTTGGGTTGGCCGGCTATGTGGCGTGGCCACGCCTCCTTTGTCATTGCTCCTTTTTGCCACAGTTCCTCTTTTGTTTCTTGTTTTATGGTAGGATTTTGCTCCTACTAGCTCCATGGCGGATCAGTTTCCTAGTTTACCTAGGTTTTGCCTCGACCAATAGGGTTCGAGATATTTGCACAAGGCGCAAAAGACCTAATGAATGCAAATTAATTTGGCCGAAAACTTGAATCTTGTGAGTTATCACAAAATTGAACAAATTTAACAAATTCTGCGTGTTGACACAAAATTATTTTATTCTCAGAGAGAAGTTAGCGTGTCTTCTGAATTAGCATTTTCATGCAGACCTTAATTTTGATACTTCGGGAAATTTGTGCTACTGAGCTGCGAGTGAACACTAATTGTCATGTCATACCAATACTAAGGGTTCATCTGGGGAACATAGCATAGGAAAATACTTAATAAACCATACACTAATGAGTAATGTAGGCGAGAGTTTACAGAAAGTTTTGGATTGTTGCTACATGCACCATTCTGAATAAATATATTGAGTTGCTCAATACATGTGTGAGTAGATAGGCCCGAGCACTCATTACTTTTAAATGGCTCAGTCCTTTTGCAGACGGCGCATTAAACATAGGGTTTTACAATTTTATCCCTGAACTAAAAACCACCATCAACAAAAGGTCAACTGGAAAAGAGATGTCGTTTCCGTATAAGGAATGAGAAACTTCATGATGTTCTTGTTTGGGCATCACAAGAAGTTGTGAAACCAAGATCATATGGTAAGACTAATTGATAGGCGCATTTATATGTCTATTTTCATGTCTTTTGTATATATTGTTAATACCCATTTTTGTACTAATTTTGGTATTTTATCCATTTGTAGGTGTTTTTGGAGAAATAGGCTTTTGCAGCGAAATTGGCTCGAAAAGTGGTTTTTGCGCTCATGGGGGAAAATTACTAAGGGGCACCCAGATTACTAAGGGGTATCCACGTGCTATTCGCACCCCTGGTACGGATAAGGGGAGGTCATCCCCTTCATTTGAACCTTATTTTTGGCGGGAAAGTTGGCAGGAATATCACGGGCCCTGTTTTTGGAAGTTACATGAGGAAGTTGGCAGGAATATCTCATACAGGATTCGACTTTATCTCTTGAGAAGTTGGGAAAGGTTTAGACAATTCAGTGACGTGTTTGAGAACTTAAAAATGGAACTAAATCTTCTTATATTTGGTAGTTACCGAAAACAGATTTTCACGTGATTTATCGATGGCAGTTACGTGTGGAAAGAAGGAGAAAATACCCCTCTATACATTTGATTCCATACTAGATGGATTTTGGAGAATCTTGGACAGCAGGGAGAGACGCGTGAAGAACAGGAAATAAAGGAAATATTCGAAACTTCCGGGAAAAGAAAAAAAGAGATATCGGGAAGATTTTCTTGAGATTTTCTGCGCCTGTTGCGAATAAAAGGGATGCTGTTGAGTCATAGGAGGGGGTCGAGAATTTGGAGAGGTTTAGAGCACTAGAGAAGTAAAGAAAATCAAAAACAAAATTCTGTTCTGCTGCTGCGAAGAAGAAGACACGAAGAACATAAGACGCACATGCAACAGTTGTAGGAGCAGACTTATTTCAGTAACAATAAACTCCTATCGTTCCTGTCTGCAGTTACCAAAACCTTTCAGCGACGATTCTGTCTTCTGTTTTAGACCTTCAGCGACTATAGTGTATTCTTTTAATCTTTTAATCAACTTTTGAGCTATAAATATGTACTTTGAGCAAGTGATTAATATGAGGAGCTAAACCACTTTAGCCGAGGCGACGGAGGAAGCCATTGTTCCATGAAAAGTGGTATAATTCTATTTTAATTATTTTTGCAATTTCTTATATGATTATTTGCTTTGATTGAGAATTGATTGAATGATTTTTCTTAAACAATTGTGATTTCTCTTGATAGATTATGCTTAGACCTTTGTTTTTGATATTCTATGCTTTCGAAATACACTTGTTATTCCAAAAATCTACTTTTGCAAAATATTAGAATCACTTTAAACGTAAAGAGTTGCATGAATATTGATTAGATTATATCACTTAATTGGTTAATGGTGGAATCCAGAGTCTCGGTGTTTTCTTTATATTTTTGATACAACTTTATTTAAATGTTGAGTTTAATTTGAGTCTAAAAAATCCTTCACAAGTCTTAGAGTTCGAATCTTTTTACCACTACAACTACAAAACACATCAATTTTTGGCGGCGCCGACGCGGACTTGTTTTTAGGGTTTTAGATTTATTTTTATTTTATTTTTATTTTTATTATTTTTTGTTCTTCTTTACGCGTTTGGTATTTTTCGATTCTTTTCAGATTTGGGGCGGAGCTAAAAGGAACGGAAAAAGTGTTATAAGAGGAAAGCATCGCCAAAGAAGGAAAGAAAATAGGAGTCCAAAGGAGTGAAGAAGAAAATTTTTGTTATATAGTTATTTTATTTTTATTTTTTTAGATTTTATTACTTTTTATTTTTAGAAATTGTAAATAGGGTTTTATTTTTATTTTTTGTAATTTTTTATTTTTGGACATTTTTTATTTATTTTTGGGACATTGGACATTATTTGGACTTTAATTATTTTTAAACCCTACATAAGGGTAAATTTTTAAATATAAAACTGTTTGCAGAGAAGGAGGACAATTACGATATTGTCTCTGCACCTTGGGTTCGTTAATAGTGGTTGGGAACACCAACCACGATATGGACACACTACGACCATAGTGTAAATAGTGGTTGGGAACACCAACCCTTTGAAGGTTATGGTTCATACCATGGTGAGCCCAATTACTATCCACACACACACCGGTCATACGAGCAAGAAAATAAGGATTATTATAGTGCTAGTACCTCTTCTTTGGACAATACAATCAAACTGTTGAAAACTAATCCTTATATGATCCTTCTGTTCATATTTATGATCCTTCCGTATCTTTAGAAGAGTCTCTTAAGCAGTTAACTGAGCAAACAAATAGGTTTATGTCGGAAATGAATAGACGAACTGCACCATTGAGAAAACTTTCTATAGAGGTATCCCTCAAGCTGATGGCTGAGACGAACGAAAGACTTGCTCGAAATAATCTTAATTTCCAATACAGTGTTTCCAATAATACCCTTGAAAATAATGATAGTTATTTGCATAATCAAGATGACGAGGTTAGAATTGGTAACACTACATGTTTAGATGAGGTTCAACCATTTTCATGCTATTATAATGACTATTATGATGAGGATAGTATTGCTGAAGAATCTGAAATATGTAGGCATAGTGATCAGGAATTTGTTACTCCAATTGAGCTTTATAATGATAATGTTATTTCTAATTCAAATCCAAATAATTTTAATAATTATTCACCTATTCCAAAGGACGAGGATTTGTCTAGAGATATCCCCGTTTTAGACGATGTAGTATTTCCTTCTGATTACGAAGCCAATAATGGTTTAGAGGAACGAGTTTATTCTGAAAATACTGTTTTATTGTCTAGTGATTTAGAAACAATAGTCTTAGACAAAGAAAATGAACTCGTAGAGATGAGTGAGGATGAACTTGACTTAGAAGAATCAATTGCCTATTTTCAGGAATCTGATGACCTAGAAATTAAGGAGATTGTGACTAGTCTAACTAGAGACACTGAAAACTCTAAGTTTGGGGGTGATTATCATTCTCCATGTGCTTTAACTCTTAAAAAGGTCCCTCACTTGGGACTTGACATATGTGCCTCAACCGTTTTAACAGATTATCTTCATACACGTTTTCCTGAATCTTTTGATGTCCATAAGGAAGTTCAGTCGTTAGAAACCCATCCTCTGGTTGATGTGGTTTTCCCAGGCTATGATACCCAGATTGACTTTGTTTTCCCACCAAATAGTTTTCTTCCAACTGTGGGAACGTTTATATTCCAAATGTGTCGAATATTAAGTTGTGAGACTAAACCTAAATGCTTTAGGAAATTAGAATCGACACATTTGCTTAAGAATGACCATCACTTTTATCGTGGTCAATTGTGTAAGTCAAATTTGATTGACTTTAAGAATCATCAATTATTCAGGTTATTATTATGTTCTTTTAAGTTTTTATTTGAGTTTTTCCAGACTCTAGGACCTAATAATTCAGATCCCACCTATAAAGAAACACAATCAATGAAAATATTTTATTTAGACCCTTTCATAGAACCTGAACCTGAACCACAATTAGATATAAATTTATTAATCAGGAAACTAGGTAAGGGCATGCTAGTCTTGTTCATTTCGTTGGTTTATTACAGTTTCCTTTGGTCAGCTCTATTTGGTTTTGAAGACCCACAGTTATTCCGACTACTGTTATACGATTCGAGGTGACTAATCCTTTCCAATGTCTGGCTGAAGACTTTAAACTTAGCACTTCTTGGGAGGTAACCCATTCTCATGCAACACGGTAATATCTTTCCTTAACTCTTTTTTTTCAAATGGTAACAGTTTCTCCTTGTTCATGCTTTTAATTTCATCTTTAGAACATTGAGGACAATGTTAGATTTAAGTTTGGGGGTATGGGAGAAACTTTTTAGTTGCATTATAAACTCCAGAGCCTAGAAATTTATGCATATTAAGGATGGCACTAACCAATCTAAGTGGATGGAAGCATTTTGGTTTTAGGAGTTGAGGAACCAATCTGACTAGATGGAAACATCTAAAGAGTCTATTCATAAAAGCACAGAGCTCAGGTGTTAGAAATAACATGATAGTTTCACCGTATCTCGGAATCAACTTATTACTTCTGTTTTTGTTTTTGCAAATTTTTATGTTGATGTCTGCTGGGTTGAAATAGAGTGATTGAGTTACTTTAAAAAAATAAAAATAAAAAATAAATAAATAAAGGTTTATTATAAAGTCGACCACTGGTTCCCTTGTATATGCCAGTTGTGTTGATATTAGTCCAGACCAGTATCTCAATCCACTAGGTCATAGGTTCATCTTGGCATTGAAGTCCATTCGCAACCATCTATTTCTATATCCATCTTCTTAATCTATTCATGTGATTTGTTTGATTCCGGATATTGATGTCCATAGTGCGACTATCTGAGTAGAGCTCTGTCACTTATATATGAATTTTAGTATGCTTGAGTGCAAACTCATATACAGCAATTGGAATTTCGCATCAGGGTACTTCCTCCCGTAATCAATAAGTATGCCAACCAAGGAGGTTCTTTAGTGCATTCCAAGGTTCTGCGTAGATAGCTAGGGTCTAGAGTAAAGGTTTTGTGGGTATATCTCTAGTAAACCCTCCCGAGACTATAACTCGGCCACTAGGGCCACCTAGGGGTTTAAAGGCTTGTTGCACATGCTAAGTGCAATCGACGATGCCTGCGACAGTGAGTTGGGATTTCATTTTTTGTAGTTTTGATTTGCTCGGGACTAGCAAATAATAAGTTTGGGGGTATTTGATTGATGCATTTATATGTCTATTTTCATCTCTTTTGTATATATTGTTAGTACCCATTTTTGTACTAATTTTGGTATTTTATCCCTTTGTAGGTGTTTTTGGAGAAATAGGCATTTGCAGCGAAATTGGCTCCAAAAGTGGTTTTTGCGCTCATGGGGGGAAATTACTAAGGGGCACCCAGATTACTAAGGGGTATCCACATGCTATTCGCACCCCTGGTCCGGATAAGGGGAGGTCATCCCCTTCGTTTAAACCTTACTTTTGGCGGGAAAGTTGGCAGGAATATCACGGGTCCTGTTTTTGGAAGTTACATGAGGAAGTTGGCAGGAATATCTCCTATAGGATTCGACTTTATCTCTTAAGAAAGTTTGGAAAGGTTTAGACAATTCAGTGACGTGTTTGAGAACTTAAAAATGGAACTAAATCTTCTTATATTTGGTAGTTACCAAAAACAGATTTTCACGCGATTTATCGATGGCAGTTGCGTGTGGAAAGAAGGAGAAAATACCCCTCTATACATTTGATTCCATACTAGATGGATTTTGGAGAATCTTGGACAGCAGGGAGAGACGCGTGAAGAACAGGAAATAAAGGAAATATTCGAAACTTCCGGGAAAAGAAAAAAAGAGATATCGGGAAGATTTTCTTGAGATTTTCTGCGCCTGTTGCGAATAAAAGGGATGCTGTTGAGTCATAGGAGGGGGTCGAGAATTTGGAGAGGTTTAGAGCACTAGAGAAGTAAAGAAAATCAAAGACAAAATTTTGTTCTGCTGCTGCGAAGAAGAAGACACGAAGAACATAAGACGCACATGCAACAGTTGTAGGAGCAGACTTATTTCAGTGACAATAAACTCCTATCGTTCCTGTCTGCAGTTACCAAAACCTTTCAGCGACGATTCTGTCTTCTGTTTTAGACCTTCAGCGACTATAGTGTATTCTTTTAATCTTTTAATCAACTTTTGAGCTATAAATATGTACTTTGAGCAAGTGATTAATATGAGGAGCTAAACCCCTTTAGCCGAGGCGACGGAGGAAGCCATTGTTCCATGAAAAGTGGTATAATTCTATTTTAATTATTTTTGCAATTTCTTATATGATTATTTGCTTTGATTGAGAATTGATTGAATGATTTTTCTTAAACAATTGTGATTTCTCTTGATAGATTATGCTTAAACCTATGTTTTTGATATTCTATCCTTTCGAAATACACTTGTTATTCCAAAAATCTACTTTTGCAAAATATTAGAATCACTTTAAACGTAAAGAGTTGCATGAATATTGATTAGATTATATCACTTAATTGGTTAATGGTGGAATTCAGAGTCTCGGTGTTTTCTTTATATTTTTGATACAACTTTATTTAATTGTTTAGTTTAATTTGAGTCTAGAAAATCCTTCACAAGTCTTAGAGTTCGAATCTTTTTACCACTACAACTATAAAACACATCACTAATCCCCTTATGTTACAGGTTGTAACTGTCTAACCTTTACGCAAAGGAATCAGTGTTGTGATAAACCTATATTTTCCTATAAACGTCATACGAATCCTTTTCACAATCGTAATGGTTATCAAAAGGATAACTTCGTAAATACGAATACAAGATCCGATGCTCCCAATTGGAGAAAGACTAACTTGCAAAAGAATAGTCAATCCAATTCTCTTCCGAGAATTCTAGAAGAGAGTAATGGGAAGAAGGTTCTGGTTGTTCCTAAACGCACTCAGAAGTGGATACCAAAGAAAGTCAATGATGTTTTGAGTGTGAAAAGGAATGATCTCCCAGAAAATTCCATGACTATAGAGAAGGCAGTATCCATGATGTTGGAACTTAAAAAGTTCTTTGGAAAGATGGATTTGGATGTGAAAGGTTCTAAAAGTGACCTATTTCATGATAATCCAAAAGTCACTTGTGGTGAGCAAGACATTGTCCACCTCAACACAACTTGATTTTGTTGTAAGTGCATCCTCACCAAGGAATGCCCTGCTATGTATACGGTGGGGGAAGCATGAGAATTGGGGCATACATGTTGCGTTAGGTACGATTTTGAATCTTTGGTGAGGCTGTAGAATTCAATTGGATTCTTCTAAAAGGTATGTATATAAACTTGAGCAAGATTTTTGTTTATCATTTGCTTAGAGTACTTATAATGATCCATGTACCTTGCTTATCGTTCATTTCTACCTAACTTGATCTGTGTTTAAGGTTCTTAAATGTTTAGGTTTGAAAATAGTAGTTCGTGATGTTTGGACTTCATGGTACACATACCAGGTATGCATACCATCATTTAAAATCAAATTCCATGGATTTTAGTACGCATACCCGTTTGCATACTGCTCCAGGTCACGAAAATTCGTTTGCAAACCCGTATGCATACTAGCCTATAGATGTCGATTTTTGGTAAACTTATTTTGGCCGTAACTTCTTCGTCCGAACTTGGAATGACCTCATTCTTTTTTCATTCTCTTCCTATTTGAATTCTATTGAAAATAGAGATGAGAATTCCTGAATTTGGAAGAGTTAAGATTGGTATTTGTCCCGACTCTTCTTTTTGAGTGTTTTGCTTAGTTTCAACTCTTGTTCCACTTCTCTTGGACTTGGGCACTTGGATTCTTGGATTAATTCTCTTCTAAGATCATTTGTAGCTTTTAAAAGAATGTTGTTGGTGAATCACAAAGAAGGAAGTTCAAGAATGGACAGTAGTACGTATTGTTATGGGATTCTTGAATGTTCACAATCATCTTTTGTGAACTATGGTGCATGGTCGATAATGACTTTGTATGTTCTTCTTTGTTAAGAAAATCTTTTTATACGCCTTTGGTAGCTATTCTTGGTGTAAATCCGTGCGAAAAAGATTGATTCTACCCTCTAAGGACAAATCATCTTGTATGTGCATTACGAGTTTGTCTTGATGTCTAGGAAACTTCTTATGAGAATTTATTCTTGTGTTTTATGAAGGATAACTAGGGTTTTGAATAGCCATTATTGTGAGTACACATAGCTATTTCCAACGATTTTAATCTTGCAATATTTTTAGATTTATTTATTTAAATTCTAAAGTTTATTTGGAAGATGATTTTGCAGTATTAATCTTTATGGTTTTATATATTGCAACTTGTTATGGGATATGTGTGTTTGTGTCCGTGAACTATGATTGTCCCATACGTGGTCAAAAGTTAAGTCTTTCATATGTCAGTATGCAAGCATTGATAAAAGATTGAATGAACTTTTGACAAACAAAAGTTAAGCCTATTATGTCATTATGCAAATATTGATGGAAGATATGATGAACTTTTGTTTCCAAAGATTAAAGTCTATTATATGTCATTATGCAAATAGTGATGAAAGATAGAATGAATCTTTGTTTATTCCGCAATATTGATCTTCCCTGATCCATCCTTTTGTGTATATACTGTGCGGCTCCGTAAGTTCTCTTATGTTGAGCATTTCTGATTAAATTAATCATGGGTTCTCTTGTGGTTAATTTAATTGAGTTTTTGGATACAAATTCATATTCTTATGTGATTTGTTGTTGTCCAAAGAAATCCTTCTTTTCTTGCAAAAGCAAGCTCGCCTTTGTTGTTCTTTCGGGAATGACATTTTATGGGGAGAGTTCTTAATTGAACTTGTGCTTTATTAACAAATCTTTGTGGGAAGTGCGGCTGTGGAATATTATAGGGGTTATCTTGTATCTTTATAAAATCCTTGATGAATGCATTTAGTTTCGGCTATATGATTGCATCTAAAAGTTGATATATGCTTTCTTTTGGTCATGAAATGTTTCTATGGAAATTTCATTAGAATCCCACTAGTTTTCGTACCTTTGCCAATTTTATTGACAAAAAGGGGGAGAATTAATGTGTAGTTCACACTACAAATACATATGGTTTTCGGATCATATGTAAGGGGGAGTGGTTTCCATGTGAGATGGAGTATTGAATAAGGGGGAGTGATACATATCACCATAGTATTGTTGTTGAAGTTGTGATACAATTGAACTTTGATGTTGTGTAATAATACTATGACACTGTGTAACAATGATCGAGAGCTTTTGTTTTCTCATTGTTATGGCTACGGATCTTCAACAACGATGATGCTACATTGAATATCTTTGGAATCATTGGAGTACTTGGAAGTGACGAAGATTTCGAGTAATGTTGAAGAACCAAGGAGATCATGCATGTGGAAGAGAAGCTGCAAAGTTTATTTATTTTTTATTCCATATGTATTGATAGTTTTGTCACTAAAATTGACAAAGGGGGAGATTGTTAGAGCACTACTCGGTCGAACTCGCAAGCGTTGCTATCTCAAGCTTGTTTGTCAAGTTTAGTTTCCATAACTATAAGCCTTTATTTCTAGTCTACTTATAGTTATGTCTCGGACTAGGATAGAAAGTGTAGTTGAGCTCTAGACTCCACGACGTTCATCATACAAAGACGAATAACTACTCAAGGAACTGGTGGAACTTCATCAACTAAAAGGTATGTGGAGACTTGAACTTATCTATCTACTCTATCTCCTATCTTGAGATAAAAGTTGTATTGCTATATAGACTTCGATTATACACATTTGCTATTTCGAGCCGAGTTTATCTCGTTTATCTATTTCTCGAAATATGTGTGGGTAAGCTTTCTCTTTGGCCAAGTTCATCTTTACTAGTGACGAAAGTCATGTTGATTATTTCAATATCTTGAAAATCGCTTTGATGAAAAATAGTGTGTGAATAACCTCTATTTAACATCCTATAAGAATGTTTCAATGATTGAAATGAGAGTTTAGAATATATAACCTTGAATGTATATAAACATTGTATGTGAACTCATACGTGTGTAAGTCCAAAATCCTTGAACCAAAGTATGCGTACTTTTATGCTCGGGATAACCGGAACTAAAGTCCTCGTACTGCTGGAAGTTCACGTCCCGTGAATTTCTGCCGGAGTTTGTGAACTGAAAACAAACTCAATCCGGGTACTTAAGTATGCATACCGGTATGCATACTTGAGTGGGTTATTTTCTAAAAACGGTTTATTCGTGAACTTAAACATATATAAACTAAGGAATGCATATTTGCAAACCGTGGCTATAAAGTTCATGAATCGATTCGAATGAATCAAAATTGTTTTTGCTTCGACTGTGTCTTGTATATTTCTATGAGATCTAAGCAATTGAAAAACTCTCTAACTAGTTCTTTTGAGTCATTTGAACTAGTTATGGTGAAGATGAATATGGTTGATATGAAAGTGCTCATATGGTTAACCATTTGGTTAACTACTGTTGAACCAACTAGGTGTTCACATTTAGGTATGGTTACACAAACCTAAATGAAAGTGCATTTCATTTATGTATAACAAGCTAAGTTCGATCTAACGGTTGAAAGATATTAGCTTGAACCTAATCTGGTTTTCATCTAACGGTGAATATTGAATGCTTTGTTACCAAGGTAACTTAGATTGCAAACCATGATTTGGAGACTATATAAAGGAGAACTCTAGCAACTGAGAAACCTAATCCCCACACCTCCTATGTGATACTAGTTGTATAAGATAGAGTTGATTCTCCTTTAACCTTAGGTTTCTACCGAGACCCTATAGGTTAACGACTTGAAGACTTCATTGGGATTGTGAAGCAAGACCCAACTATTTTCTCTGTAGTTGCGTGATCTGATCTTGCTGTTTCTATCGTGATTGAGTACAATCGTAAGATTGGCTTGAGATTGATATCTCTAATTGGTAAGATAGAAAAGTAATCAAAAACATCTTCGTCTCAGCATTTGTGATTCCACAATATCTTGTTTCATTAATCGATTAAGATTATTGTGAGGTGATTGATAATTCTAGACTGTTCTTCGGGAATATAAGTCCGGGTTATCGATTGGTTCCTGTTTACCTTGATTTATCAAAAGACGGAACAAAACTCGTAGTTTTATCTATGGGAGACAGATTTATCTATTCCTGTAGACTTTTCTGTGTGATACAGATTTGTTTATTAAAGTCTTCGACTTTGGGTCGTACCAACTCTTAGTTGTGGGTGAGATCAGCTAAGGGAATCAAGTACGTAGTATCCTGCTGGGACCAGAGATGTAAGGAGCACAACTGTACCTTAGATAAGTGTGAGATTGATTGGGGTTCAACTACAGTCCAGACCGAAGTTAGTTTGTAGTAGTCTAGTGTCTGTAGCGGCTTAATACAGTGTGTGTTCAATCTGGACTCGGTCCCGGAGTTTTTCTGCATTTGCGGTTTCCTCGTTAACAAAACTTCTGGTATCTTTGTTATTTCTTTTTCGCATTATATTTTGTTATATAATTGAAATATCACAGGTTGTGCGTTGTATCGATCAATTGGTAAATCCAACCTTTGGTTGTTGATTGACATTGATTGATCCTTGAACATTGGTCTTTGGTACCGTTCAGGTTGTTTCTCTTGTATTCAATCAGGCTCGCAGATTTCTATTTGTTTGAGTGAGGATTGAATCGAGAAAGTGAGATATAACTCTTTGATATACTTTTTATTAAGATTGAGTCTGACTGTCTAATTGATTCTCTTAAAAGTATATTGTAGTTAGTCCATACAGATTGCTAAGCGAAATATTGAGTGAGGTTGTTGTACCCCCACTTTTTCAGTTTATAACATGTAACCATCTTTGGATATAAACATAGTGTGTTCTCACATTTGTGTAAAAGTCAAAAACCGGGAACTCAAGGTATGCATACCCGTACGCGTACTGGCGGTTGTTGGAAATCCGGGCAAGTATGCGTACCCGTATGCATACTGGCTGAAAGTTCACGTCCGTGAATTTCTGCTGGATTTTGAAAGTGAAAAACAAACTCAATCCTGTTACTTAAGTACGCGTACCCGTTTGCATACTTAAGTAGGTTACTTTCTAAAATCGGTTTGTTCATGAACTAAAACATTTATATAATAAGGAATGCAATCTTTGCAAACCGTGGCTATAATGTTCATGAATTGATTCGAGTGAATCAAAATCGATTTTGCTTCAATTGTGTCTTGTATACTTCAATGAGATCTAAGTAATTGAACAACTCTCTAACTAGTTCATTTGAGTCCCTTGAACTAGTTATGGTGAAGATGAATAAGGTTGATATGAAAGTGCTCATATGGCTAACCATTGGTTAACTATTGTTGAACCAACTAAATGTACACGTTTAGGTACGGTTACTCAAACCTAAATGAAAGTGCATATCATTTGTGTATAAAAAGCTAAGTTCGATCTAACGGTTGAAAGATATTAGCTTGAATCTAATCAGGTTTTCATCTAACTGTGAATATTGAATGCTTTGTTACCAAAGTAACTTAGATTGCAAACCCTGATTTTGAGACTATATAAAGGAGAACTCTAGCAACTGGGAAACCTAATCCCCACACCTCCTGTGTGATACTAGTTGTATAAGCTAGAGTTGATTCTCCTTTAACCTTAGGTTTTTCGCGAAACCTTGTAGGTTAACGACTTAAAGACTTCATTGGGATTGTGAAGCCAGACCCAACTATTTTCTATGTAGTTGCGTGATCTGATCTTGTTGTTTCTATCGTGTTGAGTACAATCGTAAGATTGGCTTGAGATTGATATCTTTGATAGGAAAGATAGAAAAGTAATCAAAAACATCTTCGTCTCATCATTTGTGATTCCACAATATCTTGTTTCATTAATCGATTAAGATTATTGTGAGGTGATTGATAATTCTAGGCTGTTCTTCGGGAATATAAGTCCGGGTTATCGATTGGTTCCTGTTTACCTTGATTTATCAAAAGACGGAACAAAACTCGTAGTTTTAGTTTTGGGAGACAGATTTATCTATTCAATAGACTTTTCTGTGTGAGACAGATTTGTTTATCAAGTGCGTAGTATCCTGCTGGGATCAGAGACGTAAGGAACGCAACTGTACCTTGAATCAGTGTGAGATTGATTAGGGTTCAACTACAGTCCAGACCGAATTTAGTTTTTTAGTAGGCTAGAGTCCGTAGCGGCTTAATATAATGTGGTGTTCAAATCTGGACTAGGTCCCAGGGTTTTTTTTCATTTGCGGTTTCCTCATTAACAAAACTTCTGGTGTCTGTGTTATTTATTTTCCGCATTATATTTTGTAATATAATTGAAATCTCACAGGTTGTGCGTTAAATCGATCAATTGGTAAATCCAATCTTTGTTTGTTGATTGAAATTGATTGATCCTTGAACATTGGTCTTTGGTACCTTTCAAGTTATCTCTCTTATATTCAATTGGGTTCACAAATTATTATTTGTTTGATGGCGGATTGAATTTAGAGATTGAGATATAACTCTTTGATATACTTTTTATAAGATTGAGTCTAACTGTCTAGTTGATTCTCTTAAAAGTATATTGGAGTTAGTCCATACAGATTGCTAAGCAAAATATTGGGTGTGGTTGTTATACCCCCGCTTTTATAATTGGCATCAGAGCAGGCAAACACGCTCAAGACCTCATAAGTCTGTGTTTGTAGCGATCTGACTCTATGGACATAAATTCTATCTCCATAAATGTACCACCAGTCTTCGATGGCTCAAACTACTCATGGTGGAAAATCGATATGCGTGCCTTTCTTCAAGCTCGTGATTTTCAAACATGGGTACATGTTGTTAATGGCTATGATCCTCTAGTTAATATAGAAGGCGATGTATCTATACCTAAGGATATTGGTAGATATAGTCCAGAAGAAATCCTTGTTACGAAGCAAAATTCTGATGGCTTAAATGCTATCATACATGCCATTACCCCAGATCTTCAGCACCATGTGACTACATGCACTCGGTCTAAAGAAGCTTGGGATATATTAGAAACCGTATTTGAAGGAAATACCTATTGTTGATACATGAAATATAATACCCCTTCATGGATCTGGAATGCCCCCTAAAGAGGGAGGCAAGCCTAACATAAGACATGGGGACTTGGGGACTAAGCCCAAATCCAATAAAAAAATACCCATGAGGCAAGGGGGACAAGGAAGGGATTAATGAAGAAGGAAGAGGTTATATTAAGGAATGGTATTAGAAGTAATTAAGGAGGTTTAAGACATGTTGCATGATGTCATAAAAGGAGGGACTTTTGGAAAGTCTATATAAGGAAGGACAAGTTACAATTGAAAGGCAACTCTCCCTCTAACCATTCCTAGTAAACTGAAGTCATCTGGTGTGACTAGGACGAGTATAAACAAAATCACCTCTCAACATTTGGAAACCACGGTGGGAGGCTCGTGCCTAGCTCACCATGACACACCTAGGAGGTGGTAGTTCAGGCGCGACACAGAATCAGTCAAATAACCCACCACTCAACCCATAAGGCGAGAGAGTAGGGATAGTGTCGGACCCGATCACACAGATGAAGAAACCATACGCTCCGCTGGAGAAGAACAAATAGAAGGAAGTCGAGAACACGCCGTGCTCGCAGCTATCTTTAAAGGAAATGCATAAAGAGCTAGCAGATCACATCCGCAGAGAACAAGAGCTGGGGAAACTGCTAAAGGCAGCCAGCGCTGAGCATAATGCCAGAGGAGCAACTGAGAGCGCGGAAGAAAAGGAAGAGTAACCTATAGCTATGACGCAGGAGAGAATGGCTAAGTACCTAAAAATGAACTATAAGGTAGTAAGACAAGATAAATACGATTTCATGGATAGCCCATACTCCTCCAAAATCACGGATTACCAATACCCATAGGATTATACCTCACCAAAATTCAAGGTGTACAATGGGCAAGGGAATGCACGGGAAAACCTTAGCCGATTCCTGTCCACTATGAATGACCATGCGATTAATGGGAAGTTGTGCCTGAGAAAGTTCCCGAAGTCACTAACCGATACAACGTTTACTTGGTATGACAACCTAAAACCAGGAAGCATTAGCTCGTGGTCGGCCATGTCCACCCTTTTCCTCCGAACGTGTTATTCAGCAAAAAGAAAAGTTACAACTATAGATTTGAGCAAGTGTAACCAGCGTCTAGGAGAAGAAATAGGAAAATTCATAACCAGGTTCCGCCTCTTCACGTTAGACTGCCATGCAGACATCAAAGAGGAGGTGCTGATGGAGATTTTCATACGCGGAATGACACCGTCCTTCAAGAAAAGCCTGGTCAACTTCCGGTTTTCGACATTTGTCGAGCTAGAAGAGGCAGCGGCAAGAATCGCCGACTGCGTAGAAGAACACAACTAAGACTACGCTGCGCAACACAATCAATACCGTATCGACCGTGCCTAGGAATACCCGCACGAACAATAACCAAGAAGGTTGGGGGACACAGGCGAACCAGTCATACAAGAACCATCCACATGCGCTCCCTCCACCATTACCTTGTAGCAAAGAGCAGATCGTGGGCCTGTTGGAGCAATGGGTAGCGAATAAAGAAACTCAACTTCCCTCGACAAGAATGGACCCCAGCACCGTTGACAAGAACGATGCTAGGTATTGTCACTACCATCGAAGGATACAACACCCCACAGTCGATTGATACAACCTCCGAAGAATGTTCCAAAATAAGCTAGAGATAGGCGAGATCGAGATGAGCAATCCTGAAGGCGGTAAGGCAACTCAACATCAAGTTATGATGCTCTCTCACGACCCGAGTGGAGATGTTTGGAAACCATGGGATGACAATGAGGGAGAGGCGTGTGAAGTCGAAATGGAGAACCCTGCATTCACAAACATAGACGGCGTGGCTAGTAAGTTCGCGCAAACGGTACTCGCCCAACAGTTTTTTGATTCCCTCAGTTTCAGCGAAAACCAAATCAAAGAAGCGTCCAAGGTTATAGCGGCTATCGCGGCAGGAAAGCCCTATGACCCCCTCCACAAGGAGGTGATTGTGTTTACAGACGAAGACATCTGCTACCCAGGAGAACACCTTAGGCCCTTGTACTTAACGGTTCACATCAATAAACACCCGCTGAAGAGAGCCTTCGTAGACGGGGGCGCGTCTCTGAATCTAGTTTCCATGCATACGTTAGACATCCTGGGAGTACAGCGATCCACGATAAGGATGCGAACTATAACAGTAAAGGGGTTCGACGGTCACACCCATACATCCATCGGAATCGTCAATCTAGTCATGAGAGTCGGTCCTATCCGAACACTTACACCATTCTACGTGCTAGAAGATGACACCACATTCCACATATTACTAGGACGAGGATGGCTACTCAACCATAAAGTGGTGGCGTCAACATATCACCAATGTGTTAAGACCAATATAGGGGGCAAGCAGTACCAGATCTCTGCCACGAGCAACCCTTTCGACCCGTAGGAAGCATACATGGCAGACGCGGTCTTTTACGACGAACTGAAAGAGGTGGATGAAATGCCAGAAGCACAACTCACCCCCCTCCCTAAGTGGGGAGAGGAAGAAAAGCCGGAGCTGGACAAGTCAGTATTTATCCCGTCCAGAATGATGTTCCCCACTGAGAGAAAAAGGAAACAAGAGGGACAACCTAGATTCCAGCGCTTCTCTAAGCCGGATGGAGGGCACTATACCGTTTATAGCAATCAGCTGATGGAGTACCCGCGGATGCGAAGGATTGCGTCAATGCGTCGGTAAACAAAGTGGAGACTCCCTCAGAAGATGCTAAGCAAGGTTTAGCCAAATTACCTTACAACACAATCGACGATGAGGAGTTGCGAGACCAACTTATAAATGAGACCCCGAGGGCTGCAGAAGAGCGAACGCCCGGAGACCTCACTATGGATGGTATGGAGGAAATCAACATATGAACGCAGGAAGACAAGCGCCCCATCATGATAAGCAAAAGCTTAGATGAAGAAGAGAGAGAAGCGTTGATCACGCTACTCAGAGACTACAAGGATGTCTTCGCCTTTGATTACGACGAAATGTCGGGATTAGACAGCGATCTCGTGGCTCACAACCTCGGAGTGTCACCCGAGTTCAAGCCTATAAAGCAAAAAAGCAGGGAGTTCCCCAGGGCCACAGCTCTCACAATAAAGGAAGAGGTGGAACGGTTGCTGAAGGCCAAGTTCATCAAGCCTATCCGACACCCAACTTGGCTAGCTAACATCGCGCCCGTGATAAAAAAGAATGGGAAGATCAGGTGTTGTGTGGATTACAGAGACCTGAATCGAGCATGCCCGAATGACGACTTCCCGTTACCCAATATCGATATGACGCTAGACGCAACGGGGGGTAAGAAACGATTCTCCTTCATGGACGGCTTCAGCGGGTACAAACAGATAAGGATGGCCCATCGGATGCAAACAAGACCGCCTTCCGAACCCCATATGGAAATTTCTATTATGTAGTAATGCCCTTCGGTCTGAAAAACGCCGGCACCACGTATCAGCGCGCCATGACCTCCATATTCCATGATTTACTATACCGAACGGCAGAAGTGTACGTCGATGACATTGTGGTCAAAACGCAAGCGGCCAAAGATCACGTCTCCCACTTGAAGACGGCCTTTGAGAGATGCAGGAAGTTCAAGCTCAGAATGAATCCCCTCAAATGTGCCTTCGGGGTAACGTCAGGAAAGTTCCTAGGCTTCATGGTGACTGATGAAGGGATTCAAGTAGATCCGAGCAAGGTTAAGGCGATCACAACCATGGCACCCCCGGCGAATGCAAAGGAACTAAAAGCTTTCATAGGGCGGATATCGTACATACGGCGCTTCGTGCCTGGTTTAGCACAATTGATGACAGCGTTCCTTCCGTTACTAAAGAAAGGTGCAGCCTTTGTGTGGGGAGAGGAACAGTGCGCCGCATTCGAAAAACTAAAACAATGTCTCGTCAGCCCTAAAGTTCTCAGGCCTCCGATAAGAGGAGTTCTCCTCTATCTCTATACGGCGTTTACCAGTTCAGCGATAGGTGCGGTTCTCGCACAAGACATGGGGGAAATGAGTTGTCACCTATTTATTATGTTAGCCGAGTCCTGCGAGACGCAGAACTTAGGTACCCGCACGTAGAACAGGCATGTCTGGCTTTTATCTACGCAGCACAGAAGCTATGTCCGTATCTCCTGACACACAAAACCATCGTGGTAACCGCGGCGAATCCCATAGCCTACCTAGCATCCAAGCCCGTCCTAACGGGAAGGACTGCTGATAGACGCATTATTGTGTCTAATATGTCTCAATTGTATATATTTTTAGTGTTCGATTATGTATTTATTTTGTTATTTTATATCTTTGTAGGTATTTTTAGAGAAATAAGCTCTTGCGACGAAATTGACTCGAAAAGTGGTGTTTTACACCCCAGGATAGAGTACTAAAGGCACCCCAGAAATACACCGGAAGCACCCCAAAAATGTATCGGAGGAACCCCGAAAAATTACTATCTATGCCCAAAAATTACTATTTGCACCCCATAAGACAGTGCTAAAGGGACACCCGTGCAGGATTAGGGGGAGGACATGTTCTTCTCAAATTCAAAAAAATATTTTTGGCGGGAAAACATTCCTTTTCACTGGAAGAATTTCAATCGGATGTTTGGACGTGATTTAGTGAGATTCAATCCCTGAAACTTAGTGGGTAGACGTGATATGACTATAGAAAGCTAGTATGGGTGATTTTATCGATCAAATTTGGCTGGATAACTTGTTTTAATCCAAACAGGGAGTTGGAGGAAAAACATGAGCTTGCACGAGTTATGAGAAATTTAAACGTGTACTGCACGTGTTTGGAAGACTCAATAGATATCCTGGAGCATGAAGAAGGTATATAATGAAAGAAATACAGCTGCATGCGCGTGGAAGATCAAAAAATGGAAATTATTGCCGTGAGAATAAAAATAATAAAGAGAAGATTTTTTGAAGTTATGGAATAGATTCGATGCATCTTTCGGGTATAAATAGATTACCCAGGTCATATAGAAGGGGTGTCGAGAGTTTGGGGTCGAGAGGAGAGCTCAGGAGGCGTGAATCAAGAGTTTTCAGAACTCTGTTGTTGTTGCTGCTGCTGCTCGTGAAGAACAGGGAAACATCGACGGTTTCTTCAACTGGTTGTAACAGTTTCTTCAACTGGTTTGCAACATTTATCTTCGTTGTAACAATTTCTTCAACTGGTTTGCAACATTTATCTTCATTGTAACAGTTTCTTCATCCTCTTCTGCAACATTTATCTTAAGATTTGTAACGATTATCTTCATCATAACAGTTGAGAGTTGAAACAGTCGGTCTGTAACGCACCTGTGTTGTTGCAGATTTCCTGTTTCATTATTTTCTCTTATTGTAAACACTTTTTGAGCCATGAATACATATTTTGAGTGTGTTTTCAACATGATGAGTTAAACCCCAACACTGGGACGACGGAGGAGGCCGAAC